>JANAVB010004600.1:24332651-24511546 GCA_029216955.1 Iris pallida | reverse complement strand
TACCCTTGTTCGGGTGCGTGGAGACATCACTCTCCAGGTGAGTCTACCTGGGAGAGGAGGATGACATGAGGAGCGTTCCCTTATCTTTTTGCGCCCTGAGGTATAAATCTATTTCTTTTGTCTTTCTGTTTATGATTTCCTGTGCTTGTGTCTTCAATTTCGAGGACGAAATTTTTTTAAGGTGGATAGACTTGTCACCCTCACTTTTCCAAGTTAGAGGTAAAATGGTAATTTTCCATTTTATAATATTTTTGGGAATTTTATTTCATGAATATTATTAGTTAATTATTATAGGAGTCGGGTTCAAATTTCATCGCATTCCGAGTTAATTCGGGACCCCGGAAATTTTGACTTGAGCCGTAATTAGCATGTTAATTAACCATGGCCCATCATACTTAACTTTTAGGATTAGGAGTTTGGACTAATCCCATATAAGTATCTAAGCTTAATTATGATTTTTGTTTAATTTTTGCTAATCCCAAAACCCAAAAAATGATTTAACTTAGCCTAGAAGGCAAGGGAGGGGCAAACTTGTAATTACAAGTGCCCCTACCCTTACATGGCTGGTCATATAGTCCCCCTCCACCTCTCCTTTCTTCATCACTAAGTTACCACTTCTCTCTTCATTCTTTCTTCCAACTCCTTCTTCTTCCAAATCTTCAAATTAGGTAATCCTTTAACTCTCATTTAATTCCTCTTTTTGCATTTACTCCTTCACATAAATTAGAGAGGGGATCATTCTCTACAAGTTGACCCTAGATTTTGTAGGTTTTCTTAAATTCTAGTTTAAGGATTAATTATATATATATATACATGTGTATACATGTGTTTATGTGTGTATTTATATATGTATTTGTGTGTATGTAGAGGAGATGATAGTTGTGTCATGAGTGTGTGTGTCCATGTGAGAGTGTGTGTCCATGTGTGTGTGTGTGAGTGTCCATATATATATAGATACATATGTGTGTGTGTCTATATATATATATATACATTTATATATATAGATATGTGTAGGTATTATATATATATGTGTGTGTGGGGCGATGATGAGTTAGCCTGTGCGATGCGGCGCATCCACAACGTCGGAGGCCTGACGATATAGGGCTACGAACTGAGCCTGCGTGGGGCAGATTGAGGCGTCCGTGTAGCAAACTCAGTGCACGATCGTCGTGCGACGGATCGGGAAATCGGCACCATTCGCCCACGGGTATAAGCGACAGGCTGACCACGCGGTCCGTCGTGCGGCGCTGCTGAGGGCGACGAGAAGACGTCCGCCATAAACGATCGCATGCTCGATCGTAAGGGCGTCGGCTATCGTCGCCAATATGCGCGTCGTGCGCATAGAACGGGCGGCTGGGCGGAATCGGTAGTCGCAAGCGACAAGGAATCAGTGGCCGTCGTACGGGCGGTCACCCTTAGTCGCCGAGGGCGTCTCTTCGGCGTCGTGGGCAAAGCAAGGTGTTGAGGAACTACCGTCGAAAGACGGTGTGCTGCCGAGCGGAGCTCTGGAGCGCGCGGAGTGCGCGGGGTGCGTGTGCACGACTATGATGACAAGGCCAACGGACAACGTCCGCACTCCAAAAGTCGTTCCATACGACAGGCCAAGAATCGTGTGCGTGGGACACACGATTATACTGAGCCCGCACGCGTTGGAAAAAAAAATAATAAAAATATATATATATATGTGTGTGATCATGTATATATAGTGTGAGTGTAATTGTATATAAAGAGGGGAGAATGAGAATTAGTTGTGGTGTGTGAGTGATATATTAGAGAGTTAGAGAGGGAGAATTATAGAAGAAGAATAGAGATTATAGAGAGTAATTGAGAGAGTTTTGAGAGAGAATTAGAGGAGGAATGAGAGGAAGAAAGGGGGAGCAACCAAGGCACCAAGGGGGCCTAGGGGGCTGTTCCCCCCCTAACAGCAGCAAAACAGCAGTAGTAGCAGCAGCAGTTAGCAGCAGTAGGGGCAGCAGAGCACCCCCAAACCACCCCCCTTTTAGCCCCTAAGATCCCCACTATATACCCATATATATGTATATATACCCCTATATATAGCTATTTAGACACATATTTGACCCACTAAAATAGCCCCAAGAACTTGTCCCAAGAGAGTGTGGAAAATGGGTTTGAATGAGTGAGTGAATGTTAAGTAGGATTTTGGTTAAGGGGTGAAATCGAGTTCCGTGATTCGAAACGCGTTGAAACTTGGAGGGGACTTAGATAATGTGATTTAGATTTTGTGGGTAGGCTTCAGAGTGGGAATCGGGATTGCGTGTGGGCTAGGGGAGATGGTATCGCGCCGTACCATCCCGTATCTTGAAATATTCAAGATAACGGATAAACGGGCGATTCGGACCGTAAGATGGACTGGATGTCCACTTACCCTAGAAAACTTGGTAGGTAATGGTTGTATAGGCTAGTACCCTACTACCCTAGGAAGCAGAGTGGAATTCCTAAGGGAAAGCCACTTGGCGTCAAGTTAGAACGGTTTAAGGGTAAATGTTAAGGGGTAATCGGGTAATTTTGAGATACGGAGTTCGGGTAGTCGGATTGACTTGAAACTTGGGTGGCATGTTGGGTACACCCTACAAATGTCATATTTGAGCCGATTTTGGCTCGGTTGACCCAGAGTTGACTTTTTACCAAAAGTCAACCGTAAGTCAACACTTTGTCTAGATTTGACCAAATCCAAACCAGAGTTGACCAGTTGACCAAAAGTCAACTGTTGGTCAACATTTGACCAGTTTGACCTAGGGTTGACCTAGAGTTGACCAGGGTTGACCAGTTGACCAAAAGTCAACTGTAGGCCAACTCTTGACCCCGTTTGACTTTCTTCGACTTGTTTTGACCTGTGATGACTGGTATGACCTAGGGTTGACTTGGTCTGACTTAGATTGACTTGATATAACTTGATTTGACCTAGATTTGACTTGACAGGACTTAGTGTGACTCAGTGAGACCTAGTTTGACCTAGATTGTATATCATTCATTGTGAATCATTTTAAACTTGTTTAAACCTAAATTAACATACAGTATCTCATCTTTAGGTTTCTGATTACCGCTCTGAGCATTGATATACCCTACAGCTCAGGACAGCAGGCGAGTACATTCACTGATAGTTTTATTATCTTGATATCTGCTATATCCGATTCAGTCGTAGTGTCTTACTTGATTCTCAGTCACGATAGTTCACGGACTAGTATTGTCGGATTCCTGTCATGAGATGTCATTCCTGGATTTCTTGGGATACTGGTACTTGCTTGGTCTTGATTCTTGTACTTGTATTGACGCCGATTCCTGAAGAGGACTTGCTCCCCTCTTAGGGAATCCCGCGTCATGACGTGCTATGTCCGGATCCGTATACTATTCGAGAATGGGGAATTTTATAGATAGTGTGATCAATGCCCACCTTGAGTTACTACTTGTATCATAGCTATACCCTCACCTCACGATGGGTATAGCCTGACTGTGCTACTACTTGCTCCATAGCTTACCATCCCGGCCGGACCGAGTCCACGTACTTGTAGCCGGTCGGCTGGAAGCCTGATTCTTGACCCATACCGATCACATTAGGCTATAATATTCAAGTCACATTTTATATTTACTTTATCTTATCATATATCCTGCTCTGTTCTACATTCAGTATTTTCTCACCATGCCATGATATAAGTTACTCACATGTTCTACTTGCCTTTATTGTACCTTGATTTGGAGACTAAGTTCTGCTCGGGAGAAGAGTTACAACCCCGGTCCTTGTTTGGTTTAAGGGTTGTAACTCACTTCCGAACGGTTCCCAAGTTTCATATATCTTTGTCTTGTAGTTCATTATACTGTCTCTTATAGAATTTGTCAATTCACATGGAACTGCTGTTAGTGCTTGTACTTGCTCATTTTCCTGACAGGATATCGTTATGATATATTATAGATGATTCTGAGTCGGACTGCTCGACCTATTATGGGCTCGAGTCAGATGGAGTAGCCTTGGATCGTGGCCTTATAGTAGAGCCACTAGATTTTATACTTCCAGAGTAGTGTAGATTAGCTAGGTTTGACTGGACTGCGATCCAGCTAGCTTTATCAGACTGTAGCTTCTACATTATATTTTGAGACCCTGTGATGCTGTATATATCTGGACTTGTATTGGACTCTGGACTTATTTACTCTTTATCTATCACATGTTCTCTTTCTGAGCTATCTACCTTAGTTTTATTCTGTGATTGAGACTGTATTGATATCACCTCCATTCGGAGAGTATATACTGTACAGTACTTTATACTGTTAGTCGTAGTATTTACAGCATTATATACAGCGTTCTACCGCCGATACTGCGGCGTAGGCTGGACGTACCCACGTGCTCGTGCCCCTCATAAGGGTGCGGGTCGTGATAGTATGCTAATCAACTGTTGGTGCCAATGTAGGACGCGTGAATTGTTCGTGAACGGCGCGTGAAGTCCCTTCTTCTCTCAACTAAGATTTATCTTGGTGAGTTGCTTCAACCGAACAAACATTGATCTGTACGCCTAATAAAAATGATCTCTAGTCCACTCTGTTGCCTTACCCGATGATCAACGATACCCTATCCACAAAAGATAAGAGAAGATAATTGAATTGAATCAAATACAAGAATATGTATTGCTACTCCATCTGCTCGATATGAATGATCATCTGTTTGGTTACCAAGTATGCTTGAAAATGTAGACATGTACAGACGAACTTGTACGTGTTGAGTTGAACTTGAAGGCACAAATGAACGTGTCGTATATCTGTGCATCAGTCCAAATGTGTCTCATCTGATAGAACGGCTAGAGCATGCATTTGGTCTCTGACAACTTGTATATAAGGAAACATTTGTCTCTCGGGTGGTATCTGGGGGCACCTGGAGCCGCTCGGCCTAGGAGAGATTAGGGCCTCCATGTGAAAATGGGAGTCGATCTGAGTCCTTAGCGACGAGCTGAACCAAAGAGTCACAGCGGCTAATCATGGGGATAACCCATGGACCAACATGTAGAATAGTCCACCTGCATGACCCGAATTATAACTTCAATATCTGCAAGAATGAACATGAATTACTCGTTATGCAAATTGTACTAACATGTTTTTGTGCAGGGATGACTGCCGGCGTTGGTAAGTTGCTTATGATATATTTCTACTATCATGTTCTTATGAATTATTAAAAAGAACCTAGACAAGTAGAAAGATCACTAGTAAATGTTAGCTTCACATGTTGATTTAGTGCAGCGATTTGCGAGTTCGGCCAAAAGCCGCTCGTCAGTACATGATGTGTGCTGACCCACGTTGTGGGCATCCTTTTCAGAAAGCAAAAGAAGACAGGAGGATTTCAAGTGAGGCACTAAAGCTCGTCTAGCCCAGTAGAGCTGCGGACTGCATCGAAGCTTCATTTTCATTCCAGTCAAGTTTAAGTTTTCTTTTCCTTTGAAGGTGTCTTTTCAATTCCAGCTTGTAATAAAGGGATATCATGTATGGGCATTGTGGCTATTTTCAAAAGAGAGTTTAAAGAGAATCATGTAGCCAATATAAGACAAATCTGAGTTGCAAAGCTTTGTACTTGTATTCTATCAAGTTATCAATAAAAAAAGTATTTTCTATTTCAAATCTCTGTCCAATATTTGGTTTTCTGCAATGAATGGGTGCGTGTGTGTTTTTGCCTGACTAGTTATTTTGTGCAGGTATATGGCCTTGTGTAAGCACAACTTAGGCTTACACGGCATCACCTTAGCGAGGACGATCCCGTAGGGATCCAGGCAAGACGGACGACCCTAGCGGGATCGGGGTGTGACAAAGTGGTATCAGAGCACGATTTTACGTCCTTGGCCTCTTGCAAATATCATTTTCGAAAAAGCATATAAAGTATTTTGATGGCTTTCAAAAGAGTCCCGATTTTGAGTTATGAAAACCAATGCCCCATACAATAAGTCCATAATATTTTATGACTGACAGAAGTTATACTCTTTTGTAGAGAAATGGCCCCTACTCGACCAGCTTCCTCAACAAATCGATAGAACGGATCATGACATTGTTGGAACTACAAAGGCAAGACAATGAGAAACGTGGCCAATTGCAACAGGCCCAAATTGAGGTACAACAGAAACAGTTAGAATCCTTGACCCAACTTGTAACGGCGCTAGCGCAAATCGAGATACCACCGCAGCGACCAAACCAACGGAAACGCCCGAGATTGAGCCCGTAGAGGGTGACGAATCCCAGCCAGCGCAAAGGCACACTTCCTTTAGGCCAAAGGACTTCATAGACGCGAAACCTCCAGAATTTGAAGGCAAGACATCACCCGATAAGGTGATGGACTGGATTGATAAAATGGAGAGTCTGTTCGCGTTCGTAGGAGTTCCGAGTAGCAAGAAGGTAGTTTGTGTCGTTCTGCTTCTACGACTGCGGGCAAAGGATTGGGGAAGGCGAAGAAGCCGGCGCTGCTCGCAACGACTAGAAATGGGAAGATCTCATGGGTCTCGTTCAAGAAGGTATTTCTGGATCAATATCTGCCTCCAGCCATGTCACTTCCTGACCCAGAATCACCCGAATCATCGTCCTCGCAGGGGCGTGATGTCGCACGAGCCTGGAGTTGCGCTCGTGCAAGGCAAGATGACAAGTTCTCAAATGGTTATCTTTTGATTCGATATTAACAACGAAAGGAAACAGAGTATACGAAACAATTCTCTTTATTGATATCTGAAACTGAGATTACAATGGCTTTCAATAGCCTAACAATATATGCCAGATTGGCTACAACACTCAGGTTCTCTCTTGCCCACAAAGGATTTCACCGTTCCATACATCATGCCTTCTATATCTCGGCCGCATCAATCCAGCTGCGTAGTCCGAGCGTCAATGCGATAACACGCTTCAATGCGCTTCGACATTCCAAGCCTTAACACGTTCAAGTAACGTTTGCCGCGAGCAATCCATTCCCTGCACCCTGCATGAAGCTGGTGGGGGATCAGTACGTTCGTCCTCGCATGTACTGAAGCAAAGATCATCTTTCCAAACCGATATTTTAATATTTATGTTAGATCATGCAACTTAGCTTATGATCTTGCTATGTTCTCCTTAGGGTCAATTTATGGCATCTTCGAAAGCGTAAAGCATGTTATCATAGCATCATGTTATCTAATTGAATGTACAAGCAAGCAAGCAATCTCGTATTTGATTCGTGGCGCGACTTACCAAGTCGACGCACACTCGCCCTTGCACCGACGCAAGGTGAATACGCCGTAATCCTTCCCTGTCATGTTATATGTGCATCTCTAAGCAGGATCTCTATGCGGGACGCATATGCGCCTACACTTTCAATCCATCGTTCCTTAACTATATGAGGGTCGTTGGCGTATCCGCGCCGGAATGGACTAAAGGAGTTCCTTTTTTTCTCTCCTTCTTTTCTCTCTATTTGGTTGGGCTGCCCGGCGTTTCACGGGTTGGGTCACCTCCCAAACAACCGAAACGTTTCCGCTACATGCCATCATTTGCGACTTCTCCATCTTGTTTAAGGATGTGCGCCTACAAAGATTATCCATCCCTCCGCGGCAAAATCGGTTCCGAGACCTTCGGCATTTAACCGTTTGGGGGGATACTCGTGCACGAGTTATTATCACATTAATCTCGAGCCCATTCCAATCGACCATGCAACGCCCTATCATTCAACAGTTAAATTCAAACAACCAAACATAGTCTTGAGTCCGAGACTCAGACTTATCATCTCGCATTTTTTCATTTAGCTTTCTATGTTCTTTCGTTTCGCACTTCGTTTCGATGATTCAATGGCATCGTGCCTCAACTCAATGCTCGTCAACCGAACGATCCGAAGGTCTCGAATACCTTTCGAGCAACATGTCATATCCGACAGTTCCGCCACATTCATACCGCAACTGTATTCTCTCGTAACGAAGCCATCTTTTATTATCCCGTGCATGTAGGCACGTTTCGACCGTACTTCCAATATTCTACAACTTAGCATTCAATGTTCGGGGCTTGCGCGCTAGGGCGCTCGTCTATTGTCTTTCAATGTTCTAGCCGTTCTAACTCGTGCGCAAAGGCACGGTATGGTTCGTGCACTAAGGCACTTGCCGATTACAGTTATCCCATGTTCTTGCGGCTTGCGCACCGAGGCGCTCGCCTTAGCGATATCCAATGTCCCATAGCGACTCGTGCATATTGATGCACGTTTCATTTCAATTGTTCTAACTTAGTGTTCGACTCACACTACGATTGCATCTCCGATCGGCCACGCCCGTGGCGTCGATAGGTTAGCTTTAGCATACAATGATATATTTGACTTATCGAATGAAGAGTAAAAAGAAGTCAATCCTCCCACCTTGAGTCGATACGCCTTTGTTGTTTCGCCGAACCGATGCGGCTCGATTCCCTAACTTTATTGCACGGCCACTCTCCTGACTTAGCCATTCGAGCACTTCGTGCTTCATTGAATCATACGTCCGATTTGCCTTAGCGTGCCCAAGTCTCGCCCATCGCAAGGCGACGATTTCATTTGCGGACCCCTTACTAAATATTGCAAAAGATCGACCTCTAATATTTTCCCGTCAAAGTATAACCTGCACACGAAACCAACTAAAATCAATACTTGCATCGATTCGGACTTGCGCCTTGGTCGATTCGATTTCTTAGAATCTTCGAGCCGATTCAACGCACTTATCCTTCGGGGCAACGCGATGCTTCGCATCGATTCACTCGAGGCATTCTTTCGGGGCAAGGCAACTCTTCGCATCAACTTAGTTTTGATGCGTTGCTCGGGACAACTTAACTCTCTTATCGTTTTGCATCGATACATTCCCTTGGGTCAACGCGACTCGCTGAGTCAACGTTTCAGCGTAATGTGCCGTGCGGAGCGGGGCATTACAGAATATACCACTCAAAACAAGGTTCGTCCTCGAACCAAAACTAACACTCTGACTAAGTGTTTTATAGATCGTTTTATGATCTCGTCCCACCAACGTTGTTCAGTTTCATATTATCTCGCAAGCTTTTACTAACATTTCAAAGTCATCCCAGCAGCTTGATTTGAATTTTGTATACAACTCGATTTGGATTTGTACCTATATTCAAGGCATCCCGAAGATATGTGTATTTCGACCAAGTCCAGTCGTAGCAAATTGGAACAAAGCTGACAGGTAAATTTCAATCCTATGCTTGCAATCTCCGTACTCTCGATCGGACTTATCCTTAGCAACCGTTCTAGAAATTTTATCGCATACGTATATTCAATACATACGTGATTCATTCAATAAAGTCACTGCACGCGACGCGATTCATCGCCTTTCTCGTTTTGTATGTTTCATTTGGGACTATCCATTCTATGCATTGCGTCAAGCCGTCGTGCATCCAATCACAACGAGTCTCCGTAACGCCTTGCGTTCGAAGTCGCTACCCAACTATTTTCGAAGTCTTACTTATGCAACTTGTCTCGATACGATTTTTCTTTGTTGACTTGCAAATGCATCAACATTCAGGGCTACACCCGCTAGGTTACTTACATAGTCCCCGTGCTTAGATTTTCCCGACGCAAGTTTAAATTGATTGCACAAAGGCCACAATCTATCCGACATAAAAGTTTACAGCAAGGTGACAGTGCTCAAGGCAATCGCCTTAGCATGAAGGTCTTTACGACGCGTCTTACATTCAATTTCCTAATGAGTAGGATTCGATAGCCAAATTCTCAACTTATCCATCTCGCAACATCGAATGTAAATTTTGATTCACGCAAGCTCAATTACAAGGTGAATCCGAATCTAACGACATGACTCGTAAGTCATTCCCTTATCGTTCCCTCTCGTGCATAGCACGTTTCTCGCAATCGCCTATTCTTATCGTCAACATGCACCGTGTTATATTTGTTATCGGTACAATCTCATATGCGATATCGCATGGGTCATCTTACGGTCTGCAGCATTCAATTTGATTTGGCGGTCAAGTCTTCTAAGGTCAGCTGTCGCGAAGCTACGCTCGATAATTGTAGATCATCACCGAAGGACAGTTTAATACGAACCATGCTATATCTTATTTCGGAGCCAAATCACGTTCCGACGATTCTATGCGATTACCCAACTTCGGACAAAACTATTTCTATCGGCACAACTGATGCGCAATTACCCTCCGAGTCAATTCATGTACTGCCGTCGATGTTTCCGCAATTTACGAAACATCTACTCGCATCAAGTTCGAGTCCATCTTATTTGTGGGTCGACACACGAGATGCTATACGCATCGAGCAATCGTCGATGACTTATAGTCTCGTCTTTGATCAATCACAAAATTTACGATCAACCAAGTTCGTTTATTCTCGTATCGTTACTTACAAAATTTTGATAGCGCAAGGCGCATTCCATTTTGTATTCTCACATCGCTTACGTTTCTTACGTATCGATCTCGATACGCCGTATCCATTTCGACAACGTAAGGGTCAACTTTGAATCTGTTTCAACGTCAACTTAACTCGCCTCGTATACATCCAAGTTCGCAACAAACTTTTCCATACGCATCTACTCGTTCTTCGATTCACCGCATCCCGCTATACTTTGATCGCATAACTGAGTTATCGATTATCCAACATCAAACCCTCGAGTTATACGATCACGCCCTCTAAGTTTTGCGTGTTTTCAGTCGTACTCAAATGAGTGTCGCCGTAACGTAACCAACTATTTCTTAGGCACGATTACTCACATCAACCAACTCTTCACCGAAGTCGCACATCGTACGATTCGATTACAATTCGCATCGCCTAACATTTCTATCGAAATCGCAAGTCGTGCGATTCGATTCGTCTCGTCCAACATTTCTACCGAGATCGCAAGTCGTGCGACTCATTCGTAAGCTCGAGTTTTCCTTTCCCGTCGATCCGATTATTGCCTCAAGGCTAACCGTTTGCTAGTTTCGATCGTCCGACCAACTTATAACTTTGTTCGACGTATCGTTCATCGATACAAGTCTCGCCTTATCGTCCCAACCAATTTTTGAAGAACACTTGCATCAACATATCGCCATACAAATTTTCAACGAGTCTCGGTACTCTCCCGTCCGTTGCGGACAAACCTTCCGCAATTCTCACAATGTATCGATGAAATTTATCGCACAAGTGCTATACCATATACCACTCGGAATCGAGTCATTCATCGCCTACGTGGTATGGCATATACCACTCGGAATTCAAGCCATTTCCCTCGCGCTATACTTAGTATAAACCAACGATCTCTTCTGACTCACGATTTCTGCAGTGATCATGCTTGATCACAACCGTAACTTTGATTCTATCAAATCCGACACAACTCGGTCAATGTTCTCGTTTGCCAACATAAGTTTGGTATGCAACCGAACGATTCGTTCTATCGATTTACGATTTCAATTCTTTTCTTACGTTGCATCTCGTGCACAATTTATTTAGATACGCGTTGCACCCGTGCATAAACTTCACTTTCGATACGCGTTGCACATCGTGCTACGATTTATTTCCGACACTTTCATTTTACTTTGTACAATGATTCATTTCCAATTTCCCTTACACTTCGTGCAACGATTAATTTGATATGCGTTGCACCCCGTGCAATAATTTTTACTTTCAATATGTGTTGCACATCGTGCAACGATCATTTCCGACATTTACCGCACCTCGTGCAACGAATTACTCTCGACTTTCCAAGTCAATGCACAATCCGTTTTAACACATTCGGTATTGGCTTATCACATCTCACTTTCATTTTAACGCATATTCGCCATTACTCGTTGCACTTCGTGCATCACTTTATTTCTCATTCAACATGTTACATTGCGACAATATCTCAAATCGTATTTCACAATTTGTTACGCTTGCAGCAACTAACATTTTTACGGCTCGTTTGCATTCAATGCAATATACCCCTCGCGACTTCCTTAGCAAATATCGTGTAATTTCCAAAACACATGCGGCAAAATTACACGATTTGTATTAGACTTATTGTATGGAACATCCAGTGCGGCATCGAGTAGAGTCAAGAGTGATATCAAGTGGTGGTGGGCAACTTTTCGAATTGTAATGAAGCAAGCGTCCAGAGAAAATTGAGCCTAGAGCTCTGATACCAATTTGTCACGCCCCGACCGGAATCACCCAAATCATCGTCCTCGCAGGAGGCATGATGCCGCACGAGCCTGGAGTTGCGCTCGTGCAAGGCAAGATGACAAGTTCTCAAATGGTTATCTTTTGATTCGATATTAACAACGAAAGGAAACAGAGTATACGAAACAATTCTCTTTATTGATATCTGAAACTGAGATTACAATGGCTTTCAATAGCCTAACAATATATGCCAGATTGGCTACAACACTCAGGTTCTCTCTTGCCCACAAAGGATTTCACCGTTCCATACATCATGTCTTCTATATCTCGGTCGCATCAATCCAGCTGCGTAGTCCGAGCGTCAATACGATAACATGCTTCAATGCGCTTCGGCATTCCAAGCCTTAACACGTTCAAGCAACGCTTCGCCGCGAGCAATCCATTCCCTGCACCCTGCATGAAGCTGGTGGGGGATCAGTACGTTCGTCCTCGCATGTACTGAAGCAAAGATCATCTTTCCAAACCGACATTTTAATATTTATGTTAAATCATGCAACTTAGCTTATGATCTTGCTATGTTCTCCTTAGGGTCAATTTTATGGCATCTTCGAAAGCGTAAAGCATGTTATCATAGCATCATGTTATCGAATTGAATGTACAAGCAAGCAAGCAATCTCGTGTTTGATTCGTGGCACGACTTACCAAGTCGACGCACTCGTCCTTGCACCGACGCAAGGTGAATACGCCGTAATCCTTCCCTGTCATGTATATGTACATCTCTAAGCAGGATCTCTATGCGGGATGCATATGCGCCTACACTTTCAATCCATCGTTCCTTAACTATATGAGGGCCGTTGGCGTATCCGCGTCGGAATGGACTAAAGGAGTTTCTTTCTTTTCTCTCATTCTTTTCTCTCTATTTGGTTGGGCTGCCCGGCGTTTCACGGGTTGGGTCACCTCCCAAACAACCGAAACGTTCCCGCTACATGCCATCATTTGCGGCTTCTTCCATCTTGTTTAAGGATGTGCGCCTACAAAGATTATCCATCCCTCCGCGGCCAAATCGGTTCCGGGGACCTCCGGCATTTAACCGTTTGGGGGGATACTCGTGCACGAGTTATTATCACATTAATCTCGAGCCCATTCCAATCGACCATGCAACGCCCTATCATTCAACAGTTAAATTCAAACAACCAAACATAGTCTTGAGTCCGAGACTCAGACTTATCATCTCGTATTTCTTCTATTTAGCTTTCTATGTTCTTTCGTTTCGTACTTCGTTTCGATGATTCAATGGCATCGTGCCTCAACTCAATGCTCATCAACCGAACGACCGAAGGTCTCGAACACCTTTCGAGGCAACATGTCATATCCGACAGTTCCGCCACATTCATACCGCAACTGTATTCTCTCGTAACGAAGCCATCTTTTATTATCCCGTGCACGTAGGCACGTTTCGACTGTACTTCCAATGTTCTACAACTTAGCATTCAATGTTCGGGGCTTGCGCGCTAGGGCGCTCGCCTATTGTCTTTCAATGTTCTAGCCGTTCTAACTCGTGCGCAAAGGCACGGTATGGTTCGTGCACTAAGGCACTTGCCGATTACAGTTATCCCATGTTCTTGCGGCTTGCGCACCGAGGCGCTCGCCTTAGCGATATCCAATGTCCCATAGCGACTCGTGCATATTGATGCACGTTTCATTTCAATTGTTCTAACTTAGTGTTCGACTCACACTACGATTGCATCTCCGATCAGCCACGCCCGTGGCATCGATAGGTTAACTTTAGCATATAATGATATATTTGACTTATCGAATGAAGGAGTAAAAAGAAGTCAATCCTCCCACCTTGAGTCGATACGCCTTTGTTGTTTCGCCGAACCGATGCGGCTCGATTCCCTAACTTTGTTGCACGGCCACTCTCCTGACTTAGCCATTCGAGCACTTCGTGCTTCATTGAATCATACGTCCGATTTGCCTTAGCGTGCCCAAGTCTCGGCCCGTCGCAAGGCGACGATTTCATTTCGCGGACCCCTTACTAAATATTGCAAAAGATCGACCTCAATATTTTCCCGTCAAAGTATAACCTGCACACGAAACCAACTAAAATCAATACTTGCATCGATTCGGACTTGCGCTTGGTCGATTCAATTTCTTAGAATCTTCGAGCCGATTCAACGCACTTATCCTTCGGGGCAACGCGGCGCTTCGCATCGATTCACTCGAGGCATTCTTTCGGGGTAAGGCAACTCTTCGCATCAACTTAGTTTTGATGCGTTGCTCGGGACAACTTAACTCTCTTATCGTTTTGCATCGATACATTCCCTTGGGTCAACACGACTCGCTGAGTCAACGTTTCAGTAATAATGCCGTGCGGAGCGGGGCATTACAAGCCATGAGCAAGAAGATGGAGGATGACTTCATCACACTAAAACAAGAAGATATGTTCGTAGAGGACTATGAGTCTGAATTTGCTAAGCTGGCAAATTTTGCTGCTGTGATGCTACCCACAGAGCAGACTTGCATAAATTGATTCGTTGGAGGTCTGAATGACGATATCCAGTTAAGTGTGCTGAATCGAGAATGTGGGTCGTATTCTCAGGCCTTTGAGGCGGCGCTACAGGTGGAACAATTTTGCCTGAAGAAAGCGTCAACTAAGGTGCAGTACGGTCGGAATCAGCCCGCCAAGAGATATCATGACGGAGAGAAAAAGATCGATGGGGAACCACGAAATGAAATAATCTGTACCCACTGCGGTCAACGAGGACATGCGAATGAAGACTGTCGCTACGCGAAAGGTTTGGTATGCAGTCACTGTGGAAAGCATGGACACACCAAGGAAGTTTGTCGTGTCGCAAATCACGCTTGTTTTAGTTGTGGCCAATAGGGTCACGCCATTAGAAATTGCCCGAAGAAAAATGAAATAGAGATGATAATGAAGAGCGTGGGCAGCTGCCAAGCCCACCACCGCTCTGAGATAATCCGCACAATCAGCAATTACGGAATGCCAACACCGCGACAGCGCGTCTATAATCTCTCCACCTTACTTGATCCAGAAAGTGGAGGTGATTTGTATCTTAAGTTTTGAGGACAAAACTTTTTCTCAGTGGGTTATTATGTAGTGCCCCGCTCCTCGCGGTCCACTATGTAATACCTACGGCTTGTTGACTCAGTCATGAACTGAGTATTTGGTGAAACCTTTGCCGGTATCGATTGATCACGGATGAAATGCAATGAACCTTTCCAATTGATGAATTTGCTTCTATTGAAATGAATCCAAGAGTTTTGCTGAATGTTTTCTCTCGCTGCTTGGTTTTGATGAATGTATTTTCGTGTTGGTTTTCGATGATTGGTTTTCATTGTTCGCTTTCATCGCATTTCGTATTCATTCCGAATCTTGAGAGAAAGAGACAAAGTATGCTAATCAACTGTTGGTGCCAATGTAGGACGCGTGAATTATTCGTGAACGGTGCGTGAAGTCCCTCCTTCTCTCAACTAAGATTCATCTTGGTGAGTTGCTTCAACCGAACAAACATTGATCTGTACGCCTATAAAAATGATCTCTAGTCCACTCTGTTGCCTTGTCCCGATGATCAACGATACCCAATCCACAAAAGATAAGAGAAGATAATTGAATTGAATCAAATGCAAGAATATGTATTGCTACTCTATCTGCTCGATATGAATGATCATCTGTTCGGTTACCAAGTATGCTTGAAAATATAGACATGTACAGACGAACTTGTACGTGTTGAGTTGAACTTGAAGGCACGAAATGAACGTGTCGTATATCTGTGCATAAGTCTAAATGTGTCTCATCTGATAGAACGGCTAGAGCATGTATTTGGTCTCGGACAACTTGTATACAAGGAAACATTTATCTCTCGGGTGGTATCTGGGGGCACCTGGAACCGCTCGGCCTAGGAGAGATTAGGGTCTCCATGTGAAAATGGGAGTCGATCTGAGTCCTTAGCAATGAGCTGAACCAAAGAGTCACAGCGGCTAATCATGAGAATAACCCATGGACCAACATGTAGAATAGTCCACCTGCATGACCCGAATTACAACTTCAATATCTACAAGAATGAACATGAATTACTTGTTATGCAAATTGTGCTAACATGTTTTTGTGCAGGGATGACTGCCGGCGTTGGTAAGTTGCTTATGATATTTTTACTATCATGTTCTTATGAATTGCTATAAAGAACCTAGACAAGTAGAAAGATCACTAGTAAATGTTAGCTTCACATGTTGATTTAGTGCAGCGATTTGCGAGTTCGGCCAAAAGTCGCTCGCCAGTACATGATGTGTGCTGACCCACGTTGTGGGCATCCTTTTCAGAAAGCAAAAGGAGACAGGAGGATTTCAAGTGAGGCACTAAAGCTCGTCTAGCCCAGTAGAGCTGCAGACTGCCTCGAAGCTTCATTTTATTCCAATCAAGTTTCAAGTTTTCTTTTCCTTTGAAGGTGTCTTTTCAATTCCAGCTTGTAATAAAGGGATATCATGTATGGGCATTATGGCTATTTTCAAAAGAGAGTTTCAAAGAGAATCATGTAGCCAATATAAGGCAAATCTGAGTTGCAAAGCTTTGTACTTGTATTCCTATCAAGTTATCAATAAAAGAAGTATTTTCTATTTCAAATCTCTGTGTCCAATATTTGGTTTTCTGCAATGAATGGGTGCGTGCGTGTGTTTTTGCTTGACTAGTTGTTTTGTGCATGTACATGACCTAGTGCAAGCGCAACTTAGGCTTGCACGGCATCACGCCTTAGCGAGAACGATCGCGTAGGGATCCAGACAAGACGGACGACCCTAGCGGGATCGGGGCGTGACAGTACGTTTCGGACCCACCTAGAGACCATCATTGTCCCTAAAACGACGATTTTTTCAACTTTGGACAAATTGGACTTATGGTCATGATTTCTTCTCATGTGATATCACGTTGGACTCGTGGACATATCACTTTCAACATTCAAAGACAATTGTTCATCTTGATGTTCGTGTCTGATACATCGATGTTTTACCAACTGTCATCCGACAAGATACTTTGCCATATGTATATTAATTTCTCATATACCATTGCTAATAGTTTACTATTACTTTATGTTATATATATTTTTTTGTGCGTCCGAGACTGATTCGGGTGCGATTCGATGATAAGCGTGATTTAGTTATATATTGACCTAGTTTTAGTAGACAACCAGAATACTGTTTTAGAGATATTATGATGTCTCCTAAAACTATACACTTAGATGGATTCATGACACATATAATATATATATATATATATATATATATAATATATATATATGATACTCATGATAAGGTATGTACTTTCGTATCTGACTTATCCTCAATATGATCGAGTCGTATGCCGGTATAGCTCATACTCGGTTTCAATATCATGATTCTTGTGGTAGTATACTCATACTGGGTACATGATACTTAGACTCGGACTGTATGTGTCGTGTATTCGACCCGGACATTAGCATTGGGTGGCTAAGAACACTCACTAGACATAAGGCTACTTTTACGCTCTCCTTGTATACAAGATGGTGGCTAAAGACTCTGATGAAAGCTACTTGCTTCATGTTACTGTATATATACTTGATGGCCGCTAGTGTCTCGGACAAATACTACTAGCAACCCGTTTACCCCATAGATGGAGAGCCCTTGCATGCGAACGTTGCCTTTTTTATATGTCACCTAGCCGTTAGCATAGTTGTAACTTAATTTTTGTTGTTGAGTAGTATTCAATTTAATTATATTAAGGCATGATTCCATGTATCTTGTTGTTTTCCCCTGAGGATCCGGTTTTCTCTCAGGCTTAGATGATTAGGCTTATCTCGAGGAGTACGAATCGGGCCCTGGCACTACAGTCGTCTATGCCGAGGACAAGGAGATCTTGCCTATCGAGTACCCCTGAGCTAGGGTAAGGCTCCACCCTTAATTCAATAGTCATGTTGAGTCTAGTTATCTTACTTTATGCATTTGTCAGCAGTTTATTTGCAGTGGATTTGTCTCCACCAGACCAGTTATATTTATGTTATTTGGATATGTTTATTTTTGTACTATTATTCAGTTCCCTTACTCTGACTAGTTGATGCACTTTATCTATGTGGATGCGATTAGATACATATACGTGATTTGTTGATCTGTAGTATAGGTTGGAGTTCACTTATTGACTTACAACGTAGATGCTAATTGGGGATTCGTTAGATTGAGAATCTTTGAATACGTATCATCTAGCCATTGTCACATGCCTCGATCCCACATATTTTTGAATTGGGGTGTGACAATATGATTGGGACAACCCAAAGTGATAATCTAGTCTTTTTCATAATTTATGGCACTAGATCAATTAGTTGTTACAAGTGCCAACTCTTCCGAGTTGTCACAAGCTTCCTCACATATCATTGTAGTGGCGAAGGATGCTTAAAAATCCTACTATTATTCACCATCTTAGTGATTGTTTGATGTTTTGCTTTTAGCAGACTTCTAACCCTTCTTGTTGTAATTGTAGTGCATGATGAATTGGTAAGATCTTCCGCTTTACGAAGTAAGCTTGATCTCGGGCCAACTGACTTCACATTCTGAATTGTGCACCGACAGAACCTTCCAGTGCCTCGGGCCCGACCGCACCCGCTATGATACCAAATTATTGGATATTGTAGAAGAACTAGCACACTTGGAACACTCAATTACAATAGAGTTTTATTGATACAAAACTATACAGATGATACAAGCTCTGAAGATAACACTAACATACATGGAGAAAGTCCTAGAGCATAATTAAAAATAGGGTAAAGTGCAAAAAACCCCTCATTAGATTTTTGCTTTTTGCACTAAAAGATCGCATGCTCTTAAAATTTCTAAAAGTATAAAATCTGCTCATTTTGCCTCCTTTTCGTTAACTCCTGTTAAGTGAATATGTAATGCATTTTATCCCTCCTGCACTCTTCCCCCCCCCCCCCCCCCTTCCCCCTCTCTCCGGTGGTGCGGGGAGGAGGAGAGGGGGGCTGAGGGGGGCGGGGAGGAGGGGGGCTGGCCAGAGTGAGGATGCGGGACTGGGGGGGAAAGAGGAGGAGGGGGGTGGGGGGAGGGAGAGGAGGAGGAGGAGGAGGGGGCTGGCCGGAGTGTAGAGAGGGACTGAGGGGGGCGGGGAGGAGGGGGGGGGGGGGGGGCGGCGGAGTGAGGAGGGGGGGCTGGGGGAGGAGGAGGAGGAGGAGGGGGGCTGGCCGGAGTGTGGAGGGGGGCTGAGGGGGGCGGGGAGGAGGGAGGGGGCGGCGGCGAGTGAGGAGAGGGGGGCTGGCCGGAGTGAGGAAGGGGGCTGAGGGAGGCAGGGAGGAGAAGGAGGTGGGGCTGGCCGGAGTGAGATGGGGGGCTAAGGGGGAAGGGGGGTAGTTTATGTATTATTATTATTATTTTTAAATGTCATTAACGGTCAAAGCTAATGGTCAACAGATGGTAGGGAACTTTTCGAGCAAGTCGTATATTGCGGGGGTCTTTATTTGCTAAATTTGACTGAAAAGATCTTTCTAAGCAAAAGGTACAAATTTAACGAGGAATTTTTTGTAATTTATCCTTAAAAATATGATGAAAATATCTTGATAGAACAAGAGGATGAAGATAATTCTAGATGGATAGATGGATGAAGATTATTATAGAAGGAGAAGGAGAAGGAGAAGGAGAAGGAGGTGAGATGTTTGGTGCTGACTTTCAACATATGCTTGTATATATGCGTCCACATTTGACTAATTTGCAGCTTATATCACTTTGTCTGTCTTACTACTATATATGTGTTTGTGTTCTGTATGTACTTGGTACTACTATACATGTGTTTGTGTTTCTATATGTACTTGGTAGCTAGTGTAATAACCTTTTAGGAAATAGTTATCATTTTGATTTCTCGTCTACATGTTGTGCCTACTGGGAGTTTTACATTGTTCCATTGATGCTAAATAATTTCGTATGGTGTTGAATATATTATTATTCACTTTAGCTTTGCACGTGCACTTTATTTTATGTACATTAGGTTGGAAAAAATTAAAGATAGCTTTCAATAATCAAATCCGCAATCCAAAAATGCAGACAAATTGCAATGAGATATTTTTAAGAAATTGTGAACTGTTAAGATAATCATGGTAGATCGATGTTGCATAAACGATACATATATATTGTCCTTATTTATATAACGCTAGAAATAGGTTATTTGCACGAGTACAAATGAACCGGAGTATATTGACTGTTTAGAATTGCTTGTTGATCGATATGCTTAATACCTAAGTGAAATGCTTTTGAGGAATTTAAGAAATTCTACATGCATGGGTTTACTAATGTGTTCACTTTTGTTTTGGTGGAATTGCACGAGTCATTTCCATATGTTTTGCGTTTGACAAAGTGGCAGTGAACTCTTCCCTAGAGTTCCCTTCTTTTGGGAAGGGAAATTATATTGGTGATCAAGTGTTAGAAAATATTCTTTTATTTTTTATGTAAGAAGAATAACACATTACAAGAAAAAAAATTAGAGTTACGGGTCTACGAAGATGAGTCGTGTACGAAATACTACCCTAAGAGATTATATATTTGAGATCTATGTGCAGATTTATCTCGAATTTCTCCTAGAGATAAAATTCCTCTTCTACCGACTTTCCGTCACTGCACACAATTTCGGAAGAGTGACCCATTAGCTTTGTCCAGAGAGAAATGGAATAAACAATGAAAGGAGGAAGAAGATAATTTTGTAGTAGAAAGGAGGAAGGATATTTCATGAGCCAAGAGTCTTTGTTTTTTCCGTATGTATATATCGAAGCAAAGACCCCTTCAAACAAACCATAATATACTACATATACATAGGGCCCTCTCTCAACAGGATTTAATAGAAATAAATAGAATTTATTGGGTGATTAATTAGCCATTAAGCATTAACCATTGGCCAATAAATTTTCAACAATCAGAATTAACAAAACAAAAACAAAACGGTCGAAAGTATTGAATAACAAAAAATTAAAAGACAATGAAGAGAGCAAGAAGGAAGTTGGGTTTTTCCACATTTTATACAACACCAAGAAGGGATCTTTATCATCACATGAAACCCACACATCCTTTTCATATAATTATATGTAGTACTTACTTAATATGTGAAGTTAGGCAAGTTTGCCTTAGATTAGTTTGTGAAAATAAAAGATGTCAAAAGTATAAGGGTAATTGTTGCGAACTCGTCTTCACTAGGGCTCGAACTCCGACCACTTGGGCAGCATACATCTCTCTAGTTTCATGTGCATAAATGTGCACATATATGTCTAATTTGCCTTTGGTTTCTCTTTTCCTATCTACCTTCTTCTTTTCTCTCATTATATCTTTATGGTTTATATCATAAGCATATGTCTACCTTACCTTTCGGCCTCCTTTCCTATATTGTCTTGCTTGTTTGCTAGCAGGCAAGTGGGGATTGTTGGTGTTGGTCCTCCCTTTTGAGTTTTCAGAATAATACTGATGTGCTTATATGCTCCTTAATGCTTCCCCACCCATCTTACCATAATTTCCACATAAGTTAAATTTCTAGGTAGGGAAGGAGGAAGTTCATGGTGGAATTATTGGATATTTATATATATGTGGTACTTAAGCAAGAACTCCATCAATGGTTGCAGATGGCTATGGCTGCCACAAGTGATGGAGTTGTTGGGCTCCAATAGCATTGTATGAATAAAAAAACTTTGCTAGCTGACTGTGATGGTCAAAGATTATCAGGAACTCAACTGCTTATGAACATTACTTTATACTGGTAATTCAACATAATTCAATACCTGTAAACAAATTTATAGAAATTTATGTATCTCAAATATTTCTTTATTATGTGGCTCATAGTTTATATCGTGGTTAAATTAGGTAACTGTTGAAATAATAAATATTTGGTTAATTTAGAAGATTCCTACCATTTGTAACTTTGATGGACGGTTGTATTTTTTTGTTGAATGGTTACACCTTTGATGAAAGGTTGCACGAATAAGGAGATTCGTTCCCTCTCTCTGCCTATATATATGAACTCAAATTCCATCATAAGGGTCATCTTAAGAAACACAACTCATAAAATAGGTCAAGAGAGAAGGTGAATTCCACATCAAAACAAACTATGGATTCTGGTATGTTTTATAATTTATAGTGACTAATTATATGATCAAGATCCTATATCGATTTACATGTTTTAGATTTACATGTTCGAAATAAGATTTATGTTTACACAAAATTACATACCATATTTATTTGAATATTGCCTATTGCTGGTGTTTTGTCTTTAGAGACTAGAAAGATAGTCCCACATTGCTCACACCAAATGGTGAATATCTCTATATAAAACTTTGCTTATGTTGAGATGTGCACATGGGGGTGTGATGGAGCACATGGATGCCATGTGGGGGTGTTTTTATAGTAAAAAATGATTAACTCCTCAAAAAAGCATTTATGTGTTTTGTCATGCTCATGGAATTATTCCCTTAGGAGCTATGGCTAGAATCGGACGCAAAGTGACGCTTTGTTAGCGCACTTAGCACGTCAGCATCGGCGCATGGCGCTGTTGTTGCGCTCGTCTTATGCACGAGTCGCATGCGCTAGGCGCATGGACGAGGCGGATGGGCAGGCGCTGGTGCAGGTGCGGGGGCAGGCGCGCATGGGCAGGCGCCGGTGCAGGCTCGGCGCATGGGCAGGTGCGTGTGCTGTTGTTAGGCAAGATTCAGACGGTTTGGAAAGATTATGTCAGTATTACAGATCCGATTTTTGTGAAATTTGAATTTGATTCAGTCAAATCTATCCATGATTCGTTTCTATCTTTTTGTAGTCAGTGTACAGCCAGGATTAGAGTTGTTCAACTCTATAAATACTTTCTTCGTGTGTTCTTTGATGACTTACTATAAAAAAAAGACGAAAGATGAAGACTGCCTTTGGAGTCCAAGGAGTTCTGCGAGTTCAGTCAGGAAGTGACAACGAGCGTTCCATAAGTTCTTTTGTTCGAACTTGCTGGTTCCTGCGAGCAGATCGCAGTATGGCAAATCTTGCTTTGAACAACGGTGATCTTCATCACCGTACATGATCTTTAGATAAGCAAATTCTTTTGCTCTGAATTCTTTGAAGTTTCTCATATACATAGTGTGTGAGCAGAATCACTATGTCCATTTATATTCTTCCATCTAAGATCTATTTCGAAAATAACAACTACAGTACAGACAAAACCTACTCCATGGTTATTATTTAACAAATAAATTGTCGGCAGGGACTGTTGTCATTTCTTTCCTCGTTATAATCTTCTACACAATGAAATAATTCTTAATCCTCGATATAAATTAATAAACTCTATAGTAAACTTCGGACAGTTACATTGTTAAAGAGAAAATCGTGGGAGAGTGAAATATCAGAACAAGACATGAAGTATGCATGTCCATATACAAACAGCAATCGCTCACATCAAGGATAACAATAGTAAGGATAACAATAGTACCATTTTTATATACATTAGTACCATTTTTATATACATATACACACGAGCATTTGGAACAGCAAGGATAACAATAGTACCATTTTTATATACATATACACACGAGCTGTGATATTAGTGTACATAATTTATAGAGCTAAAGTTGTATGGTTAAGATAGAGCCACATGCAAAAACATATCAACAAGTTTAGGTATTGACTAAAGTATGCATGTACATATACAAACAGCAATCGCTCACATCAGCCCAAGGCTTCGCGAGTAGATAACTCTATCCAGAGTATGGAGGCCAGGAGGGGCAGAGCTACTTAAAATCAAGAAAGAACCGGATAAAGTTTACAACTAGTACTAGACTATGGTGATTAGGGAAGAATTTGCAGATAAATCAATCGTATGGCCACTGACATATATATCGTTCGTGTCGGGAAGTTCTTAACGTATCATCGGCATGTACATAGGGCCGGCCCACGGGTTAAGTTGTCCTATTCAGAACTAGTTTTGGTTGTCCCTTGATCCTTATTGTAGGCCGATCGATACTGGAGGGTCATTCGAAGAGGAATTAATATTCCGGTCATTTCTTTATTTCAATACAACTACTCCGATCACGGCTTGACTAACTGTTTGTTAATCCTCATCTAATTAGTTCTTGATTATGATCCTCATTGTCAATCAATATTCCTAGACTACTGCATCATTATTACTTGAGGTTTGCTATTTCCTCTGGTTCATATTGTTTGCAACAGTGTGGACTGTAAAGGCCTGTTCTAGTAGGTATTGGGTATATACTGGCAAAAAAAAAAAAAAAACCTAAAGGAACTCATAATTTTTTAAACTCGGTCATAAAAAATTATTGGATTACGTGCGTCTCATCATTTGATTGTGCACGTATCAGTTATCATACAATTGTAAGTTCTTATTGCGATTTCCTGTAGTAGAACTGCAAGAACACGAGTCTGAAAGTTGCCACAGTGTTGTGAGCAATGTGTATCGATTGTGCGTGCACTCTTCCAATGTCTATAATGACGAAGGCTTTGCAAAGACATATTTCAGTGGTAACATGTAGCCATAACCGTGATGGAGATTCCAATGACAACATTGACCATTCATAGGGCATAGGAGTGCTAAACAGACAAGTTTGCCTTCGCCATTCAACCAGTTAATTTGGACGGCGCTGCTACTTTGTCCGCCGTTTATAACCGCGGACGTGACCGCCGGCCTCCGTTGGGACCGGTCATTGGCCTCCTAGTTCGGATGAAGTCCAGAGATAGCAGGAGGAGCAATAAGTGGTCGCCACGTCGGCTGACGGTCACGTCCGCGGTTACAAACTGCGAGTAAAATATCATTTTCATAATTTGGGACAATTGGCGCCATAATTTATGACACGTTATGCCAATAAAATGTACAAAAAAAATCTTATAAAAGCATTCAAGTTTGCTAAAATGCTGTCAACAAAACAAAGTTTTTAAAATTTATAGCTAGGAAGAAAACAAAAACATCAATTAGAAAGACGTTTAACTGAACAAGCTTATAAAAAATTAATCAAGGATACGTCCATCCGAAGGACTATCCTGTCATAAAAATGCCTCCTTCAGCGTTTTTTGGCTAGTTTTTTAAGAAAACATTCTAGATATAAAATGTCCAACACAAAAACGTACTAATAGAAGTTTTTTTTTTTTTTTTTTTTTTGTTCTTTTCTTTTTAGGTTTTTTCTAACACAAACGCCCAACACACAAAGGCGCCCAACACAAAGCCATATTACAATGAAAGTTTTTCTAAACTCTTTGCTTAGTTTTATTTTTTTTACTGTAATTTTTTTTTTTATTGAATTTTTTTACCCCTCCTTTTTATAAGCTACTAACAACTAATCAAATTTACTTTCATCCATTTAATCCACCATCAACCAAATTACTACATTAATATAAATTTTATTTTTTGCAAATTGATTTTTTTTTTACGTCCGTCCGTAAGGCGTTTGGAGGACAATATTAGTTCTAATTATAGCTAACTAGAAGTCTATTCTTAGGCCACTGGACTTTCAAAAACAAGTCATCTCATGCATTCTTGTGAATCTCAGAATCTGTGTATCTTTATGCTTTAAAAGCGAGTTTAAAAATGCAAAGGAAACGTCCTTCCGTAGAAACGTTTGAAAGGCTGGATGCACCAAATTATTTTGGGTATGCATAGGATATTCCCTTCCATATGCATAGGATATGTGCCCTTTCATAGTGCGTGTAGAGAGCAGGTGACACGTGGAAGTATGTTTTCTTGACAGAAAACGTTCTTAAGATGGACGTTTTGATTATTTTTTTGGACAAAAGTTTAATGAATAACTAGGAGAAAGAACGAAAAAATTAATTACCCTATTTTTTTATATATATATATTGGAAATGCCCTAGAGCGTATTTACATAAATTCAATTAAAATATCCATTGGAAGGACTTTCAATGCGCTTATCACAATTTTTTTTTCTCACACACTAACATCGTAAAACTTCAATGTTTTGAACGAAATGTTATGTAAAATATTAGATTTGGTTCAAGATTTGTTGTTTTTTCCAAAAAAAACTGATAGCAGAAACAACATTTGACGGAAAGTACAAGACAAAATTGAACTTTTCAAAATAGATTTGTTAAAATGTTGTTACCAAACACCATTAGGCTTGATTTTGGATTATTGCTACTTTCTAAAAATTGACAGTAAGAACTATTTTTTGACAGCAAGATTGCTGCCAAAAGCAACACCATAATTGAACTTACTTATAAAATATATTTTTTACAAAATAGCTACCAAACAATTTTACAACCTTTTTCCCAAAAGGAAAAAATAAATAGCATAAGGCGCCTCCAATAAGCAATCTTCAACCCAGCCTAGACTGAAATATATCACCGAGTCCATTTTTTTCACCTATGGGTGTATGTTCACCCACTCAATAATTAACAGAAATGGAACTACACTAATTAGAAACTCATTACATGAAAAAAGAAGCAGCTCATTTACTAGTCCTTGTTGCAATCTTCAGGACAAGTCCGACTATTGAAGTGCTTGAAGTTGCGGAAGCAAGCCTGGTGGTGGACTAGCATGTTGATTTCGCTCGTCGCGAAGGAGAAGGATGCTCATTGTACCCGATTCCCTCAGCCATGCCGCTACATCGACACCCGGTGAAACCAATCGTCCAATGTTAAACCTTTCTATCTGGAAAGGGGCACCAATGGACTTGAGGAGAGCCTCTATGACGCGGCGGATAGTGCTTGCACCAGTTACTTTGCTGTGCTTTCCCCAGCCGGTTAAAATGCTGCAGCAAAACAATAACATCAACCATCTTGAAGGGCAATGTATCTTAAGTTTTTTTACTTCACACTATTTCGAGCTAACATCATATTGTAAAGTAAAGGATATCTCAATGCCACGAGGCTCCCGCTAATGCAGGGTGTGTGGAAGGGTCGAGAGTATGCAGCCTTACGCCCATACATATGGAGGCTGTATCTGTGACTCCAGCCTGCATCCTCCAGGATGCAAACAACAATCCTTACTGTCGGGCCACGCAACACCCTCTAACTTCGGTTTGTAGATTGCTAAATTATTGACTCAAAAGCCTGGCTTCAAAATTGGCCCCTTTTTGATGATAAGATGTTGATATTTCTCCTAATTCATTTTGGTTGAACAAAAAGCCAAAAAAAAGACCTAGATTGGCTAATGAACGTAACAAGGTATTCCACAATCACAAACCATGTAACATCAGATGATTAGGTATAGGTACTCATATAATTTGCACAAAAGCATATTATACTTTCTGAAAGCATGCATTCATTAATGAGACTAAAGCTGTGTTTGGTATGGCTTATTTGCCTGCTTCGGCTTATTTTATAAGCAGTAGCAAAAGCTGTTTGGTACCAGTTGCTTATGCTTAGCTTTTGATAAGCAAGTTTATATTCGGGCAAGCTTTTGAAAGCAGGAGGAGATTGCTTTCAAAAGCTGCTTCTGCTTCTTTTTTTGAATAGCAACAGCAATGCCAAACCAGGCCTAAGTAAGTGAAGGACAATCTAGCAAAGCAAATTTAAGAAGGGAACTCGGAAGAAGGAAAAATTCCCCAACCAGCAAAACATATAAGAGCAATTCAACAGTGCAGTTTAGGCTCCTATAAAATGGAGACAAATAGCTGCAAGTTTGATGCAATCAACTAGGCACCAAATACTGGGTAGAGATGATTGATAGCTCTAGAAACTAGGAAGTTGCTGGGACTTCGTAAGCAACCAACCTTGCCTAAGTTGTAAGATGCCTTAAGTTTACATATTTGTATTCCTCTCATCAAGGGTTACACATCCATATTGATCATATGTAGATTCTTCATGTGAAGGGAACCCCAAAGTAGCATCTGTGGAACTTAAACTTCCGATGTGTTTGGCCCAAAACAATTGATTCAACCAAATAGTTAGGTGATGTTGGGTGGTTAGTTTCATATCAAACATATAGAAACAAGTAATACTAAACTGTGAGCCAAGCCCATTACATGCTGAAATTAAAAGGATTATTTTGCATAAGGGTACCAGGTTTAGGACCTAATTAGACTTTGGGTACTGAAATTGTCCGTTTTAGACTTAGGGTACTCAAAGTTTTGTAGTGACGAACATTCGTCATTAAATGACTCATTTCGTCACTGAAAGTCCAATTTTGTCACTAAAATATGTCACTAAAAAAAATTCGAGTACCCAAAGTCTAAAACAGAAAAAACCAGTACCGAAAGTCTAATTAGGTTCTAAACCTGGTACCCTTATACAAAATAATCCAAATTAAAAAGGCTGCCATTAGCATACAACCAAATTCCAGGTTGATATGTGGTCAGATTAGGTAAGGATTAGTCAATACACGCAAGGTGCAGTTGTATTGAGAATGTATGCATAACAGAGCCACACAAGCTGCAGTGCTACTACAACTGGCGTGGGTACCATGGTAAACAACACACATGAAACATAGGTAGCAGTTATATCTCAAAAAAAGAATGAAAAAAAAAGGAATAAAAAAGTAGCCAAGTAGCACATACTCAAGGATTACATACCTTAGAATTGAAGGTAGTTCCCGCCCTTGGAAGACGATAGAGTGAACGTTGAGAAGCCAAGCATGGACCATGGCTTGAGCAGCGCCAGACGACATGAGATGCAAATCCAGGCTAAATTCACTCCATGCATTCTCCCACACCTGCCGTTGTACTCCTTCAAGCACAACCTGCTGAGCTCCTCTTTTCTGCAATTAGTATAAAGGCACCCGATAAATTACAAAATACAAAACATAAGGTCTATCATGAATATAGAGTAAAAACACTCCAAACCGGAACAAATTTGTTGAATACTTCTATTTTGACCACATGATTCTCTACTTGTTCTCTGAGGCTGATTCATTGACAACCTATTTGATAATTCACAAAATTTCAAGAACTATTCAAGAATAAAAAACAAATAAATCATAACTTCATTGAATGTTCACAATTCATCGACAATCTCATATATATATATATATATATATATATATATATATATATATATATAGTTCATTTGGCATGGAGGGATACATGCCATCTCCTGGGAGCAGCTCTGTCGGCCTAGGAGAGAGGGAGGTGTGGGTCTGCGATCTCTTGTTTCTGTCAGGGAGGCGGCGGGGATCAAGCTGGCATGGAGATTCCTTCAGGGTGATTCTCTATGGTCGACCTGGATGACGAGTCGGTATCTCCGGGGCAGAAACTTCTGGGTATGTGAAATTGACAACAACTTCTCTGTGTCTTTCAAGCATATCCTGAGGACCCGTCCTGTTCTTAGGACGGCTTTGCGGAGGAGGATGAGGGAGGGAAGGGAGACGGATCTTTGGCTCGATCCGTGGATCTCAGGTCAGTCTCTCCTGGAGATTCTGGGCCCCCAGAGGGACGGCGTGGCATACAGAGGACTGACGTGTCGGCACATCATCCGTGGAGGGGTATGGAGGCCTGAGGAGTACCGGTTCACTGCTACGGTAGTTGAGGAGATCAGACAGGTGCAGATCACTCCTACGGCACTATCTGATATATGGATGTGGGCCCCGCCCGGCCGCTCGGAGGGTGCTGGGGAGTTCCGATTTAGCAGCTGCTACGACCTTGTCCGCCCCCACTTCGATGATATTGAGGAGTATGACTTTGTCTGGGGGAAGGGGCTCGCCAGGAAGATGCAACTGTCTGCATACAAACTGGTGTTGGGTCGGTTGCTTACTCGGGACAGATTGCTTCGGTTCGGGGTTTCTGTCCCTGATCCTAAGTGTGTTTTGTGTGAGACAGAACCTGAATCTATTGGGCACCTGTTCTTCCAGTGCCATACGGCGTGGAACATATGGGCCGAGCAGAGCCGGAGACACTTGGGAGGGGTTGGCAGGGAGCGGGACTTCAGAGAAATCCTTAAGTGGATTGGTGATCGCAGGGGCATGGAGCAGAGCTGGGCTAGGCGTGCTAGATTGAGACTTGCTGCATCAGTTTGGCATGTCTGGCGGGAGAGGAACCGGCGCATTTATGAGGGACTATCCACCCCAGTGGTGGGCATACTCCATAATATTGAGTCGGATGTACTAGTTATGTCCCCCTGAGTTGGGATTGTATCTTATGTTGTAACCTTATTGAGATGATGGAATAAAATTTACCCTTTTTCCAAAAAAAAAAATATATATATAGTTCAGGTTTCCCATTAATTATTTATAACAACTTTACTCATCGCCCTGTATACAGTTTTTAATGATTGCTCCAACAGTTCTATGAGTGCAGTAGAAAAACATTTCAACAGATTTAAGCCTTCCACAAAGAGAGTTGGTGTCACTGGGCTCCCACTAGCACAAGGCGTGGGGGAAGGGTCAAGATGCATGAAGCCTCGTCACATTATATGAAATCTTGCAATCAAGCACTTGGCCAACCTTTCTCTCCAATTTGTCGATTGTAACGTATATAGTCCTGAATGGCTGCTCCGGTGACTCAGATCATCACTCAAGGATGCAACAGCCATGCTTGAAGAACTAATAAGTAGTACAAAAATCTTCATGAAATTGAAAATTTTCGCATCTATTGGATGACTATTCCTGAATGACAAGCTTCACAGTACTATGGTTATTAGGAAGAACAACGGCAATGTACCAGATATGACAATGGTTTATAGCAATCATTGGCACAAATTGTCCACTCCCTTTAAAGAAGAAAAAGGCAAGACAATGACCGAAACGAAAATTAGATGTAAAAGTAAAGTAAGCTTGAACAAGTAGAGTACACACAGCTAGATATCTTCCTACAAGTATCCGTATAACGGGAGGAGATGAGTTTGCATATGATTGGATCATTGGATGTAACAAAGGTGATGTAAAAGAAGTGAAGTAGATTTTTCACAAGGGACAACGGGTGGTTGTCCACTTCGTCTAGACTCTTTATAGTCTAAGAGAACTTGGTGGGTGCTCATTTGTTGCATGAACTTAATCTGGAACCCAAAAGGTAGATATACCTACATGCCAACTTGCCACATAGTTTTTATGGCAGGTCCCTGTCATGTTCATAGCTACCTTGGCTAGAAATTTGGCACCAACATAGATGATTGACGTCAGGTCGACTCCGCTCACAAAACTTTGTCAAATCTTGTATGGAACTTTCTTATGCGTCATTGCCAACCACATTCTCATGGAAGAAGGCTTGGATGATGATGATGATGATGATGATGATGATGCGATTTCCACCAGATTTCGGTGAAAACTGGTAAGCAAATGCCAACGCCATAGGAATTGCTCTCAATTCAGAAAACAAATATTTCAATTTTCCATCAAATTGAATTTCACGAAATCCTTTCCTATAGAAAGCCATGCAAATCATGTTGGTTCATGTGGACTTAGTAAATAGTATAATTTTGTGAAACCAAAAGTGTCAATATGGAACACTAGAATGAGGTTTACCTGGCCGAAATGCCATAGCAAATCAGTTAGAGCATTGTAGAAGGCAGATGATGTGGAAGGATCCATCCGTCTCAGTTCATCAAAAAGGGACCGAGCTTGCACCCACACCTCTCTAGAACCCATTAGCATCCCATGTGCAATCCCATAGGTGAAGTTATCAAACAACCGAAGTTGATCCAACAATAAGGATGCATCTTGAAATGAGTTGCAACGACTGCAATAATAATTTGAGGTATATGATATAACGAGTTGCTAGAAAAGAGAATACTGTTTTGTATCTTATTACAAGTAATTTTCTACAATATTTTTTTTTTCTTTTTTACAACATATATATATATATATATATATATATAACATACAGTCCAAAGATATCAGATTCAGTATCTAATCTTCTTTATTTTATATTAATAAAACTATATAATTTAATTAAGATACAAGCATTTCAGGTTTGATTTACCACAATGATGATCTATAACTATCACACTCTTTTGGTTGTCATATGACTAGCTAGTGAGCCTTTATTTATCTTTCAAACAAAATAGGATAATTATAATAAAAGTCTGTATGAAATAATGGAAAAGCACTAGATACATAAATGCTCAAGTAAAATTTCAAGGGGAATGTGTTTCATTCTGGTTCTTCAAACTATACATTGCTTAAATGATGACTGCAGTTTTACAAAACATGATATCACTCTGCTCTTTCATATTCTAGTAGAATTTTAGAGGGCTGCTCTTTAGTAGTCACTAGGAGGTGGTCCAGCGGTAGGGGATAGTGAGGGATATAGGGGAGGTCTTGGGTTCGAGCATAAGCCTCAACTACGACAAAAGAAAGGACACTCCTTAGTTGCATGAGACAAAGATACGGTCAAGATACTTTCTAATTCCTTTGTTCTGATTGTGAAAGTAGTGAATTGATCTTGTTTCTGAAGTACAATTTAGGTTATTCTGCTATTGTTTTTTTAGGTTATTTAGTTGATTGTATTATAATCTATAATTTCAATCTAGTTGATTGTAGTCTAATCTGGATTTCTTGGAGTTTTGAAGTAGTAATCCAGAATTTTCAAGAATTCAATCTATTAACTTTTTTTTTAATGGTGAACTTTGTTTTTGTTGGAAGTGGATTTTTGTTTGTAAAGTTAGTTCCTTATATGCGAATAACTGTCTGTGATGAATTTAGGATTGATTATATTTTAGTTTCTATGTGTTTGTACTTTTTATAGCAATGGTAGCATAGTGAAATGTTGATAACATATTGTGGGTTAAAAGAATCTGTCTGATCTTGAAGCACGGCATCATGGAGGTCTCAGCATCTCACGGTTTCACAATAGAGAAACCTGGGATTCAGCAGCTTTGAGAGCGAATTGGAATTATATGCGAATCATATTGAGACCACCTTTTTAGGATATTTAAAACATTTAGTACATCTAGAAATTTGAATTCGATAGGACATTTAGTACATATAATGTATAACATTTTAAATATTTACCGGTATCCGATATTTCAATATATGGCCCGATATATCTTTGATATCTGATATCTCAAACCCAAAACGATATGAACCGGATATCCGATATCGCGAACACTAGTTTGCAGGTCATATCTTTGTCTAGAACAATTATAAGAAAAGTTTAAACTCTAAAACCAACTCAAAGCCTTATGACTGCAACATATAAAATCGAGCTTAAGAGCAATGGTTAAATTCTACATAACTGCATCAATATGTACTTCAATGACACAATATCTTAAAGGTAAGAGTCAGACTGTAAACCTGCAAGCATTTATTATGGCGGAGAATGTCACAACATTAGGCTTGACACCTTGCCGAACCATTCTCTGAAACAATCCCAAAATGCAGAATAACTCCGCCGATCTCCTCCTTGCTTCTTCAGCCACGGGCTGCCCTGCCACTGCTACTTCCTTCCCCTTCTGCCCAGAAACCGCACTGCTCTCCTCCTCGTCCAAGAACGTCCTAGACTTGCCGAAGCCATCAATCACGGTGTTATAAGTCACCACATTCGGCTCGATCCCAACACTCACCATCTCATCGAGCAGCCACACCGCACAGTCCACCAGCCCGTTCTTCGCCAGCGTATCCACGAACGAGCTGTACAGGACCACGTCGGCCTTCAATCCTGACTCCTTGAACGCCAAGAACACGTTCATGGCGTCACCGTACATTCCGGCCTTGGAGTAAACATCAATCAGAGTTGAATAAGTCAGCACGCTCGAAGAGATCCCCCTCGCCCTCATATCCTGAACCAAGAAGCTGACCACATCGAGCCTCCCCTGCTTCCCGTACCCGCTGATCAAGGAATTGTAAGTGACGGTATCCTTATCGACCCCCATCACCTCCATCTCCTCGCAGACCCTCGGGATCTCCTCGTACCGCCCGGTCTTCACGTACAGCGACAACAGCGCATTGTAACAAACCCGGTCCAGCCGAATCCCCAGAGCCCTCATCTCCCCGTACAGGTCCAGAGCCTCGTCGTACTGCTCCAGCTTCGTGTAGCCGTCGACGAGCGTGCTGAGCGTGACCACGTTCGGGCGGATGCCGTCCGCGAGCATCCCCGACACGACCCCCGCCGCGAGCTCCATGTCGCCGGACTTGCAGACGGCGTCGATGAAGGTGTTGTAGGTGTAGATGTCGCGGCCTATGCCGAAGTGCACCATCTCGTCGAAGAGCACCTTGGCGTAGCCGAGCTGGCCGGCGCGGCTGCAGCCGGCGAGGAGGGAGTTGAAGGTCTTGGAGTCGGGGCGGAGGCGGCCGTCGCGGAGCATCTCGCGGAAGAAGGAGATGGCGGAGGGGACGTCCGGGGAGGGGCTGCCCTTGGCGCAGGCGTCGATGACGGCGTTGTAGGAGACGACGTTGGGCTTGAGGCCCTTGGACTTCATGAGGTTGAAGACGTGGACGGCGTCGCGGGAGAGGCCGCTGCGGGCGTAGGCGGAGACGAGGGCGGAGTGGGCGAAGACGGTGTCGCCGTAGCCGGCGGAGACGGCGGAGTCGAAGAGGGAGCGGGCGAGGTCGGGGCGGGAGGACTTGCCGAGGGAGGAGATGGCGGCGGTGAGGAGCTTGCCCTTGTCCTTGGGGGAGGGCATGAGGGGGAGGGAGGAGGCGAAGAAGGAGAGGGTCTTGGAGGGGGAGGAGAGGGAGTGGAGGACGGAGCAGTGGTCGTCGGGGACGGAGAGGGAGTGTTTGTTGTCGTCGTTGTCGGAGGAAGTGAGGAAGTGGGTGAGGAAGTGGGCGGCGGCGGGGGAAGTGGGGAGGCGGGGTGGGGCGTTGGAAGGGTTCCTCTTGGAGATTGATTTGGTGGTTGGGGCGCGGCGGAAGTCGGGGGTGAGGAGGGCGTTTTGTTGGTGGGTGGGGGTGGGGGTGGGGGTGAGGGAGGCGTGGAGGCGTTGGGGGTGTGGGGGTTTGGCGTTGGGGTGGAGGGGAGGGTGGGAGGGGTTTTGGTGGGGTTTGGGAGGAGCTAGAGGACAGTGAGGAGGAGGGGTGGGAGAGGCCATGGGGGGATAAGATAAGAGGAAGAGTGTAAGGGGTTTAAGGGGAAGATGGGGGTGTGGGGAAGAAAGGTGAGAAGAGGCTTAGGGGGATCATATGTTTGAGGGAACAAGGGAAGGGATAAGGTGTGGGGTTTGGGGGAAATTTGTAGCACACAATAGGAGAGTGTGTGTGGAGTGCACTATAATTAATTATCATGTTTTGTTTTTTCAGGAGGAGGAGCAAGTATCTTCCATCGTTGACGAGGGAGAGAGATGTAGATGGTTTTGGGAAAACTTTTATTTTTGGGCCAAGGTGTCTCTTGGGCCGGGAACTTTGAAATCTGATTCGAATTCGATAACGATCAAATCAAAGCTGAATCAGTCCGGGCCTGGCTCACGGACCAATCAAACCCAGAATAACCTAGATTTGGGCTGGTTTACTACATATTCAGGCTGTAGAATGATTCAAACCGTTCGTATTCGGCTCGTGTTCTGCTCGGTTCAAGTTCGGTTTAAGCTCGTTCGTGGACTAATCGATACTGAGTTCGACCATAGGTTGTTCGACTCGATCTTGTTCGCAAACAGGCTCGAGCTCGGCTCGGTTTCTCATATTACGACTTTTTATATATGTTATGGCTTTTTTTAATAGATAGAAATACATTTTGTCTTAGAAATTTTACTCATTTTTTTGTTCTTTATATAATGCTAAATTTATAATGTAAAGAGCATAAGTAATTCAATAAAAAAAGTCTTTAAAATTTGAGAGAAATAATGTGATAGTCTATACAACATGTCCTATAAATACTCACTACTAGGACTGTAAAACAATTCAAACCGTTCACATTCGGCTCGTGTTCGGCTCGGTCCAAGCTCGACTCGAATCAAACTCGTTTGATAGTTAAGTCAAACCAAGCTTGAACACTCTTTGTTCGAGCTCGTTCGTTCGATTTTCAGCCATACTAGTACATATGTCTGAAAGTCCGATCCGGTCCAAATTTCGGTTCGAACTGGTTCTTCTTTTCAACCCGGTCGACTCGTCCTGGACTGGTCGACGACAAAGTCAGGCCCGGATCCATGTTTTGGTCGACCTGAAACCCTCTAACCCACCTAATTAATTATTTTGGGAAATATTTTAAACAAACCCATAATTATCATCATATAATCATTGTAAGGAATATTTTAGTAATAAAAAAAAATCTCTCGACATGCATTTTATTAATTGAGAATATAGTTTTATCAAAATATTCCCAATTTTTTGTTGTTTACGAACGTTTTTTTTATAACTATTTCGATTATTTTGCTCAAAACGATCAAAATATTCCTATAAATCGCTATATTCTAAATATATTAGTGGTCATTTGGCACCCAAAAATTATTATATATATATGTGTGTGTGTGTGTGTGTGTGAGAGAGAGAGAGAGAGAGAGAGAGAGAGAGAGAGACTTAATTCATCCAAATTTACTGGAAAATAAATCTTTTCTCTTCTAATACTTGCAAACAATTTGGTTAAGTAGCTACTTTTCTGGAGACTGAAGTGCAACAATTCTACATCAAGCTTTGAAGAAAATCAAGTTGACATTTATGAAAAAATTATTATTACTATAAAATTAGTTAATTTTGATATTGAAATTTGATTAGTTTTTAAAATTATAATTTTTAAAAAAATAGAGTATGGATCCCCATGATGCTACTAGTTCTAACCAACATTATGAAAATCTTTCAGAACATTGTTATATCGTTCATGGTAGCTTTAAAATTAATTATTATGCTAGTAGCTTTGTAGAAAATGAATTATCACCAACGCTGTCATGCTCAAAATTTTAATTTATTTATTAGTTATGATCATTAAGGGGTGTATAATTAGGATTTTGTTTTTAAAACCCAATTCTTCATCCCTAACCTAAAACCTTAACCTTGAAGAAGCTTCCTCCTTCCCTCATCCATGGCATGGCATGCCAAGTGTCCCTAAAACCTAACTCTAGCCATGGCCAAGTGTCCCCCCATGTGTCCCTAAAACCTTAACCCTAGAGGACACATATAAGCCCTAACCCTAAACCTAGAAGGACCAAGTGTCCCTAGATATGGGGTATGTGTCCCATAAAATTTATGGAAGAGGGAACACATCATCCCTTTTCCCCTCTCTATATAAACCCACACACACCCACACACAATACACAACAAAGCATTAAAAAAAAAAAAAGGGAAAACACACACACACACCCCCGACCCCACCCCACCGCCCGCCTGCCGCTGTCGCCCGCCCGCCGCCGCCGCCCGCCCGCCGCTGGCCGTCGGACGCCGGACCACAACCACTCTGGCCACCTCCCCCTTCTCCATCTTCTTCCTCCATTTCCTCTTCCTCTTCCACTTCCAATTCCAAAGCAAACCCTAGGTAATTTCTAATTCCCTCTTCTTCCCCCAACCTCTATATTTATTCCTAATTTAAACTTAGATTAGAGTTGCTAACAAGAATATTTGTTATTGGATTCAAATTAGGGTTTGTGGAGAAGTCTAGGTCATTCCCAATCCAAGGCAAGTCCTCCTTCTTCTTCCTTTATTCCTTGAATTTTTCTTGTTAATAGGAGCAATTATGGAGTATTTTTAATTCGATTTTTAAATAATAAAAAAAAAACTCAATCAAAATCCAATTTGGTTGAAAGTAATTGGAAATTAGAAACTGTCATACATAGGTATATATGTGCATATGAGTAATTGGACACGTGAATGAATGTATTGGACACGATACAATTAATATTTGCAACGGACACCTTGAGTAGGATACAATACAAATCCATAAGTATTGGACACAACATCAAAAGATTTTTGGACACATGACATATTTATACACACTTTGACACTGTTGATAGATGTAAATTTTGTTCACATATATATAGGTCCCATGTTTTCTTACTCGAACACGTACACACGAGAGTAGTTTTCGATATTAACATGATTGTATAATTCTGTCCAAAAAAAATTTTTTTTAAAAAAAACTATCGAATAACACATGTTGGTATGATTAATAGCTAAATTAATTATTTTGCAAGTCCTCATATACCACGGTAACTTATTTCTATGAATTTCCAACTCTCTAACACACCAATGCAATATTTCAAGGAGTCTAACGTGGTTTTCTCAAGTCATGACACATAGATTTGATATCCATATACTACTAATAAGTTCATTTTGATACTTGGGATAGTGAACGGCAAGCCGCTCAAATCAAGAAAATTGCTTGTCTAACTAATTTGCATGTTTGCCTGCTAAATTGCCATGGTAAGAATTAAGCATTGTATATACATATATGCTTGCTTGAGTTTCCGGTGTTGAGAGTTGCTCCACCGAAGGGGTCGGCGAACCCATTATATTACTTGCGTGGTTCCGGTGTTGAGAGTTGCTCCACCGAAGGGGTCGGCGAACCCGAAATTTTTTTTATCATATATATATCTCTTGTGAATTTTCGGGGTCCCTAAATACAAAGGAGACTCTGCCGAAATTTTTGGAAAATTTAGAAGATAGATAAATTTCTGACTTTTGAAAATTTTAGAAAATTTCTTATCTAGGAAACATTGGGCGGGGAGAACAACTGAATATCCCTAGATATCCCGTAACATAACAACAACAAAAGCTGATCAGTATTTCGGAAGTCTCGTAAATCAGTACATCTATTTTCAACTAGAGTGTACTAGCCCAAGGGAGGCTCGAAAATCTCGGAAATCAATGCATCTATTTTGACAGTAACATCAAATAGATGGTTTTAGCCCAAGGGAGGCTCGGAATTCACAGCCTGATCCCAGGTTAACGGGATTGTTTACGGGAAGTATTTAGAGGATTATTCAGAGTATTGTTCTTAAAATTGCATTGCATTAAATTTCATTTTACTCCAGAAACAACTCTGCCCATTATAGGTAGGCAGCCTTCATGTTCGCACAAGGGAAGCAAATCCTACTAAAAGCTCATGGGAAGCTCGAAAATCTTACTATTCATGGAGTAGGATGATGTTTACATTCTTGATTTACTAAAGCATATATATATATATATATATATATATATATATATATATATATATATATATATATATATATATATATATAGTAGTGCAAATTGGCATATCCCTGTCTCTTTTCAAAAGAAAAACTACATATTTCATTATTTTGCTTAACTTTCACCGTTCTTGGCCGAGGACTTGCTTGTCGTTTTCTAAACGACCTAGTATTTGTTCACTAGGTGAAGAAGAAGAAGACGCCTCCGCCGAAGTATCGCCGCACTACAACGAGGAGTAAATTGTCTGGATTACCTACAGTTATGACCAGCACTATCGTAGTTATCTTGCAAATTACTTTTGTAATAAACTTGTAAAAGCATTGTTGGAAAAGTTCCTTGTATAATAGTTACACTATATTTAATACCATGAAAACTCCGTGTACTTTCCATTCTTGCTGATGATTACGGGCGACAATCGCGATTTTCGGCGCGTAGCCTGGGGATGTGTTATGGCGTCACCGTTTCAAATATAGAAAACGGGACGTGACACGTCTTTTAAGTGGTGGCCCATGTAGGTCAGCAAGAATGGGAAATCTAGGATAGAACATAGGTTCGGATAGAACGTAGGTTCTAGAATTATAAGGAGCACCTCGAGTCCAAATCACACCCTAGGAATCCCTGAGAAGGAAGTGTCAATAGTTAGTAGATGATTACCTCTTTTCTAACCAATTATTTAATCTTAGTAAAGGGATACTGACCCAAGGAATTCTTGGTGTAGATCATGTCCCGATTCGTACCTTTTACAAGACTAGGTAATGACAGCCACAACCTGGACGAATATTATGCGTTTGTAAAGAAGATGTGGCGAGTGGCACCAAAAGGGATGATAGAGGCCTATGGGGTACATTACGAGCTGGAATATCCGGTGGTAACGGATATAGTGGATGAAAGAAAAGTATATTATAATACGGTGCATTACTATGTCCTGATCAAGGCAGAACCCTCTGAAGGCCCAGAAACCGATCGCAACGGTACTCTGGAGGAATGGAAGCAGACGTACCCAGAGGCAAAAATCCATAACATAAGGCGAATGTGGATTTAGATCCCCAGGATGTGGAGGATGTGTAAATATATAAGTGTAAATAAGTATTAGATCCCTAGTTATGTAAAAGATGTAAAATAAGTATTAGATTCCCAATATGTAAGTAAAGTATGAATGTATGTAGTAGGGATGTAATGTATGAATGTATGTAGTAGGAGCATATTGTGCTGCCAATAAATAAAATATGCTTTTCCTATATTCTTGTTTTCCTTGTAAGTACTTCTTACTTGAGGATATTATGAATGTAGGTATGGACCTGTTTATGCCGAGTTTGGAATGGAATGGGTGCGATTACACTCTGTACTTATACCAACGTTATGCAAGAATAATATGGAACACACCCGATTGGTACGACGTTCATGTCTACCAAGTGTTTTATGTAACCATGCGTCCCATTATCAGGGACATCGAGGACGGAGCTGAAGTATATTTTGAAAATACAACCTACTGCCTGCATGTCCGAGACCCAAACCGCATCTACATCGGACTACATGGCTATGAGGGTACACTAGACGACTTTGAAAGACTCCATCCAGAGGTCGACATCCTCACTGAGGAAAGGATCCTCATCGAGGCTATAGCATAAGAAAAACCTAACCATGTATATATAGTGAAGAAGGAGTCCTTCTCTTTTGTCTGCTGTACGGTATTTTGGAAATTAGCAGATATGTATATGAGTAGGGATAGGTAGGGATAGAATAGATTACTATGTCACATTTTGGGAAGGTTGAGTGACATGAGTAGGCTAGGTGAGAAGAATGTAAACAAATGTAAAGTTGGGAGTAGAAACAACATTTTGTATTACTCTCATTATAATGAAATATATGGTTTTGCTGTACACCTTGTTATAAATAAACATTGTGAGTCAAATATTCCCTAAGGATTGTGTCTTTTAATTTCAGGATATGGACAACCATGATCAACCAAACAATCCACCACCTCAAGCATCAACTGAACCAACCGTGGCTGACATGTTCCGTTTGTTTCAGCAACTATTGGAATCCAATAGTCAGCAGGCCAATGCTGTCCATGCAACAAATACCACGATATTGGAATAAATACAGAGTTCCAATAATACCAAGGATAAAACCCTAAAGAAATTCAGGGATCTTAGGCCACCCAAGTTTAAGGGAACTGAAAATGCAATGGAAGCAGGTCAATGGCTGAGAACCATTGAAGGTCTGATGAAGGCTGCAAAAGTTAAATCCAAGGATATGGTACCAGCAATCCGCGTCCAGCTGGAGGACATTGCTGGATACTGGTGGAGTGTCGAGTATCCAGAAGATTCTGACAAGGACATGTCATGTGCTGAATTTAAGAAGAAATTTGAAGAAAGATTATATCCTAAGTCAGCACGGATAGAATTAGAACGACAATTCAACTATCTGAAATAAGGAAGACGCACAGTTGATGAGTACACTACAAAAATTTTCAGGCTTAGTCGATTTTCCCCTAACATGATAGCGGATGAAGAAACGAAAACATCCAGGTTCGTAGAGGGACTTGGGACCCAACTGAAAAGTAGGGTCGCATCTTATCGGTGCCAAACCTTTTCTGAAGTAACAGAAGCTGCTCGAGACCAGGAGAGAATACTAAAGGAGGAGCAACCTTTCCGGTCTTCACAACCTAAGAGAACTCTTGAGGAAGGAGCACCGTCCCACAAGAATCATTGGCAAGGACCACCTAAGCGTCCTCAAAATGGCAACCCAGACAGATTCGTTATCTGTAATTACTGCCACAAACCAGGACACAAAATAAATATATGTAGGAAAAGATTGGGGCTTTGTTTGAAATATAGAGCAGGAAATCATCCAACCAATCAATGCCCTCAGTTGCCTACAACTGGAGCAACCACACAAAACTTCAATCAAGGATACCGACCTCCAGTTCAAGGAAACCAACCTCGACCTATGGTGCAGGCACCAACATCACAAGCAGGTATGGCTTATAGAAATCAGCACAGGCCGTCCTATGCACCTCAGGCATATCAGTTTCAACAAGCACAACGGGCGGCTCAAACCCAAAATAATAACAAGAAGAGGAATAGGCAAGGACAAGCGTTTATAATGGGAACTGAAGATGCAAATATCCCTGGAGAAGTAATTACAGGTACTATTTTAATTTTTGCATATCCAGCATCAGTATTATTTGATTCCGGGGCTACCCATTCATTTATAGCATCTTCTTTTATATCACAACGTAAAATAGAGTCACAACCTCTGCCTAAATCACTGAAAGTCCTCACCGGTAATGGAGTAGTAGAAGTCAGTCGGGTATGTAGTAGATGTCCCATAAAATTGGGTGGAGGAGCTTTTCGTACCCGGTTGCTCGTTTTTCCAACAAGCAACTATGATATAATATTGGGTATGGATTGGCTAACTGCAACATTAGCCAATATAGATTGCGGTCAGGGAAAAGTTTCCTTTCAACTACCTGACGGAAGATTTTATGAATTTGTAAGAGACCAGAATGAATTCAATGCAGAAGAACTAGAGAAATTTGAATTACCAGTACTGCTGCAAGGAGTAGCAGATAAATTATTTCCAAGGGTAGTGGAAGAATTTAAGGACGTATTCCCAGAAGAATTGCCAGGGCTACCCCCAGATAGAGCTGTAGAATTCTCTATAGATTTAATACCTGGAGCTGCACCCATAGCCAAAAAGATATACCCAATGAACAAGGAGGAGCTAGCTGAGTTAAATAAACAGATAAAGGAATTATTATCCAAGGGATTTATTCAGCCTAGCGCTTCGCCATGGGGTGCACCAGTGTTATTTATGAAAAAGAAGGATGGTACCCTACGCCTAGTAATTGATTATAGGGCCTTGAATAAGGTTACCATCAAGAATAAATACCCCTTACCTAGGATCGATCAACTGTTTGATCAGTTAGGAGAGGCAAGGGTATTTTCAAAAATTGATTTGAGATCCGGATATCATCAAGTGAAGGTAAAGAAGGAAGATATTCCAAAGACTGCATTTAGAACTCGGTATGGACATTACGAATTCTTAGTTATGCCATTCGGGTTGACAAATGCACCAGCTATATTTATGGACCTGATGAACCGAGTATTTTATCAATATCTGGATAAATTTGTGATTGTATTCATTGATGACATTCTTATATACTCCAAAAGTGAAGAAGAGCATGAAAAACACTTAAGGATAGTGCTGCAAACTCTGCGGGAGGAACAATTATATGCCAAGCTTAGTAAATGTGAATTTTGGCTGGACCAAATACCATTTCTAGGGCATATTGTCAGCGGAGAAGGTATCTCGGTAGATCCAAAGAAAGTGGAAGTAGTTAAGTCTTGGCCGACACCTAAGTCCGTAGCAGAAATCAGAAGTTTCTTAGGACTGGCTGGTTATTACCGAAGATTCGTAGAGAATTTTTCAAGAATTGGAGAACCTTTAACCCGTCTTACCCGAAAGGAAGAAAAGTTTAACTGGACGGAGAAATGTCAAGCAGTATTTGACGAATTAAAGGAAAGATTAATTTCAGCCCCAATACTGGCATTACCATCTGGTTCGGGTGGATATGAGATATATAGTGATGCATCAGGAAAGGGTCTAGGATGTGTACTGATGCAGCACGGAAGAGTCATAGCATATGCATCCCGACAATTAAAGACACATGAAAGAAATTATCCAACTCATGATCTCGAACTTGCAGCGGTGGTATTCGCACTCAAGTTATGGAGACACTATTTATACGGAGCAAGAATCAAAATATACACAGACCACAAGAGCTTAAAGTATGTCTTCACGCAAAAGGAGATTAATATGAGACAAAGAAGATGGTTGGAGTTACTGAAAGACTTTGATATGGAGCTAACATATCACCCAGGTAAGGCTAATAAGGTGGTTGATGCCTTAAGTAGAAGGCCCGAAGCTTTCTTTATGAATACACCCAAGGAAATCCTTGAGGATTTGAGAAAAATGGGAATTGAAGTAATATGCCCGATAACCGAAGGGATATGGCAAAACTTACAAGTGCAATCCTCCTTAATAGATAGAATTAAGGAAGCCCAACAAAGTGATTCAAAACTTCAGAAAATTTGGAAACAAACAGAAGCAGGGCTCCAGACCGGGATAAGGAAGCATCCGGACGGATCGCTAAGATTCGGAAATCGACTATGTGTGCCCAATGGAGATTTAAGAACAGAGGTTATGTCAGAAGCCCACAACTCACAATATTCCATTCATCCGGGCAGCACTAAAATGTATAAAGATTTGAGACAAACATTTTGGTGGCACGGAATAAAGAGAGAAGTCGCTAGATTTGTATCCAAATGTCTCGTATGTCAACAAGTGAAAGCAGTGCATCAAAGGACAGCAGGACTTCTTCAGCCGTTGCCCATACACGAATGGAAGTGGGAGCATCTCACAATAGATTTTGTGACAGGATTGCCTAGGACCCAAAGGGGTAATAATGCTATTTGGGTCATTGTAGATAGACTTACCAAGTCCGCCCGTTTTCTGCCCTTTCGAGTTGGACAGTCAACAGAGATACTGGCAGAAATGTACATGAAACAGATTGTCAGTCAGCATGGAGTGCCAGTGAGTATAGTATCGGATAGAGATACCCGATTCACTTCACACTTCTGGAAAATCTTGCAAGAAAATCTTGGCACTCAACTAAAATTTAGCTCCGCCTACCACCCCCAAACAGACGGCCAGTCTGAAAGAACCATTCAGACACTAGAAGACATGCTGAGAGCTTGTACTTTAGATTTTGGGGGAGCATGGGATGATCATCTACATCTGGTGGAATTTTTATATAACAACAGTTATCATGATAGTATCAAAATGGCTCCTTTTGAAGCACTATATGGTAGAAAGTGCAGATCGCTGGTATGTTGGACCGACATAGGAGAGAGGCAATTACTGGGGCCAGAGCTAGTAACACAAACTGTGGATATAGTCAAAGCAATAAGAAGTCACCTGCAAGTAGCTCAGGATAGACAGAAAATGTGGGCTGATAAGCATCGAAGAGTATTGGAATTTCAACCAGGAGAGCATGTGTTCCTGAAGATTTCACCAACTAGAGGAACCATCCGATTCGGGACCAGAGGAAAACTAAGTCCAAGATACATTGGACCATTCGACATCCTGGAGAAAGTCGAGAATGTGTCATATCGACTCGCCTTGCCACCAACACTAGAAGGAGTTCACAATGTTTCCATGTTTCCCAGCTACGAAGATATGTGCCGGATTCAAGCCATATACTCGACCATTCAGAAATCACCATCGGACCTATAATACGGATCGAACAGAGACCCGTTGGGGTCTTGGATCGAAGGGATAAGATACTCCGCAATCGGATTATTCCATTAGTACGAGTTGCGTGGAGCAAGGATTCCCCTGGAGATTCGACTTGGGAGAAAGAAGAAGACATGCGGAAGCAATATCCGTATCTATTCCCTAAGCCAGGTCAGTAATCATATTGCTATTCTAGTTATTTCAAATTTCGAGGACGGAATTTTTCTAAGGAGGGTAGACTTGTCATGCTCAAAATTTTAATTTATTTATTAGTTATGATCATTAAGTGGTGTATAATTAGGGTTTTGTTTTTAAAACCCAATTCTTCATCCCTAACCTAAAACCTTAACCTTGAAGAAGCTTCCTCCTTCCCTCATCTATGGCATGGCATGCCAAGTGTCCCTAAAACCTAACTCTAGCCATGGCCAAGTGTCCCCCCATGTGTCCCTAAAACCTTAACCCTACAGGACACATATAAGCTCTAACCCTAAACCTAGAGGACCAAGTGTCCCTAGATAGGGGGTATGTGTCCCATAAAATTTATGGAAGAGGGAACACCTCATCCCTTTTCCCCTCTCTATATAAACCCACACACACCCACACACAATACACAACAAAGCATAAAAAAAGGGGAAAACACACACACACACACCCGACCCCACCCCACCGCCCGCCTGCCGCTGCCGCCTGCCCGCCGCCGCCGCCGCCAGCCGCCGGTCGTCGGACGCCGGACCACCACCACTCCGGCCACCTCCCCCTTCTCCATCTTCTTCCTCCATTTCCTCTTCCTCTTCCACTTCCAATTCCAAAGCAAATCCTAGGTAATTTCTAATTCCCTCTTCTTCCCCCAACCTCTATATTTATTCCTAATTTAAACTTAGGTTAGAGTTGCTAACAAGAATATTTGTTATTGGATTCAAATTAGGGTTTGTGGAGAAGTCTAGGTCATTCCCAATCCAAGGCAAGTCCTCCTTCTTCCTTTATTCCTTGAATTTTCCTTGTTAATAGGAGCAATTATGGAGTATTTTTAATTCTGTTTAAAAAAAAACTCAATCAAAATCCAATTTGGTTGAAAGTAATTGGAAATTAGAAACTGTCATACATAGGTATATATGTGCATATGAGTAATTGGACACGTGAATGAATGTATTGGACACGATACAATTAATATTTGCAACGGACACCTTGAGTAGGATACAATACAAATCCATAAGTATTGGACACAACATCAAAGGATTTTTGGACACATGACATGTTTATACACACTTTGACACTGTTGATAGATGTAAATTTTGTTCACATATATATATATATATATATATATATATATATATATATATATATATATATATATATATATATATATATATATATATATCCCATGTTTTCTTACTCGAACACGTACGCACGAGAGTAGTTTTCGATATTAACATGATTGTATAATTCTGTCCAAATTTTTTTTTAAAAAAACTATCGAATAACACATGTTGGTATGATTAATAGCTAAATTAATTATTTTGCAAGTCCTCATATACCACGGTAACTTATTTCTATGAATTTTCAACTCTCTAGCACACCAATGCAATATTTCAAGGAGTCTAACGTGATTTTCTCAAGTCATGACACATAGATTTGATATCCATATACTACTAATAAGTTCATTTTGATACTTGGGATAGTGAACGGCAAGCCGCTCAAATCAAGGAAATTGCTTGTCTAACTAATTTGCATGTTTGCCTGCTAAATTGCCATGGTAAGAATTAAGCATTGTATATACATATATGCTTGCTTGAGTTTCCGGTGTTGAGAGTTGTTCCACCGAAGGGGTCGGCGAACCCGAAATTTTTTTTATCATATATATATCTCTTGTGAATTTTCGGGGTCCCTAAATACAAAGGAGACTCTGCCAAAAATTTTAAAAATTTTTGAAGATAGACAAATTTCTGACTTTCGAAAATTTTAGAAAATTTCTTATCTAGGAAACATTGGGCGGGGAGAACAACTGAATATCCCTAGATATCCCGTAACATAACAACAACAAAAGCTGATCAGTATTTCGGAAGTCTCGTAAATCAGTACATCTATTTTCAACTAGAGTGTACTAGCCCAAGGGTGGCTCGGAAATCTCGGAAATCAATGCATCTATTTTGACAGTAACATCAAATAGATGGTTTTAGCCCAAGGGAGGCTCGGAATTCACAGCCTGATCCCAGGTTAACGGAATTGTTTACGGGAAGTATTTAGAGGATTATTCAGAGTATTGTTCTTAAAATTGTATTGCATTAAATTTTATTTTACTCCAGAAACAACTCTGTCGATTATAGGTAGGCAGCCTTCCTGTTCGCACAAGGGAAGCAAATCCTACTAAAAGCTCATGGGAAGCTCGAAAATCTTACTATTCATGGAGTAGGATGATGTTTACATTCTTGATTTACTAAAGCATATATATATATATATATATATATATATATATATATATATATATATATATATATATATATATATATATAGTAGTGCAAATTGGCATATCCCTGTCTCTTTTCAAAAGAAAAACTACATATTTTATTATTTTGCTTAACTTTCACCGTTCTTGGCCGAGAACTTGCTTGTCGTTTTCTAAACGACCTAGTATTTGTTCACTAGGTGAAGAAGAAGAAGAAGACGCCTCCGCCGAAGTATCGTCGTACTACAACGAGGAGTAAATTGTCTTGATTACCTATAGTTATAACCAGCACTATCGTAGTTATCTTGCAAATTACTTTTGTAATAAACTTGTAAAAGCATTGTTGGAAAAGTTTCCTGTATAATAGTTACACTATATTTAATACCATGAAAACTCCGTGTACTTTCCATTCTTGCTGATGATTACGGACGACAATCGCGATTTTCGGCGCGTAGCCTGGGGATGTGTTATGGCGTCACCGTTTCAAATATAGGAAGCGGGACGTGACAAACGCAAATATCACCTCCAAAAGTTAGAATTAATATTTTAACTATAAATAAATCGATTTTTGTGAGAATATTATACTAAACTATTTATCACATGTATATAGGGAAAGGGAGTCTTAGATCCCAAAGATAAAAAAGTAAATACCTATAAGAAATATTAAAATAAATCAATAGAAAAAATAACGGCACGTAAACTTTGAAAGACATTATGAAAGTTGTTATGGCAATGACACAATTAATGCTAGACAAACACAGTTAATCACAGCTTCTCAAGAATCTTCAGTACAAAACTTTACTTAATTCTCTTATTTTGCTGCTCGTAACAAAACTAACTTAACAAAAAATATTATTGTGGTGAACAACGTTTTACATTTGGTGAAACTTAATCACATTATGACCATGCAAGTGTACACTAAATATTTGTTTTACTAAAGTTTATAGATCTACTACTGCTGTAGAAGCTATTAAAAATAAAATAAAAATAGCTTTGAAAGAAAATTTATAAATGTTAGTAGATTTTATTTAACTTATGATATATGGGCTAGTAATCTTTTTTATCATTTTATACCATGACACATTATTTAGATAAAAATATATTTTACAAAAATGAATTCTTTGTCTAAGACAATTGAAATTTTCGTATACTGAATATGCAATTGATGGAGCCATATTATAAGTTTTACATGAATATGAATATGATATTCATAATATTTTCTTTCAAAATCTTTAATTAATGCTAGTAATAATATATATTTTTATTAATATTTTAAAATCTCAATTTTGTATATTAGAAGAACTATTTTTTCATTTAAGATGTGCTTATCATATTGTTAATTTATTTATACAGGAATGCCTTAATTTTTTTTCAAGCGAAATAAAAATATATTATAACGTGTCTAACTATTTTGAACATTTTTTCAAGTAGGCAACGAGAGTTTAAAATGTTATGTGCACAGTATGTTAGACATTTTAGTAGATTTGTTAAAGATGCACCACATATATAGTTTTCTACATATTTGATGTTAAAATCATGTATAAATATAGAAATATTATTACACACTATACTAATGTAAATCAAAGTGTTAATTACCAAATAAGTTATAACTGATAATGGTTTGGTTAGTTGCTAGTAGAATTGTTTTACAATATTACATGTTTTTTATCCGGAGTTTATTGTCCAACGCTTCATTTAGTTTTATCATAAATTATTAATATTTGTTATTTATGTGCAAAAATAGAAATCCTTCTAGTTTTGATTATGTTGTTTCTAAAACGAAAATAAAATTTCTATAATATTGGCATGAAATATTTGTTTATATATTTTTTTTTTGTGATTTTAGATCCTAAGATCAAATTAGATTGTGTTTTTATATTGTTATATAATTTTATGATAATGTGAACGTTGATGCAAGTAGCTTAAATTTCTGAAATAAAAAACGTTTAGATGCTCTAATTAGTTTATATGAAGAAAAGTCGTATCGGACCTACCCGATACAACCGTTCAAATTAGTATTAGTAACTCTGATTTATTTTCTAAATTATTTCGTGCTAATAGTATATTAGAAAGGAAGAAAGAAAAAATTAGTCTCTTCCAACTCAAGAATTTACCTTGTATTTAAACTCCTATGATGAAGATGACGAGGATTATGAATCATATTTTTCATTCTAAATTTGTTAGAATGGTGAAAAATACACGAAAAAACTTATCATATATATATATTTTTTTATAGCACGTGATCGTCTAATGGTCAAAGTATCCACGGCGCATTGAAATCTTGTTTTAGCGTATGTTCGAAAATGCTAAGCAATAAGAGAGAGAAAATGCTACCATATATTTTGAAAGTATGCATTTACGTTCAAGATTGTGTTTGTACGAAAAACAGACTAAACACTTAAGAGATAGAAGGCGTCAACATTAATGAACTGAACTTTCAATCTCTCAATATGGACATTCCTACTGGAGCTGAACAATGAAGTGACAACAAAAATTCAAAAGAAATGTCTACAAAGGCCGAAGAATTAAAATATCAAATTATAAATAAAATATGTACTTATTTTTTTAAAAACATATAAATGTCATATTAAATTTCTAAAATTAAATATTAATGTATTTATAAAAAAATGTCATATTACATATTTTTAATAAATTTGTACTTAAATTTTTTTTTAACATATAAATTACCTGGGCCGGATTAGGTTTGAATTTTAGTTTGCTTGGTCGGCCCAATCTAGTCCGGTCCGTCTTTCACCCCGGGCTGACCCGATCCGGCTCAGGCTCAATCAAAATTGGACTCGGGCCAGCCCAACAAACACCCTGATTTTTGGGGCACATGACACACGTGTGTATGATTTATCTAGGCCATCGTATAAGTTTTTCTAGCTAGGTTTGGTTAAGGCAAATGATAAGGGCTATTCACTTTTGGCAGTTCTATGTATAAGTAGGACTTACAAAATTTGGATGGTCATTCCTACTTTAAGATGACCAAAATTTTGGTAGTTCTAATTTTTATGGACTGCCAAAATTCTAGCGGTCTTATTATTTAGGATTATCAAAATTTTGACAGTCCTAAATAATGAATATGTACATAACTGCAAAAGAAATTGACATTCTCGAATATGCACATGACTGAAATTTTGGTCCAACCCATCTGATTTAGGACTGTTCTTGTTCATCAAAAATTGTAAGTATAGTTGTCCAAGATTGACCTGATCTTTTCGGAAACTTTATGATAACCTTCTATTAACAAATAGCTTTTGAAACTAAATATAGACACAAACATCATCCATGATAATCTCAAGTCTTATTCAATTAGGCTTTCATGGGCAGGTTTGGAATGGTATGTTAGTAGACAAGTAATGTCTGCTCTCATATCATGGGTATTCTTTTTGAATTTGAGTAGCAAGTGTATTGTACACACATAAAAAAAAATTAAAAATAACTTAAACTAAAAATATGTAAAATTAATTTAATGAAAATTTATAAAATTTTGTTAGAAAATAATTTATATTAGAATTTGTTATAAATAATGCTATATTGTGGGATCTAACCCACCCAAGGAGAGGGACAAAATTATAACATCTTAACCACATGAGTTAAAAGTATTTGGTTACATTAAAAGTTACTTAATTTTTAATTACGTTATTATATACATACGGTTTAAACGGCTTATTTAAATCATTTTCAAGCTCTCTTTATAAAGATTTGAGATTTGGCTATTGACGACCATTTATTTACTTATCATATATGTACTATTTTCACAAAAAAATGTATTAATAGTTTTTTTTTTTGTGTAGCACTGTAACATTGTAATGTTTTATAGGAGTTTGAACTCAACTTTTTTGAATTTAAACGTAAACATATTTATAAATAGTATTTGGATGTTTTACACTCAAGATGTACTTTTAATTTTTTTTTTTTATAAAATTATTGTTTAAACTAAGTTTTGGGGGAGTAAAATAAAACTCTTTTTTGAACATTTTTTTTGACAATTTTTTTTTTGTAATTGGACATCTGTTTTCCACACGACTACAAATGTTTCATAAAACCAATTTTCTAATTCTCTCTCTCGGTCACAACGACAAAAGACCACATAAAATTGTATTTCGAAAAATATTTTATAGAAATATATTACCAAATGAAAATGTTAAACTTTTGTTTCTTAAAATTATTTTTCAGATATAAGTAGCCAAACACAAAGACAAAATTTGTAAAAACTAAAAAATAACTTTATAAAGTTTTAAAAAAAATATTTTAAAATTTATTTTTTTAAAAATCTTTCCAATCAGTTAAATGTTTTATTTTTTGTGTGTGTATTTTTAATGGCAACAAGCCGTTCTAATGAGTTGAGCAAGATAGGTCCAGTTGATGCAGCCCAAAACGACTGCTCGTAGGTGACACAACCACCATTATTTTTCAGGATCATATTTAGGCTTAGCCCAAACCTGTTAAGCATAGACGATCTGGGTTCTTAAAAATTAAATTGCGATACCCATAGTTTATTCTCTTTTTGATTTCAACATATTGTTCTTTTTCTTATTGTTCAACGACATTAGAGATATTCGATACAACAAGAACATCTCTTTCTTTTCATGTTTACTTCTATCCGGGATTAGTGAATACGAAGGACTTCGTCATCTAGTATTTTATGTTTAGCTCTTAATTGCGACATCAGCCGAATCAAAATTTCTTCTCTAGCCTAGTTATTAAGAGAGATGTATGCGGCCCAAGTGGTCGGAGTTCGAGTGGAGGCGAGTTTGCCACAATTACTCAATACTTTTTTTTTTTACCCAATATATATATATATATATATATATATATATATATATATATATATATATATATATATATATTTTTTTTTTTTTTTTTTTTTTTTTTTTTTTTTTTTGAAGCAAAGGGTTCTTCTGATTAAAATAGAAAGAATTATACATCCATCCACAGCAGTAGCCTTAGCAAAGGCCTGCTGATACCTCTCGACCTTATTTACCTCCTACTCCTAGCACTGGGACAAAACAAAAGACATCCTTTCAATCATCCGGCCTTCGTCGCCTCTCTTCTACGATCAGGATATCAGCATTGATATTATTAACTAGACCGGAGTATGAGAGAGAACGACCATTGAACAGTCGACTGTTCCGCTCTCGCCATATATGCCATACCACAACAAGTAGTCGGGTTCTCGCCTTCCGGAAATTCTGTTTGCCTTGAGCTCCTCTTATAATTACCTTCTTTATATATATATATATATATATATATATATATATATATATATATATATATATATATATATAAAGAAGGTAATTATTTTCTCTCCTAATTTTTTTTTTCTTTTTTTCAATCGAAAATCACTTTCATTTTCTCCTCAATTCCTTTGGCACCAAGCATAGGAAAGTAGTCACTTTTCCAACCCCATGATTCAAGGAACCAAACGAGGCTAGTGACTCCTTTATAGGTTATTTATCACAGTAAATAAAAAAGAAAAAGAATTAAGACCACAGTAAGAATAAATAGCTTTTTTAAAGTAAAAAAGAAAGTTGCTTAAATTGATGGATACAAGTTCCTCAATCTTGCTAGTTTTTATAGGTTTACCTAAATAACAAATGATTGAAATCACAAGTCTTCAGGCTTAAATGTTGGCAAATAAATTAAATTATATTTGAATAGACCGCATTTTTTTTTTTTTACTTTCTTTCAAGGGATCACATCAAACTTAAAATTTAGAAAAAACAAACATAAATAAATGTATACTACTACATATAATATAATAGGAAAACTTTGAGGTTTCATATGTGATTTTATTTTTGTTACAAAGGTGTTTACTAATTAAATTTATTAATTAAATTTAATGTGATAGTTCGGTAATTACGTAATGAAAAAGATTTCAAATTTTTTTTTCTCTTCCCAATTAATAAAAAAATCAAGGACTAAATTTTGCTATCCTCAAGTAATAAAAAAATTTATTTGTTCCTTCTAAATAGTATAAAATATGTGTAACATGTACATATACTATTTAATAGTAAATTACTAATGTGGTTGGTGATATTCAGCTTAGAAAGCTTTTGCTTAAAAAGCTCACGAAGCATACCAACGGCACTCTAAGAAATAACAATAACAACATAATAAGCATAATTTATGCTATTATATAATAGAAAATTTTAAAAAACTTCATGGTTAAACTTTCAAGTCTAAAATGTACTTATTTGAGTTTACATTATTTAATTAGTTTATCAATATAATTAAGGATGCAATTATAATTATAATACAATCATCATTAATATCCACTACCATCACTAACATATATTATCATAATAAATACTTACTATCCATTATCGTGTCTCTTCTCGCCATTATTATTTTTATTTTGTAAAAATATAACGATATAAATATTAATTATTTACAATTAATGTATTTTAATTTTTTTTAAAAATAGTTATAAGTAATTTATAATGTAACATTAAAAAAAATATTATGCAATAAATTAACATAAAATACTCATACAAATGGGTATAAGAAAATAGAGAATTTAGAAAAAGCGACTCTTCCTTGAAGTACGTTGGATATCCCATGTTGTAATCCCAACCAAATCACCATCCTCTCCACTCTGGACCATATTTGTTATTTTAGATATTCAGTGTCGATTATGTCCTTTATAAATAATCAACAATTCTAATAATCATAAAATTAAAAAAAAAAAAATCACAACTATATACAAAGACAAAATTGACACAGAATATCTATAACACAATATCTGTGCCTTTCACTCTTCCTTCCCTCTCTCTCCCTCTTAATTGTAGCATGTGGCTCAGACTATTATTATTATTTTTTGAAAGAAAGAGACTATTAATCTATCAGCAGTACAAGACACTACAAAGGGAGAAGACTCATCAGTTAGGAGCTGTACAAACAGTCAGGGGGAAATTGTGTATCGCCTTTGAATATTCTATGCGCTGTTAAGGAATCAATGGTATTGTTCCAGCGTCGGCCCTGAGTGGACCCGTATATAATATAAAAAAATTGAACTAAAAGTAAAATTTAAAAAATATTGTAGCCAAGAATTGAACCTAGGACCTCTTGAGTACAAGTTCAACATATTAACACTATAACACAATTATTTTGTGATAAAGAAAGATCATGTTACATATTAGTTCTATAGTCAATAGCCGTTGCCGCAATCGAAGAAAAGGATATTGTGTCACCGTCCACATTAATCTTGAATAGGGCTGCTCGGATTATGTTCATTGAATAGAGCGGCTCTTCCATCCCATATCTGTTGTTTTCAAAGTTATAATATTAAAAAAATTGGACAGAAAAAAGTTGGATGTTGGCATTTTTCTAGCCAATTTTGAATGCTTGAAGCAATAGCACATATGCCACATTTGAGTAGATAGGCCAATGCATATGTGCAGGGCTGGTTATTAATCAATAGCAGTCTGGGCACTGTGTGGGCTCCTATACTCCAACATGTGGTTGCGGTCCAAATATTTTTCTTTTTCACCCGTTTAGTCAGATTTGACAGCTTACCGGATCTTGTTGAAACACGAGCTTTAAAAAGCGTGGATGGTCTAACAATGAGCCCTTTTTTTTTATCAATCAAAACTAGAATATATGTTCATCATTTAATTCAAAAATTATGACCTGTTACTATAGCGGCCAAAACTAAGTATGGATGTTACCATTTGGTCTTAGGTTTGTTGAACATGACACGTTGTAGCCCTTAAGTTGCATGATGAACATCCGTCATAATTTTGGTGGACGAACAAAAATAGACTCCTCTAACAATAGCTATGGTTAATGTAGTGTTCTTACGGGTCATATTGGGACATCTTAGCAAAACATATATTAAGAGATCTACCATCTACTGTAAAGGTGTCGTTAAGTCCTAGGTCAAAAGAGAAAAGTATGACATGTATCAGAGAGCTATTGAGAGTTGTAATCATCGAAAGTTATCAATAAAGAGATTTCTTTCTTGTATTATTGTATTCATTTGGTTTTCTGCTATATTGTCCCCTGCTTTTAACTCTGTGTAGTCTATTTTATTATTGTGGAAATATTGACATTGTGTAAGCACAACTTAAACTTGTACGACATTACGTACAATGGTGACTTTACGAACGTGACAAGCTATGGCAAAAAGGCTAAGATAAAACTGGAGGCCTTAATGTGATTCATTCGCATTGAAGACGAATTGAGGAACAAGACTAAGGTTGACACTCTCGGAAACTAGTTTGCTAAAGCCAATATGATCCAAGCCAGAGCCAAGTTCTTCGCTCGTCCTTTCCATCTACTTCATCTATTTTTTGACTTCTGTAATGTGCCTTTTTTTGTCGTCCCAAAGCAGAAAAGAGTTTGTTTGCAGTAAAGTGGTTTAGATCTACTAGGCACCTTTTGGATAAAAAGGAGAAGAAAGAACCGCCTTCAACAAAAAGAAGGTTTTTAAGAGACTGTAAGTCAATCCGGAGATCTTAATTAAGTCCAAGGTTAAGAAAGACATTACATACTACACTTGTAAAAGAATGGCAACTATAAGAGAGATTGTAGATCTAGCTACCAAGGCTAAGCTTAAGGACCAGAAAAAAAAGAGAGAGCTCAATCTCATTGCAATGATCTCTCATGTCAACACTATTGTGATCGACACAGATTGGTGGTACTAGAGCTTCCTGACATGTATTCGTTGTAAAGGACTATGTTTTTTTCGTACAAAAAGAAGTATATTCTTTAAAGGAAAAACTTAAAATTTATAGTGTGCGTAATCCCAATTGCAACTATAACCACTGTAATATGGTAGACTCTCCTCAAGTCTCGCATGAACGTGAGGACACGTATCAGGCTATCCTCAAGCTCCGCGTGAACGTGGGCAACATGGCTTACTAGGTCTAAAACTGCAGGACAATGCTCCCCGCGAGCAATTACTTCTGCTGGACAGTGCCTCCCACGGAAACTCAACAAACCATTTTTAAAGACTTCCATAATAAATAGTATCTACGTACTTGTGTGTTTCCAGAGGCAGAAAGCTTGAACCTATATGATTACACTCAGTCCAACTCATTCCTCAACACTTGGTGGTCATTATCTCGTACACTACGTCTTCCTCTAAAAGAATTTAAAGGTGCTTCTCTCGGATCTACTATATCCATATTATCTCTAGTAAATAATCCAATTGAAAAATACCGAAGTTGCTCTAATGTAAATTTATTGAAGTTCATGATATCTACAAAGAAGAAGAATTTTCAACATCTACAATATCTTGGTGCTATACATTGTAAACATGGAAAATAAATAAAATTCACGTCACGAAATCTATAATGTACCACTGGAAATGATAACATTTGTAACAAGTGTTACATCTCATCAGAGCATTGGTGGATGAAGAAATTTTCTTAGTGGAAAAAAAAAAAATCAACTTTTATATACTAATCTAAAATTATCATTAACTTTTTCTATTTCCACACACACACACACACACACACACACACACACACACACACACACACACACACACACACACACACACACTCTCTCTCTCTCTCTCTCTCTCTCTCTCTCTCCCCTTCTTCTTTTACTAAAAAAATGTCTACCTTTGCCATTGTACATACAACATATGTTTTCGGTCACTAGTTTATTTTACGTTGATATACGAGGGAACGCTAATATATATTTGAAGATAGGGTAATGCTATGCTTATTATCAATTTTGATTGTAAGTTTTACAATCGCTTACGTGACATTTATTGATTGGAGGAGTGGGGGGACCCACACCCACCCCTGCTAACATGGTCTCACTCGGTCCCCCCTCTTCCTTAATCAATGGATGCCACGTAGGCAGTTGTAAAACTTACAACCAAAATTAGTTGTAAGTATAACATTTTTCTTTCCTTAGAGCATCTCCAACCCTATTGTCTTGTTTTGTGTTGTGAATCCTATGTGGCATGAGGGACAAGACAATGTCTTGTATAGGTGGCAAGGTTATATTCACAAATGACAATGGGTTTAAAAAGTCATCTCCAATGCAAAAGTATTGAGAAGACAATACAAATAATTTTTTACAACTTCCAAGACAAATTTTACTCTTCTACTTCTTTTTTATAAATATTTTTATTCACAAATGATGATGTGGACATAAAGATATTGTGAAGTGCATTGTCTAGATCTAGACAACCAACTTCACATTGTCTTTGCCATGTCATTGCCATGTCAACTCTACACTTAATTTCACATTTGCATTGGAGAAGTACTTTTGGAAAAAATGGTTGTCATTCCTATGTGGCAACCATTTTTTTCAAACTCACAATAGGGTTGGAGATGCTCTTAAGATAATATGCATCTGATCGTCAGATGTGATATCTACCAGGATAAAACTAGCTTCAACACAAAAGATCAATCAAATCCCATAGAAATAAATAAATAAAGACTGTCATATTCTCAAAAAGTAAACAGCAACAAAAATAAAAATAAAATAAAAAATCCCAAAATTATACTGTAACATAGGGAAGGGAAAAAAATCTGCACCATCATGTTATACTAAAGTTACTTAGTATTTTTATGCATTTAACTTTGTTTGGTACATTAAATATTTCAAACTGCTTAGTATTTATGGGTTTTGTTAACATGTGTCCTAAGGACACATGTTATAATCTTTTTACTTTAAAATTTGTTATCAACATACAATAAATATTAAAATAATAATTTTTTGTATTGAAAATGTCATTAAGATCCCCGAAAATAATTTTTCAATACAAAAAGTTTATCGCATTAAGTCTTGATGACATTTCCAATGCAAAAATTTATTATTATTATTACATGTAGATAACAAATTTTAAAGTAAAAATTTATGTATTAATTATTCTTAACATTTGTCCTTACTCCTTAGGGTACATGTTAACAAAACCCAGTATTTATTTATAGCATGTATGACTTTAATTAGAAGTAATATGGCCATGAGCGGCCCCCAGGCCATACTTTGGGCAGTCGCCGCGCTTATGACGGTATAACAAATTCATCTGTATAACAGCGTGTATATATACATATTAAATAGTTCATCCGTATATATACATATTAAATAGTACATCCGCGCATAAGGGGGGTACGTAACCGATGCTTGCAAGGATATATACATGTAAACAATATTATCATGTTGGTGATTAAGTAGAACTAATCTTTATAATATAGCTTAATTAGGGTCAGCATTCTAAAAGGAACATGCGCTGCGCTATATATATCCCGACTTAGTCCAATCACAAATATGATAAGAATTTATTAATTAAGTTCCGTTAGACAGTAAAATGTTAAATAATTACAGATTAGAGATCTAGCATCCGTGGTCCTTAGACTTGGACTTCATGCACCCCTCTCTGTTTAAAACCCCTCTCCAGATTCAGTGTCACCTCACAAGAGTTTTGGATTCGGAACTGCTATGTTGCCGCGGGCGTGACCCCTGGTCCGGATGAGATCCGGAGATAGAGAGGGGACCAATGAGTGACCGTTACGTCGGCTGACGATCACGTCCGCGATTACGAACCGCGGACAAAATATTATTTTCGTTTCGGATTACAGATAATCTTTTAGAATTGATCACAATAAAAATAAAAAAAATAAACAGTCGAAATTAGCTTCGAATAGGACAATCCAAACCTCGAACGGCCCAACAATTAGTTACATGACCTACCTGTAACGTGTTTGCTGCATGCACGTATCTAGTGCAGGTAAATTGCTAAGTTACTGGGTTCTGAAAGTGTCAACAAATATTTATAATGTAGATTGACTAGAGTAGATGAGTAAAGCTTGTAGCTACGTCATTGATTGAGCTATATATATGTAACCAACTCGATTGCAAAATCTGAAATTAGACTTTGACAACGTCGATCATGCATCACCACGCGGTTTTAAGCTTACTCACAGTATGATTTTGCTAATTAGGATCGATTATATTGAATATTGGAAACCATAGACTTGGATTGCGCCATTCCTACAAAATTTGTGTTTAACAATTAAAAGCAAAGTTTCTGCAGGGCTAATTGCTTGCAAGCCATGTTGCGAAGAACCTCAAATTGCATATTTGCATGTAGTTGCAACTGAAGGGCTAGCCTAGTCTTGAGCTACTGCAAGCCATTTTAACGGCTAATTAACTTGGTCAAAAATCTAAATCACAAATATCTCTTCAAAACATCAATTTTTGTTACGTCTTGACTTCGATCATACATTAAAAATATATATATATATAACATATATAATCAGAAAGATAATAAGAATGACGAACTTAGGTGACTTGGTTAAAGACTTTGACATTGTCAGTCGCAATTAGACCTGTCAAAGGATAGTCGAAAATTCGAATTCGATCCGATTCCATATCCGAACTTTCGGATATTTTTCGAAATTTCGGATATTGGATTCGGATATCCGAATATTTTTCGGATATTATCGTTTTTCGGATACGAATTCGGATATTAAGGTATTCGAATCCGTTAATATCCGATCTGACTTTAAATTGCAAATTTTAGATATCGAATTCGGATATCGGATTCGGATATCCGAAATAATATATATTATAGTATAATGTATATGTAATATATATTAATTAATAGAGAAGATTAAAATATTTTATTCTCAACTGACCTTTACATAAATTAATTATAATATAATTTATATATAATAGTAATATATGTTAGTCCCGGGACTTGATCAAAGATGGTAAAACAGATGCAACAAAGATCTACGATGATACAAATACCAAATAACCCGATTACAATATGGAGGAGAAAAATAAAGAAGAGAAGATCTCTCGTTCTTTCTTGCAAACGTGTTGCAATTGGGACAGAACGAGTTACAATAATCTAGAGAGAGATGAGAAGAAGAACAATGCTGGGGTGTCAAAACACCGTTGCTCAAAGCAAGATTCGCCCCACACGATCTGCTTCCAGGAACCAGCAAGTTTGAAGAACTTGTGGAACGCTCGAAGTCACCTCTGTTCTGATCACTCCTCGGATGAACTTGCAATGGCGGCAGCAGCTCTCTCTCTCTTTCTCCTTTTCTGACTTATATTTTCGTCGTAGCCACAAAGGAGGCCAGAAGAGAGTATTTATAGAGAGAGGGTGGAAACACTAGCCGCCTCTTCAGTTATGGAAAGATTGAATCAAATCCCAAAAAGATAGCAACGAGATTAATTCAAATCCCACAAAGATAGAAACAAAATTAATTCAAATCCCACAAAGATAGGATCTGAATTAATCGCATTGATTCAGCCTTATCATAACTGACTCGTAATCTGCACAGTCAGCAGAGCCCTCCATGCGGCAGCAGCAGCAGTCTGGCCGCATGAGCCTCATGGCCGCATGGACCACATGAGCCGCATCGACCGTATCGACCGCATGAGCCGCATAGACCGCATGAGCCGCATGTGCCGCATGGACCGCATGAGCCGCATGGCCGCATGAGCCGCATGGCCGCATGGCCGCATGAGGCCGCATATGAGCCGCATGCCGCATAAGACCGCATGGCCGCATATGAGCCGCATAAAGACCGAGTCCGAGTCCGAGTCCAAGTCGCTAAGCCCCTTTGGGGCTTAGCTCCTATTGGAATTAATCCAAGAAAATGACAAAAACATTGATGCTTAACCCTTGGAGCCTTATTCTTACCTCCTAGTAAAATTACCCACATGGTTCCCTCCTTAGGGTCACCACCCCATGTGCATCTCTCAACAACACACCCAAGTATATATGTTGAGATAACTCATGGTGCATTTTCGATGTGGGACTAAAATTTACAAGGCATGTTGAGAGCAAGTTCTCTCCATGTAAAGAAAGCACCAACAATCCCCCACATATCACAACATATATATGTGTCCAGGGTTGAGCGTTCCCTACAGTAACTGTCCATTTTACATTAGGATAGATGTCGCTGACGACTTGAATCTTCCCGCATGGGTTAAATAACAATGTGATACAAGAATGGACTAAGCCTTGAATTCTGCACCACAATTGTAATTCTTCCCACTCACAAAGTGTAGTTACGTGTGCTTCTGGCTGCACATTAAAGGCCCTGAGCTAGCCTGGTTTCAGTGTATAATTTTGGGCGTCTACAAGTTTACCCTCAAGAGACGGCCTGATATCTCTTTCCATACACTATAGGTGAGTTCTTTATTAAAGAGATATGGCATGAAGCTTTGCGCTTCCTTGCAGTGCTACGTCGCTATGACATGGCCTGAAGCCGAGGCATTATCCCTACCTGGGAACCTCATCGTAGTGTCATACTACTGTAGCATGAGGTCTCAGCCTCTTTGTAGTGCCAATCTACTCAGCATGAAGCCTAAGGCTTCCTTGAGGTGTTACACCGCAACGACATGGCTTGCAATGTCGAGGCTTTACCCCTACCTGCGTACCTCATCGTGGTATCGTGCCACTGTAACATGGGGCCATCATCCCCTTTGTAGTGCTGTCTACAACTCTTTATGTCACGACCCGCACCCGCTATAAGGGCACGTGCACGTGACAACGCCCAGCCCTCACCGTAAAAACGGCGTGGAACGCTGTAGGTTTTTCTACTCTAAACAGTTTATATATATATCAAAAACCTGTCGAGAATATGGTCAACTTCGAACGGAGGACAAGCAATGAATATATACGAGTGCTCAATCACAACTCTAAGATAACAAAGTAAAGACTGAAAGATAAAGACAACAAGACGATAATAAAATAATAACATGTCAAGTCCAACACAAGAATATATACAAGTCCAAGTCTCTAATACAAACTATAATAATAACAGTCTCAAAAGTAGCTGGAGACAAAGTCCAGTACAAAAGACCTACTCTAACTAAGCAATAGGTAAGGTCTCGCCAGACGGAGCTAAGCCCTGCTGGACCAAAGTCTCCAGGTCTAGGCCCACTACGTCATCCGGACCATAGTAGGTACAGTAATCCCCCTCGTCAGCATCTGTAATATTTTCAACATATCCTGTCAGGATGGAACGAGTACAATCTACTAACAACAGTTCACAAGATATGACAAAAGCTATATGACAGTAAATAGAGAGTATATACAAGAAAATCATGGAATGTACATGTGAGTATCATGGCAAGATAAGCTGTAAAACTAGAGCTAGAACAAGGCAAGTAAACTGATCATGGCATGTACAAGAATCAAGAGTCATACATCTAGGTGTGTGAGTACTAGCTACAACATGTGGCCGGATTGGGTCTGCACAAGGTTATGATCTAGCCAATCATACGTATGGTGTAGGATTGGCATTCACAAGGTTCACAATATATACAAGGTGGGTATTGACCACACATCTATACTAGTACTCCCCGTCCCCGACTGGTAGAGTGGATCCAAGCAAGACACGTTACGACACGGGATTCTACGAGAAGGGAGCAAGTCTCCTCGAGAATCGGTGTCCATATACTGCACAAGAACTATAAGGGAGCTTGCACAAGATATACCAAGATAACGAGGAATAACATCTCATGTCGGGATCCATGAATACCAATCCGTGTGACCACTGTGTCGAGAACAAGCATATCCACACTAATTACATAAATCATAACAATCATTATAAATTGGAAAAGTGTCAGAGAATATACTCGCCTGTAATATGGTATGATATGTCTACTGGAGCAAATGCCGCATCTCGAGGACCTATAGAGAACAAGACGTACCAGTACTATGCTTAGGAAATAAAGTCAAGACAATTTAAATCCTATTAAGTCATTCTAGGTCAAGACACGTCAAACTAGACTGTACGAGGTCAATCTAAGTCATTTTAGGTCTAGCTAGGTCATACTGGGTCAATGCAAGTCAAACAGAATTAATCTAGGTCGATTTGAGTCAACGGTTGACTTACAGTTGACTTTTGGTCAACTGGTCAACTCTGGTCAACTTCGATCAACTCTGGCCAACCCTAGGTCAATCCTAGGTCAATGGTGACTAATAGTTGACTTTTGATCAACTACCCAAGTCTAAAGAAATTTGGGACTAAATTGGGTAAAGTGTTGACCCATAGTTGACTTTTAGTCTAAAAAGTCAACCGTGGTCAACCGGGGTCAAGACTAGGTCTAGACGGCTATTTCTATTCATTACCAACCTCTACAACCCATATCCAAGTCCATCTTGGATTTCGAAACTCAAATCTTGGCCGTAGGCCAATTTCCTAATTTACCTTTTCTAAGGTAAATTTCTAGCCTAGGTGGAAACCTAGTTAGCCTACCTACGCTTGGTATTTTGACCCGAGCTCCCTAGGGTAGTAAGGTACTAGCCTATACATATATTACCTACCAAGATACCTAAGTAAAGTGGACATCCAGTCCATGATACGGCCCATTGTTGATATCTTGAATATTTCAAGATACGCAATGGTACGGCGCGATACCGGCGCCCTACGACCCCGATTTCCACTCGGGAGCCTACCCGCAAAATCTAATTCATATAATCTAGGCCTACGCCAAGTTTTGTCGCGTTCCGATACTCGGAGCTCGATTTCACTCTCCAACTCGACTTCCTCTAAAACTATTCTTCCTCTTTTCTTCCTAATCTTCCTATTCCTCGAATCCTTCTCCTTCTAACTTCTTCTTCCTATTCCTCTAACTCTAATTCTTCTTCTTAACCTCTTCCTTACTCTCTCCTTCTAATCTTTTCTAGTTTCTTCTCATTCTTTTCCTAACTCCTTCTATTTTTCTTTCTACTTCTCTTCTAATCCTTTTCTCCTAACTCCTTCTATTTTTCTTTCTACTTCTCTTCTAATCCTTTTCTTCTAACTTCTTCTCATTCTTTTCCTAACTTCTTCTATTTTTCTTTCTACTTCTCTTCTAATCCTTTTCTTCTAACTTCTTCTTATTCTTTTCTTCTAACCTCTTCTTATTCTAACTATCTATTTAACTATATAACTATCTATCTATATACCTATATATATATATATATATATATATATATATATATATATATATATATATATATATATATATATATATATATATACATATATATATATATATATATATATATATATATATATATATATATATGAAGGGGGGTAGATAGGGGGGTAAAATGGGGTTAAAGGGGGGTTTCCTGCTGCTGCAGGGCTGTGGCTGCTGCTGCTGTTGGCATTTCTGCCACAGCACAGCAGCAGCTGCTGCTGTTGCTTCACTTCTTCTTCTTCTTCTTCTCATTCTACTTCTTCTTCTACTTCATCCTCTACTCTTCTATATATATATATATATATATATATATATATATATATATATATATATATATATATATCTATCTTTCTATCTTTCCCTCTATATATAAATTCATACACTCACATATCCTAATCTATATATATATATACTCACAACACACACACACATCTATATATACATAAATACATACCCACATATCTATACGTATATAATATATACACACACATATAAATATGTATATAAATACATACACACTTACACAAACACACACACACACTCACACAAACTCTCCCAAACTCTCACCACCACTCTCATGACACACACTCTCTCACAATACCACCACCACCATTCTCTACACACACACACAAATACATATATATATATAAATACATACATACACACACACACACACACACACACACACACACACACATATATATATATATATATATATATATATATATATATATATATATATATATATATACACATAGATATATATATATATATATATATATAAATACACACACACACATTCTCTCTACCACACTAACACACACTTACTCTCACACACAACCACCACCACCCTCATGACAACACCACCACCACTCTCATTCCTCTACACACACACAAATTTAAATATAAATATATAATACATCCACATATATATATATATATATATATATATATATATATATATATATATATATATATATATATATATATATATACCATTCTAATTAGAAAACCCCCAAAAGTCTATAACCTAGATTTCTAGGGAATCCTACAAAATTTGTGGGCAAAGTGTAGAGAATCCTCTTCTCTACAACTATTGTGAAGGGAAATAAAGCAAAAGAAAAATTTATGAAGGATTAAGAGCTTACCTAAAGGAGAAATTCCCTTGGAGAAGAAAAGCTTCAAAAGAAAGAAAGAAATGGAGAGGGGTTTACTTTGTGGTGAAGAAAGAGAGAGGGGGGGGGGGATTCTATACTTGGCTGGCCATGTGGGGGGGGGGGGCGGGGGGGGGGGGGGGGGAATGGGTTTGGGTGTGATCCAATAAGCCCCAAACCCATTAAACTTAAGTTGGGTTGGTTCGGGTTTGTTTCGGTTTGTTTCGGTTTAAAATCTAAAACTAATCAAGCTCTAAAATGACTAATTAAACCATAGAAATGGGGTTTATGATTTCTAACCTAATTATGATGGTATGTGGGCCAAGTCCAGCTAGTATGTGGGTCCCACTAGGGTCCAGGCTACCCGGGTCTCCAACTTGAGTCCGAATTGGATAAAATCCAAACCAAACCAAATAAATTCCAAAAAATCACATAAAATCAAATAAAATTCCTAAAAATTATAAAACTCAAAAAATGACGAAAATATCCCTAATTTGAAAACTGGGGGTGACACTTTAATTACGTCATACAGCATTAGGCTACCTGCCTATTTGCGGTGCTACGTCGCTATTGTTAGCCCAATGATTATATCATATTTTTTAATATGGCTAATCAATTAAGTTTAACATAATAACATCACTAATATTCATGTAATCACTATCATGTTGCTACTTAAACTTAGCATTGTCCTAATAATAGTATTGTCCTAAATGTTCTATATCATATTGCTATGCTTATTGTTTTGCTCGTCTAACATGTTCTTATAGACATGCAGTAAGCATGATCAAGCTTTATCAAACCAGGACACATGCAATAGAAAATTATTGATGGGCCAAAGACGACGTCATACAAGAAGCTTTCTCTGAACCGCCTAACGACCTATCCGGGGCCTCGCATCGGGGGTTCTTGGTTTTCCTATTTTATCAATGTATTTGAAGAAAGACGTCTTCAAGTCTGCTCAAATATTTGAAGAAAGGCGTCATCAAAGGGCTCTTGGTTTTCCTATTTTATCAATGTATTTTTTCATATTTATTGAGTCTAGGAATACGATGTACACTGCATCGTACTGGCAAATAGGCTACCCAAGAAACGTTTTCAAAATACCCTTTCATTTTGAAAACAAGCCCACTTACAAAAGCCCAAACTACTTCCTAACTGTTTGACTTTTCAAAAAGCCCAAAACTAATTTGCAAAAACTCTGACAGAACTCCAACAGAACTCGGCCAGAGTTCGGCCAGAGTTCGGTTAGTGAACGTTACTTTTTGAACTTGGTCTTCCTGCAGTTACGGATCCCAACGAGATTTTCTCATCGAGTTCTATCCGAATTCTGCCCGAATTCTGTCAGAAGTCTGTCTTTGGAATTCCTATAAATAAAGAAGGATTTCGATCATTTCAACTCACTCATTCACTTTCATATCTCTTCTCTATAAGCCTACTACTTCTTCCAAAGTGTTCTGAGCTATTCATTTTCAAATCCCAAGCCAGTTACAATCCTCTAGTCGATTTGTCAGTACGGTACGGTCTAGAAGTTTCAGAGTGGTTGTAATCGGAGGCTTGATTGAAGTTACACACTTCACAATTGAAGTTGGTCGAGTACTTCGGATCAAAGCTTGCGTTGTAGAAGTTGCAAGAACTTCGGATGAAAACTTGTGGTGATTTTCCATAGTGGATTCAACTGGAAGCTAGAGTTCTTCCGACTTGACTAGTCCTCACAAGAGGGAAACCAGTATACATCCTTGTGTTTGCGTTTTCTCTCTACTCTCTACTTTTCATTTACATATCTGTGATATATATATTCTGTGATCTTGTTACTAACATTTTTAAATAGTTAATTTCCGCTGCCTACTCTATTCACCCCCCCTCTAGAGTATTGCGCTTTACAACTCGTTCCTACAATCGGTCCTACAATTGGTATCAGAGCGGGTGCTTGGTATATAGATATTGCGGCTCATACCAATTGCTCCTACAATTGGTATCAGAGCGGGTTCTCTTTATAGAGGTAATGTATTCTGATCCCAATTGCTCCTACAATTGGTATCAGAGCGGGTACTGCAACTAGAGGTAATATATTCTGATCCCAATTGTTCCTACAATTGGTATCAGAGCGGGTTTTATAGGTAAAGCAAGGTAATATTGTTATTATATAATTGCTGCTACATAGATCACTATATCACATATGGCAAGTATGTACTTCACAACTGAAGAGCAATCCTCAAATAGACTCCCACTATTTGATGGAACAAACTATAGCTATTGGAAGACACGGATGAGATTCTACTTGAAGTCTCTAGATTTTGACTTATGGTCAATTGTTGTCACCGGCTACGAGAAGCCTACTATCACTTCTATTCTCACATCCTCTATAATCAACAAGCCCTATTATAGTTACACGGAGGAAGAAAAGAAGTTAGCTAGCCTTGATGCAAAAGCTATGCATATTTTTTATTGTGTTGTAGACACAAATGTATTTAATCTTATTAATACTTGCACAACATCTCATAAAATTTGGAAAGTTCTTGAAGCTACTTATGAGTGCAGGTATGCAAGCAAAGCTAGCAACTTCAGAGAGGAGGATAGTCTTCATAATGATGCAAATATGTACATAACGAAATTGGGATTTAAGGTACAACACAATCCCCTATACGAAGAAGAGCTTGTATGTGACAATTGCAAGAAGACAGGCCACATCCAAAAAGATTGTACTACTGCTAGAAAGGAGAGTCACTACGAACAAAGATTATCATCTCACAAGTACACTAGCACGAGCATATGGTGTGAAAGCGAAGCAAGCGATTCCACAGAAGAAGAGAGACCTCATCAAGCTGCAAATTTATGCTCAATGGCATTATCTAACGAGGTACAAAGTAATTCTTTTTCTGAAGATAGTGAATTTTCTTATGATGATTTATCTGATGCTTTCAGTGATCTGTTAGAAGAACACAAGAAAGTATTAGATAAATATAAGCAAGCTAGAAAGGATATTCTATCCTATAAGCGTGAGATTGAAAAGCTTACTTGCTTATTGAATGATGCTAGAAATAGTTTTCCTTCTGATAATTCTACTGAGATATCCATGTAGTGCCCCGACCCGCAAGATGCCTTATGATGGATGGTTGGTTCGATGAAGCCTTGTTGGACTTGGGATTATGCGAAGGATCGCTTGGAAGGCTATGCGATCGTGGCAGGAATCGTCCTATGAATGTGAGTAGTGTTGAACCCTTCAAAGATCCTTTAGCTGCACGCTTAAAATAAGGATAGTATGCTATGTTCTTATCGAGTTGTTTAATAACACCTTGCATGGAATTTGGAAAGATAATGAAAGATAATAATCACCTGAACGTAAACTGTTGTGGCTAAATGAATTGTATGCTTGTACAATATTGGGATGAATTACATGACAGGTGAAGGCAAAGTCCCAAATACTTGGGCGGTGAGTATATCGAGCTTTGGCTCAATGAATAGATGGCAAAACAGATGTTAAGACCCAAGAACTGGGCAGTGAGTATGCTTGATTTGCATTCGAATGAATATATGCTAAACGGATGCTAAGTCCCAGGAATTGGGCGGTGAGTACATTGAGTTTGGTTGGAAAGATGTATGGTATCAAAGATGTGGCAAAAGATTGGGTAACAACATTTTATTATCCTGTCGCCGATGTAGAATGTTGATTACGCCATGACCCTGGTTTGGTCAGAGGATAATGTGAGCATTGGCTCAAGGCAAGATGATAAGATGGCAATATGAATGAGAATGGTGGCTAAATTATTTAGTTTTTCCTTATCATGCATTATATGTTTTCTTCTTAGATAAGTTGCATATAGTTGCATGGTCATGGACGACTTGTCGACAAGGTGGTTTCTCGAACGGTATTCCTGGGCCATGGAATCCGGTTCGTCCTGGAAGAAACCAATGCTGAAGTAGTAGCAGTGCTGAAGTAGTAGCACGGTATACAGGACTTGCAGTGGGGCTAGCTACCTGCACTAACAAGGGCGCTGTATACCTGTAAGTCAGTCCAAGATGGCGTGTCGCCAGTGACCTTCATATAGATAGGTCCGGTGCTAATGATGTCTTATGCAGGCAGAGTAAGTTATTACTCAAATACAGGGAAGGATGTTGGCTGTTGGTAAGAATCACCTGAACGGTTATATTTATATTGAATCATGATATTGTTCCTAACAATGTCTTGTGCAGGCAGAGTAAGTATTATAAATGTACAGGGATGGCTACACTACCGTGGGTAAGAATCACCAAAGGATGATAACTGCATGTTTTAATTATGTTGGCTATGAGATTTGCATGCTTTACTTCTTGTCGGCTATAACATGAAATTAACCCTAAGGCAACGAGAAAGACCACTGTTAATAATGTTCTGTAACATGATTACTTAGTGTTGTCTTCTTAGGTGAGTTGGGCCAGCACCGCTCGCCAGTACATTGATGATGTACTGACCCACGTTGTGGGCAATATTACAGGTGTTTGCTTGGGGAAAATTCTGTGAATCAGTGCTTGGCATAAATGAATCGGATGGGTGTGCAGAAGCTCTTCTTTCAAGACGATGTCTTCTGCTATACGGGACATAATGTATGGAACAGGGGAACTCAGTTGTACCAGTGAGATTGTAGCCATATTGGCAAGTTCATTGTAAAGAAGTCGGTATATTCATTTGTAGCCTAAAGGGCAAGTGTATACATTCAGTTGGCTATTCAAAAGTCTTGTAAACTATTGTAAACTCTGTATTCCGCTGCAAATCTTGTAATCTATTATGATTATCAATAAAGAGATACATTCTTCATATCTTGTGTGACTTCAAATTATCTGCTTGGTTCTGCTGCGTTGTCGATGTCTTCTGAGAAATACCAGGAACTGTAATGGTTTTGCCTTGTACAAGTGCAATCTAGACTTGTACGGCATCACGCCCAGTGGCTAGTTTTCGATCCTCCGGGATCAGGGCATGACATAATGGTATCAGAGCACGGCTTTACGTCCTTGGATTCCTATTCGATTTGTTTCAAATCAATGTCGCTACTAAGATGATTCTATGCTGCTTTCGCGATGATTCAAAGATTGCTTCCGCGATTATTCAAAGTTGCTTATGCGAATATTCAAAGTTGCTTCTGCGATGAAATCAAAGTTGCCTCTATGATGACTCATAGTGCTGCTACGATTATTCTGTGTTGCTTCCAAACTATTCTATGTTGTTCCCTTGACTGAAAGTCTGTTGATCATTCTAACCTCTCACTGGGTGTTCCATACAATAAGTCTAAATATGTGGGCTGTGATATGTGTGCTTTGTTGAATTTCTAAAAGATACCAAAAAGAATAACAATGATGCGATGTGATAATAAGTTTGTGATGTATGCTGGATGTCTTATGTGTAGGATTCTTGAAGTCGATTGTTATGCAGCAATCGACCGTGGGTGATGGCTTGGTATGTTGGAACAGAATGTGCATAGATTTCAGTGAATGGGAATCGACAGAATCTTGAGTCGATATTTGTGGTCAGCATAACCACTGCAGGATGGATTGTCCATATTGGACGTTGGTTGGATGCGAAGGAATATTGTATCGGAATGGCTTGAGCTCTGAGTGGTATATTACATATACCCTCGTCGTGATAAGATGTCCCTTGACCCTTGATGTGTTTATGATTTTGTGATTGCTTTACCTATAAGGTAATGGGTGGTATCGAATCATAGCTGAGCTTATGATTGATACATGACGGCTAGGAATGTCCCTTGATGATTAAGTTGGATGACCCGTTACGAGATTTTGATGTGTTCGGGTGAACCATCGCTAGACCTTGTCGGTTAGCATCATGTTGGGTAATAAGAGAATTGAGAATATGAAATGATGCCTTGGTTGGGAAGAAAACAAATTTTAGATTCAGGCGAAGACTTGAATCAGTCGGGTAAGGAGGATGGCAGGCTTAGTAACGATAGTATTGTGTTACTATCAAATGATTGGAAGAATAAGATGGACCGAATATTGACGATGTTGGAATTGAGTATAAGAAATTTGTATGTTGGATATCGACAGAATTGATGGTGACGCTAGGCACTTATCGGGATGTTGTGAATGATTTAGAAGATGCAGAGAGTTGCATCAACGACCGGAGAGTAGAAAGTGGGCTTGAGAAATATATGATCTTACCACGTGGTGCAGTTGTGCTTGAAAGAAATTGATGTCCCGAATTAACAAGTTATGACCCTTGACTATTTGAGGCACAGAGAATGAGTACTTGTCCCTTGATGCATGAAAGAATAGATGTTCCTTACGTGAGTCGAATGGCTGGAATACAAATATGTATCAAGGTGTAGCGATATGTAATAGACCATGTCGGTAGATGATGTTGTCGCATGAATAACAAGTTTGGTGAAATATAGAATTGTGGGATTATGACTTAGCTAATTAAGTTATGTCATATTCAATTGGATGATCGAAGTACGAATGCTAGATGATTGGTGCCATAGAGATTGGATCGGTGCATGAATAGTAAATGTTCTTATGGAATCACAAGGAGATGATGCAAAACGAATATTGATGGTTAACGTGAATTGCTAAGAGATGACCGTGTTGGTGCTAGAAAATTTATAAATGATGCCTCGGAAGAAATACGATTTTTATAGTTGCCTATGTTGTTGGTTAAGGAGTACAGACCGTATCGATAATATAAGAATGTGGGAAACGAATATGTCGCGAAGAGACCGTGGGAAGAGATCGTAAGTGATAAATATTGAGGTAACAATGTTGGATTATAATTCAGAATAGTTGACCCGATTGAATAGACAATTTGAGTACGATATGAGGATGCAAGTCGGATTGAACAAGTAATGCTATGTCTATACAAGTAGAAATTAGAAAGTGTGGATATTCGATTGAGGAGTTTTATATGATAGCTTCGAGATTGACCCATAGAATTGTGGGATAGAATTGTTGGATGGATTTGGTCGGTTGCGGGTAAGTCTAGAATGAGACTTCGTTGGGTATGACTCGAGTATGAGTACGGGTAGAAGGACTTGACCCTAGATTGTCGGCTGGTTGCCTAGATTGTCGGCTGGTTGCCTAGAGTGTCGGTTGGTTGCTTAGAATGTCGGTTGGTTGCCTAGAGTGTTTGTTGGTTGTCTAGAGTGTTGGTTGGTTGCTTAAGTTTCAGATTGGCTGGCTATGTTCTTCAGTTGTCCGTATTGGAAATAAGTTCATAAGATTTGGAGTGGTGTCCCACGTCCCTAAGTTGGTCAGACCATAGAATTGCCCCTATGATGAGAATTGGTTGCCTCTAAGATAAGAGATAAGTATGTCCCTGATAGCTATCCATCTCATATGAGTTAGCTGAATGTCTGGTTTAGCTTAGATTAGCTGACCGTAGAGACTTGACTGTATGCTAAGTTGACTGTTGGAAAACCGTAGGATGTCCCTATTGATGTTGCATGAGTATAGTCGGAATGAGTAAGATGTGTCGAAAGGTAAACATGGAATGGAATGGAGATTGGATAAATTTTGATGTTATAATGTTGGATGGGATGACGGATCATGTTGGTTTCGAAAATTTGGTTGCCTTGTTGGAATGTTAGAAATTGTTGGAACTGGTTGGATTGGGTTGATTAATATTGAGCTGCGAAAATTGGTGGTAGTGCCTTGAGATAGAATAATTTCATTGACCGGATCAGAATTGAGAATAAGTGTAACGACGGAATTGGATAGTGCATGTAGCCGAGATCGGCGAGAGCGAATGTGAATATGAATGACCCTCGAAATTAATGTTGTTGGAATATGATAGTTGCTTATGCGAGAGAATAATATGTTGGCTTATCAATAATAGGATATATTTGAGTACAGCGAGAAATGTTACTAGAATGGAATGATGGTACAATTTGATGGATGGATTATGATCGAAAAGTTACGAGTTGCAAACAAAGTGTATGGATACGAACGATGATGAGTACAAGATTTGACCGATGAGAATCGGGGTATCGAAATAAAATATGGCAATAGAATTTATCAACTTTGGTGGCATGGAGGACAATGAACTTGAAAGGAATACTTGATACATCTAAGTCGAAATATTTTAGAAATGTTGGATCGGTTGAGGAAAATGTCTTAAATTGAATTGGCAACATCTATTGTGTTATCAATTGGTTGGAGTATTGAATAAACAAAGTGGGATTTTACGAGATGCTTAAAAAGAATTACTGATGTTCGAAAGAGAGATTACACCGTAGCTTGTTCGCTTTCTCTATCACTGAACTTGGCTGAAGTGCATGTATTTCGGAGACGCCTAAAATATGTGTATGATTCCAACTAAGTGGTATGCTGAATTCAAACGAAGCCACGGGAAGGATTATCATGTGCTAAAGATTTGCACGAGTGTCGGAAGGAAGATCAAAGATGATAAATTATGTTGAATCAATTGGGATGCTGTGACGAGACGGTACGTTACTTGAAAATCAATCGAGAGATTGCGGAGAAATATTAAATGGTGTAAGTTGATTATTGAGGAGTTTCATAAAAAGTTGGTTGAAGTTTTGGGGATGAGTTTTGTTTTAAGTTTCGAGGATGAAACTTTTTCTAGGTGGTATATATTGTAGTGCCCCGACCCGCAAGATGCCTTATGATGGATGGTTGGTTCGATGAAGCCTTGTTGGACTTGGGATTATGCGAAGGATCGCTTGGAAGGCTATGCGATCGTGGCAGGAATCGTCCTATGAATGTGAGTAGTGTTGAACCCTTCAAAGATCCTTTAGCTGCACGCTTAAAATAAGGATAGTATGCTATGTTCTTATCGAGTTGTTCAATAACACCTTGCATGGAATTTGAAAAGATAATGAAAGATAATAATCACCTGAACGTAAACTGTTGTGGCTAAATGAATTGTATGCTTGTACAATGTTACGATGAATTACATGACAGGTGAAGGCAAAGTCCCAAATACTTGGGCGGTGAGTATATCGAGCTTTGGCTCAATGAATAGATGACAAAACAGATGTTAAGACCCAAGAACTGGGCAGTGAGTATGCTTGATTTGCATTCGAATGAATATATGCTAAACGGATGCTAAGTCCCAGGAAATGGGCGGTGAGTACATTGAGTTTAGTTGGAAAGATGTATGGTATCAAAGATGTGGCAAAGGATTGGGTAACAACATTCTATTATCCTGTCGTCGATGTAGAATGTTGATTACGCCATGACCCTGGTTTGGTCAGAGGATAATGTGAGCATTGGCTCAAGGCAAGATGACAAGATGGCAATATGAATGAGAATGGTGGCTAAATTACTTAGTTTTTCCTTATCATGCATTATATGTTTTCTTCTTAGATAAGTTGCATATAGTTGCATGGTCATGGACAACTTGTCAACAAGGTGGTTTCTCGAACGGTATTCCTGGGCCATGGAATCCGGTTCGTCCTGGGGGAAACCAATGCTGAAGTAGTAGCAGTGCTGAAGTAGTAGCACGGTATACAGGACTTGCAGTGGGGCTAGCTACCTGCACTGACAAGGGCGCTGTATACCTGTAAGTCAGTCCAAGATGGCGTGTCGCCAGTGACCTTCATATAGATAGGTCCGGTGCTAATGATGTCTTATGCAGGCAGAGTAAGTTATTACTCAAATACAGGGAAGGATGTTGGCTGTTGGTAAGAATCACCTGAACGGTGATATTTATATTGAATCATGATATTGTTCCTAACAATGTCTTGTGCAGGCAGAGTAAGTATTATAAATGTACAGGGATGGCTACACTACCGTGGGTAAGAATCACCAAAGGGTGATAACTGCATATTTTAATTATGTTGGCTATGAGATTTGCATGCTTTACTTCTTGTCGGCTATAACATGAAATTGATCCTAAGGCAACGAGAAAGACCACTGTTAATAATGTTCTGTAACATGATTATTTAGTGTTGTCTTCTTAGGTGAGTTGGGCCAGCACCGCTCGCCAGTACATTGATGATGTACTGACCCACGTTGTGGGCAATATTACAGGTGTTTGCTTGGGGGAAATCCTGTGAATCAGTGCTTGGCATAAATGATTCGGATGGGTGTGCAGAAGCTCTTCTTTCAAGACGATGTCTTCTGCTATACGGGACATAATGTATGAAACAGGGGAACTCAGTTGTACCAGTGAGATTGTAGCCATATTGGCAAGTTCATTGTAAAGAAGTCGGTATATTCATTTGTAGCCTAAAGGGAAAGTGTATACATTCAGTTGGCTATTCAAAAATCTTGTAAACTATTGTAAACTCTGTATTCCGCTGCAAGTCTTGTAATCCATTATGATTATCAATAAAGAGATACATTCTTCATATCTTGTGTGACTTTAAATTATCTGCTTGGTTCTGCTGCGTTGTCGATGTCTCCTGAGAAATACCAGGAACTGTAATGGTTTTGCCTTGTACAAGTGCAATCTAGACTTGTACGGCATCACGCCCAGTGGCTAGTTTTCGATCCTCCGGGATCGAGGCGTGACAATCCACACTTGAGTTTAGATTGCATGAGGCACTTGATTGCATTGAGAAAAGCACTCAAGAAAATGCTAAGCTTAAGGAGGAACTAGAATCAGAAAAGAAGAAGTATTCTATTGCTTCATATAGAATTGATGCTCTTTCTGCTAAGTATGATGAGATCTGTGCTAACTCTAAAAAGTTAGAGATTAGACTGGGAAAGCAGGTTGTACAACCTATGACTCAGTCTAACACAAGACACTTAGCACATCACAAAGTCACACACGACAGATCATCTAGAAAGGAAGCAAGCAAAGCTAAAGCTTCACATAAGCATGCTTTCTATTACAAGTATCCACGCACATCATATCACACTACTGCACGTTCTCATACTGCTACATATAGTACTAATGTTAATTCTTTCTGTCATTATTGTGGTTTGAATGTACATGTTTCTAATCGCTGTCAGATTAGAAAACTATTTGATATGAACTTGTGCAAATGGGTTCCCAAAGCTAACAAATGTGGATCCAAATATTGGATACCAAAGTCTTCACCTAATATTGCAGGTGAAGCTTCTCATGTCAAATAGAACCATGGAACATGTTGGTGATTGCAAAGCTACAAAGGTCATCTTCCATGCAATTGCACCAACAGAAGTGTGGTCACTAGAACCACTTCGGTAATATGCTTTCTAAATAGTTTTTAATATCTAGCATGTTCTTATTGATTTCTTACTATTAGCTTTCATTAATGTCTTTTAAATTATTTATTGTTTGAATCAATGTGAGACATAATCCTAGCTTGACTAGTTGTTTAGCTTAAATGATTAGTTCATACTATATAGTGTTTATTTTCTACTAGTGTGACACATTTGTCTATGTATGCTCTTTATTTTAGTTTTATCCTTGAAGCATGCATACCACACTAGTCCATAGGAGCTTATTTTGTTTTGGTGAATATGTTTTTGACTCTCTGTCTTTAATATTTTTTTAATGGTCACTTCTTATCGATTTGTCTTTAACATGTCGTATTTACTTTGATCAGTATTTTTGTGAGTATGTATGTTTAGCACAAGTCTCCTATTTACTTGAAAAGTATATACATATACTTTTATGTTAACCTTGTGCTTGCATAATATACTTCACTATTGATTCGCATATTTTATTTTTGATTAATTTCTTATGAATCAATTACATCTTTGTCTGATAAAGTTTATTTATGCATGTTTTTGATCTTGTGATATTTTTTTTATGCTTATTAAGGATACATGAATTTATATATTGCTCATGTTTCTTATATTTTTTTCTTATGGGGATATATGAGTTAAGTTCAAGTTCTATATTATTTTGAAAAGTATTTTCAAACTTGTGCTTATGTCATACTTCAGCTATTGATTACTTTGAACAAATTTATGTTCTTCTCTTCATTAGCTTCTTCCTCAAAGCCTCTTTTAATGATGTTTTTATTTTCTTGGCTTTTTGGTTGACATTTTGGATACATGATATTTTTTTAATATCTTGATCTTGATAAACCATTCTTTGGGTATTTACTTATTTTACTTTTAGGGATTCTGGATTTCGATGATGTTCGATGATTCTGCATATATTCTTTTGAATCTAAGTTCTTAAGAGTAGAAATTATTTTGGAAACAAGCCGAAAGGGTCCTTCTGTCATACATGTGTAAATAGCCTGAAGCGACACGGTGCACTAGTCTTCGGACTACCGCTAGCTGGGAACCGGCCCATACAGCTAACCCGATGTGATCAATACATTATAGACTTAAGATTTATTAAGGTCTACTTGCAACTATTATCTAGTTCTGGATCCAAGGTACTGAATCCAGTCCCCTAGGTTCCAGAATACATCAGCGTATCTAGATCCTACTTTTTGATTTACAAATGTTTTAATTTTATTGTTACCCAATGATTTTGTAGCATATATGGATAAATATAATTGATACATCTTATACCGTATGCTACATTGTTCTAAGATTTTTTTCAAGTCCATAGAATATAATTGATTTTATATTGCACTAATTTTTCTTAAATCCTCGGTTATTAAAGAAGAGATTTATTTTGGGTACAAGCCTACAAATGGTCTGTCTGTCACCACGACTACGGTCGAAGCGAAGCGGTACTTAAGTGTTCCCGGTGAACCTCCGTTAGCTGGGACAGTACCCCTACAGCTAACCCAAGATTGATCAACGTTTTATAAACTAAAGGTTTATTTAGATCTAGTTGCAATTGTTATCTTTTGAATTTTTGAATTTTAGATTTGATGGATAATATTCTCTCTTTATATTTTCACAAAAGGTAGCATATGTTGATCTATCTTGTCGATTGTGAGATTCTTTAACATAGATCAATTTATGTCATCTTTTGACTTATACGATTATTCATCATGCTAATTTGAAATATCTTTTGATTGTTTTATTTTTAAATGTTCATTTAATGGATATTTTTTCTTTTGTCTAAAGATGATTGTTTCTCGTATTCGTGACTACTCATTGAATATTATGGTATTGTGATTTCATCTTTAGCTTGTGTAATATTCGTAATATTCATAATTTTAAGCTTTATTATTATCTTCTTATTCAAGTTACTTGCTGTCTACAACAGTAATTCTTTGCGGAGAGAAGTCATGCATATTGAATGTCTCTCTCTCAAAGCATTTTTTCTTTAAATCTTACGGTTGTCAGGTGGACACCGTGCTAAGGCTTTAAAAGGAAAGAAATAAACTTTGATAAGAAGACCTAATATTTTTGAATTAGTTTTCTACTTCCGAAAATATGTCTCTGAATTTTATTTTAAAATTTTGTCAATATTATTATTTTTGGATATAGCCATGTAAAGGTGGAGCAGTTAATTGGTTCAAGTCAATTATCCCCTTGACATGCCATATATCTAGAATAAACTTTTCTTTGGATATTTATCTAGTTATGTTTATTTGTTCAAATGGATTTATTTATTATTTATGGATTCTATTATGGAAATTGTTTTCGTGACTCGAATCGCCAGCTTTCAGTCTGAGGACTAAATGGACGCATTCGAACATTTACTAAGACAGTTTTTCGTAATAAATTTCACTTTTTTGAAAAGTCTTTTTGATTTCTTTTTGATTTATTGAATCTGTCCGGTACTCAAATGTTATTATTAAAGACAGTTTTCAAAATCTTTTAATGTCTTAATATATATATATATATATATATATATATATATATATATATATATATATATATATATATATATATATAGGAGATATATTTTGTTTGTTCATCTTTAAGCAGTTATTCATTGGATAATTCTTGTCTTGCCTAAAGATGATATTTGTTTTGCGTTTAGAATTTTATATGAATTTGATCAAAGGAAAGAAAAGATGCATATCTTGGATATCCCTTAGATCTTGTGATTATTTATTTATCTATTTTATGCATATAAATCATTTTTGAACTATATACGCATATTTTAAGGGGGAGCAAATTAATTGTTTCAATTCTTTTATGCCCTTAAATATGTGGTATACCTAGTTCATCATGGACATATATTCTTTTAGTTAAATATCTTGTTGAGTTGTTCATGATATTTGGATTTGTATTTAGTTTTATGAGAGAATATATGATTATTATTATTTTTAATTCTCTCATTTTTGAGTTTCTAAAAGTTATCTTGCCAAATATATTTAATTATCCTTATTTGATTGAGTTTAAAATTACTTTTGGCATTTCTTATTGAGATTTTATCTCAAAGTTCATGATTATCTATATTTAGACTGATCATACTTTGCGGGGGAGCATTCAAGTCGACTGAATTTCTCCTTCTCCAGTATTTTGTCTTCATTACCTTCATGTTTATCTAATAGATATTCATATATCATGCTAAGGTAATTGAATTTAAATGCATGAACTTTGATATTAATTTGGTATAGATTTTGCATAGATTCTAGTATATTTATTTTGACTTTTTTCGATGATTATACTCTTTATGGAATTGATTCACTAATTTGTATGGGCAAATTATGAATCATATTTTTTTTTGTGATCATGGTTAAAAGTCTCATTTTTTTTATTTGGTATATACTAGATATGCAAATTTCTATTTATCATGATTCATTTATGACCAATGATTGATTCCTACTATGTTGATATATTTTTTTGGTCTATTTCAAAACACATTTTGTTCAACCATTTATTGATTGATTGATTTCAATGTTTTGATTATCATTTTTTTGATTTCTAGTTGGTAAACTATGTATTGATTGATTTCAATGTTTTTAAGTTCAACCAACTATGTTGTGTTTTGATAAGTTTTTTATGCTTTAGTTTACAATTTTCTACACTTGTCGTTACACTGTTCTCCTAATCCTTGATCATGATTATTTTTGCTTTCCTCCTTTACTTATGCTTGAGTTCATTTTTAGCTCTAATTACGGAGGAGCTTCTTTTTGATCATGTCAAAGGAGGAGAAATAAGTTTAAGTGAGAAATAAGTTTAAGTCAGCACACAATATTCTAGTATTATGTGTTTATTAGTGATACATGCATCTATTGTATATATATTAAACTTAAAGGATTTACCATAATCAAAAAGGGGGAGATTGTTAGCCCAATGATTATATCATATTTTTGAATATGGCTAATCAATTAAGTTTAACATAATAACATCACTAATATTCATGTAATCACTATCATGTTGCTACTTAAACTTAGCATTGTCCTAATAATAGTATTGTCCTAAATGTTCTATATCATATTGCTATACTTATTGTTTTGCTCGTCTAACATGTTCTTATAGACATGCAGTAATCATGATCAAGCTTTATCAAACCAGGACACATGCAATAGAGAATTATTGATGGGCCAAAGACGGCGTCATACAAGAAGCTTTCTCTGAACCGCCTAACGACCTATCCGGGGCCTCGCATCGGGGGTTCTGCTGCCCGGTCAGCGGACAGGGGTCGAGGGGGCAGCGCCCCCCGTCAGGGGTTCGGGGGCGAAGCCCCCGAAAGGTATTCAGATTTCCAGATCTGTTTATCTTTGGACGACCGCCGTCAAGTGAAAAAGGCATCTTCAAGTCTGCTCAAATATTTGAAGAAAGGCGTCATCAAAGGGCTCTTGGTTTTCCTATTTTATCAATATATTTTTTCATATTTATTGAGTCTAGGAATACGATGTACACTGCATCGTACTGGCAAATAGGCTACCCAAGAAACGTTTTCAAAATACCCTTTCATTTTGAAAACAAGCCCACTTACAAAAGCCCAAACTACTTTCTAACTGTTTGACTTTTCAAAAAGCCCAAAACTAATTTGCAAAAATCCTGACAGAACTCCAACAGAACTCAGCCAGAGTTCGGTTAGTGAACGTTGCTTTTTGAACTTGGTCTTCCTGTAGTTACGGATCCCAACGAGATTTTTTCATCGAGTTCTGTCCGAATTCTGTCAGAAGTCTGTCTTTGGAATTCCTATAAATAGAGAAGGATTTCGATCATTTCAACTCACTCATTCACTTTCATATCTCTTCTCTATAAGCCTACTACTTCTTCCAAAGTGTTCTGAGCTATTCATTTTCAAATCCCAAGCCAGTTACAATCCTCTAGTCGATTTGCCAGTACGGTACGGTCTAGAAGTTTCAGAGTGGTTGTAATCGGAGGCTTGATTGAAGTTACACACTTCACAATTGAAGTTGGTCGAGTACTTCGGATCAAAGCTCGCGTTGTAGAAGTTGCAAGAACTTTGGATGAAAACTTGTGGTAATTTTCCATAGTGGATTCAACTGGAAGCTAGAGTTCTTCCGACTGGACTAGTCCTCACAAGAGGGAAACCAGTATACATCCTTGTGTTTGCGTTTACCCTCTACTCTCTACTTTTTATTTACATATCTGTGATATATATATTCTGTGATCTTGTTACTAACATTTTTGAATAGTTAATTTCCGCTGCCTACTCTATTCACCCCCCTATAGAGTATTGCGCTTTACAACTCGTTCCTACAATCGGTCCTACAGCTATGACTTGGCTTGTAAGGCCGAGGCATTACCCCTACCTGGGAACCTCATGGTGGAGTCACCCCACTGTAGCATGGAGTTTCACTCCTTGTAGTGCTGCTCTACCGTGCTTCCTGTAAAGCACACCAGGCATTCACTCTGCCTGAGAACTCATTAAGGCGTTTAAGCCACCCTTCCACAGGATCTATTTTTTCTGCAGAAAATACATAGTAGACAACAGTGGTTATGGGTCCGTATCCTTTCCATGTTCCAGAGAACAAGTACCCACTGTTACCTGATAGTTTCCCAGTCAGTGATCCTCCTTTGAACCAAAAGTTAGATGCCTAGTAGATTTCTCTTTAAACTAATAGCATAAAACTTTATGGTAGGATTACAAAGACACACTATCAGAATGCCTTCAAGCCCATTTTACAAGCTGTGTCATCGACCAACAGGCGCTTGAGGTCCTTTGTGAACGGATCTGCCAGGTTCTCCTGACTCCGAACATCAACCACTGCAATTACACCTCCTTTAATAAGATCGTGTACTGCCCTGTGCTTCAACCGCACAGTCCTCTTCTTTCCGTTGAAGAGGTCATTTGATGCTACCGCCGCAGTCGCCTGGTTGTCACAGTATATCGGTATCGCCGGTATCTGAGCCCCAACCACTGGAAGATCATACATGAGCTTCCGAAGCCATTCTGCTTCATTTGCTGTAGTTTCAAGTGCATAGAATTCAGATTCCATGGAGGAACGAGAGAGTATAGTCTGCTTCTTCGACTTCCACGATATAGCAGCTCCACCCAAGGAAAAGACATATCCACCTGTGGATCTCTCGCTTTCCACCTCTGAACACCAGCCATCATCACTGAAGCCTTCCACTACTGTCGGATACCCGTTGTAGTACAGTGTATATGTCTGAGTCTTCTTGAGATATCTCATCACCCGCTTCACAGCTTTCCAGTGCTCAACCCCTGGGTTGCTTGTGAACTGACTCAGCATTCCCACGACGAAAGCTATGTCAGGCCTTGTGGCAGTGGTTGCGTACATCAAACTTCCGATAACGCTAGAATACTCTAGCTGCCTGACGCTTTTCCTTGAATTTGGCTTCAACTTCTGATCACACCTGCATGGCGTATCGATCCCTGGAAGATCCTTATACCCATAACGTGTGAGCATCTTCTCAATGTAGTGAGATTGTTACAGCGCTACTCCAGTGTCTGTCCGGATGATCTTTATGCCCAAGATGACATCTGCATCCCCCAAGTCCTTCATACTGAACTTGGTTGAGAGGAACTTCTTTGTCTCTGTGACATAGCCTATATCCGTACCTAGGATTAGCATGTCGTCCATGTACAGACAAACGATGACTCCTCTTCCATCAGCGAACTTTGTGTAAACACATTTGTCCGTCTCGCTGACTCTGTAGCTGTTTGACCTAATAACTTTATCAAACTTCTCATGCCACATCTTGGGAGCTTGCTTCAAACCATACAATGATTTCACCAACTTACAGACTATGTCTTCAAGACCTTTGACGACAAATCCTTCTGGCTGTTGCATGTAAATCTCTTCGGTCAGCTCCCCATTCAGGAATGCTGTTTTTACATCCATCTGATGTATCACCAACTTATGTATAGCTGCTAGAGCGATTAACATCCTGATGGTGGTCATTCGAGCTACTGGAGCGTACGTGTCAAAGTAGTCTATCCCCTGTTTCTGAGAAAATCCCTTGGCTACCAGCCTGGCCTTGAACTTGTCAATAGTTCCATCTGCCTTCATCTTCTTCTTGAAGATCCATTTACATCCGATGGGCTTTTCTCCTTCAGGTAGATCTACCAACACCCATGTGTTATTGGAGGTGATAGAGTCAAACTCATCATTCACTGCCTCCTTCCAGAAGATAGCATCTCTGGTCTTCATCGCCTCATCATAGGTAAGCGGATCTGCTTCCACATGATAGGTGACAAAGTCATCTTTGAAGTCTTTCGGTCTCCTCGCTCGCTTAGATGACGGCTCTGCGAGTTCTGGTACAAGAGTTGTTTCATCAACAACAGCTTCTTCTTGGACTACTGGCTCATATGAGATTTCAGTCTCATTTGCACCTACATCATTTTCCCAAATGTCCGAAAGAACAATGTTTTTGTCTTTTACAAACTTGTCTTCAAAGTATTCAGCATCGCGAGATTCGATGATATGATTTGACTCAATATCAAGAAATCTCCGAGCATCACTCTTCTCGGCATACCCCAAGAAGATCGCCTTCGTAGTCCTTGTCCCTAGCTTCTGAATCTTCATATCTGGGAGCTTCACATACGCCAGACACTCCCACACTCGAATGACATTCAAGTTTGGTCTGACTTTGAACCAGAGTTCATGAGGAGTTACGTCTGAAGTTGCATACGGCACTCTATTTAGAATAAAAGTGGCCGTCAATGCAGCTTCTCTCCAGTAGCATTTAGGAAGACCCGCGGTTAGCAGCATTGAGTTCATCATTTCTGTTAATGTTCGGTTCTTCCTCTCTGCTACTCCGTTGGATTGAGGAGAATATGGAGCAGTAGTCTCGCATATGATTCCATGTTCTTTGCAGAATGATACGAACTTATGAGACCTGTACTCCCCACCTCGATCACTTCTCAACCTCTTGAGTTGTTGTCCAGTCTGCCGTTCAGCTTCGGCCCTGAACTCTCTGAACTTCTCGAAAGCTTCATCTTTAGACTTGAGCAAGTAGACGAACGCGTATTTTTAGAAGTCGTCGATGAAGGTTATGAAATACTTCATTCCGACCTTCGTGGAGAAATGTTTGAAGTCACAGATATCGGAGTGCACCAACTCCAGAAGATTTGTGCTTCGATTGACCCGATGAAAGGGTTTCCTTGTGATCTTCGTCTGAGCACACACTTCACACTTCTCCACCTTACCCCCACATTTGGAGATAAGTCATAGACTAGACATTTTGTTAATTTTTTTACAATGAACATGTCCTAGTCTATTATGCCACAACTCAAGAGAATAATTAGAAAATGCAACTGCATTAATGTCTTCAAACTGGTTGACAAGCTAAATTTTAAACATTCCTTCGGTTTGATAAGCCTTCCCAAAGTATGTTCCTTTCTTGGGCATCACCATCTGACCAGTATTGATGTCCATCCTCAAGCCTGCATTGCAGAGCAGGCTCCCAGAGATCAGGTTCTTAGCAATCGCCGGAACATGCTTCACACCTTGAAGCGTCAGAGTGTTCCCAGAAGTGAGTTTCAGTTCCACGGTCCCGATCCTCAGAACTTCAGCTTGGGCCTGGTTCGCCATGACAACCTTCTCAGATATCGGCTGGTACGTGATGAACCATTCCTTGCCAGAACAGACATGGCAAGTCGCTCCAGTATCTATCCACCAGTCAGAGTCAACCCCCACAGTTGTGACCTGTCCGATTATAGCAACAATGTTAGAAACCAATGAAACCTTATTATGCTCACCTTTCTCTGATTGTTTAGGCTTAGATCTGCATTCACTCTTGTAGTAGCCTTTCTTGCCACAATTGTAACAAGTCACGTGGGACTTAGTCTTCTGTTGCTTGAAAGAAGGACCCTTCACTTTTAGATTAGTGAAGTCCTTCTTCTTAGGATGAGAAGTTGCCTGCTTCCCCTTGGGATCTCTCGTCTGCACAAGATTGGCTTTAGCCAACTGTTTTGACAGAGTGTCCACCTTCTTTTGGGAACGCATCTCGTCCTCAACATGGATCTCTTGAAGTAGATCTCCCAAGCTAATGTCTAGCTTCTTTCTGTGCATCCTTGCATAGAAGGTACTCTATCCAGCAGGAAGTTTTGAGACGATCCCTCCGACGACAAACTTGTCGGAAAGGGGCATCTCTTCGTCTTCCAGTTTCTGACGCAGCTTCAGAAATTCCTTTACCTGTGGTAGCATGGACTTTTCGTCCTCAAAGAGCAATTTGTGATATTTTTCAACCACAAATATTTTGCTCCTGTTCTTGTCTTCTTCATACAGTGTTTCCACAGACTCCCATATGTCTCTGGCAAGTTCCTTCTTCGAGTAGGATTCTGCCAGGGAGTCCTCCATAGCATTCAGGATGACAAGCCTGCAGATGCTATTTTCCCTTCTCCACTTGGCCTGGAGTTTGGTAGCCGTGTTGATTGCGGCAGTAGATCCAGTGTCTGGAACAGAGGGTTCTTCCTCCAACAGAACATGATCAACGTCTTTTAGTTGAAGAGTTAGGTAAACCTTTCTCTTCCAGACTTGATAGTGCTCTCCATCGAATTTTTCCAACTTGCAGAAGTCCGATTGGAGGAGCGAAGCATTAATGTTTTCCATCTACACGGATCTTGCTTTGAGATTGTTAGTCCCGGGGCTTGATCAAAGATGGTAAAACAGATGCAACAAAGATCTACGATGATACAAATACCAAATAACCCGATTACAATATGGAGGAGGAAAATAAAGAAGAGAAGATCTCTCGTTCTTCCTTGCAAACGTGTTGCAATTGGGACAGAACGAGTTACAATAATCTAGAGAGAGATGAGAAGAAGAACAATGCTGGGGTGTCAAAACACCGTTGCTCAAAGCAAGATTCGCCCCACACGATCTGCTTCCAGGAACCAGCAAGTTTGAAGAACTTGTGGAACGCTCGAAGTTACCTCTGTTCTGACTCCTCGGATGGACTTGCAATGGCGGCATCAGCTCTCTCTCTCTCTTTCTCCTTTTCTGACTTATATTTTCGTCGTAGCCACAAAGGAGGTCATAAGAGAGTATTTATAGAGAGAGGATGGAAACCCTAGCCGCCTCTTCAGTTATGGAAAGATTGAATCAAATTCCAAAAAGATAGCAACGAGATTAATTCAAATCCCACAAAGATAGGAACGAAATTAATTCAAATCCCACAAAGATAGGATCTGAATTAATCGCATTGATTCAGCCTTATCATAACTGACTCGTAATCTGCACAGTCAGCAGAGTCCTCCATGCGACAGCAGCAGCAGTCTGGCCGCATGAGCCTCATGGCCGCATGGACCACATGAGCCGCATGGACCGCATGAGCCGCATGGCCGCATGAGCCGCATGGCCGCATGAGCCGCATGAGGCCGCATAAGAGCCGCATGCCGCATAAGACCGCATGGCCGCATATGAGCCGCATAAAGACCGAGTCCGAGTCCGAGTCGCTAAGCCCCTTTGGGGCTTAGCTCCAATTGGAATTAATCCAAGAGAATGACAAAAGCATTAATGCTTAACCCTTGGAGCCTTATTCTTACCTCCTAGTAAAATCATCCACATGGTTCCCTCCTTAGGGTCACCACCCCATGTGCATCTCTCAACAACACACCCAAGTATATATGTTGAGATAACTCATGGTGCATTTTCGATGTGGGACTAAAATTTACAAGGCATGTTTAGAGCAAGCTCTCTCCATGTAAAGAAAGCACCAACAATATATATATTAATTACAATTTACAACAGAAGAAGAAATGACTCAAATATGTGAAGAAATTGAATTTGGTTTTCGGATATTCGGATAATAACTAAATTTTTAATATTCAGAATTCGGATATTCGGATAATAACTAAATTTTTAATATTTCGGATTTCGGATATTCGAATACTAGCATTCGAATTTTTTAGCTAATCGGATCGGATATTATCCAATATCCGTTAAACTAGACGAATATGAATTCGGAGTGTCAAAAGAGACATCCGTTCGGATATCGGATCGGATTCGGATATTACAAAAAAATCGGATACGGATACGAATATTATTCTGTCCGTACTGCTAAGCATCCGTTGACACCCATTGTCGCAATGGCAATTAAACACTCATCTGTACCGTACATTTGAAGGAAAATATATGGGGATTAATAATGACAGTCAAAAGTCATCTTGTTCAAATCCTGATCGCGTCATTTTTTTTGAAAACCTCGGAGTTCCAATCATGGCGGGCTGAAGATCGCAGTCCTCGTGTTTCATTTTTTTGAAAACCTCGGACTATTGTGCTCTCGTAACAGACTTCTAAACGACTAAGATGTGACAAAATTTGGCGTTCAACACATTTGTTGTCGTACTCGACACGAATTATTCAAGTGTTTCAATCAGTTATACAAAGAGTAGTTAGTCCCGCCTTGTCTTAGAAATATGTATGGAAGCCATGCTTTGTGTAGATCTTAGGTCAATTATGGCGTCGATTGAAACTTTTTTCTTTCTTTCTATTTATCGCGGTCGTGAAACCTCCCACAAAATGGAGAAGAAGAGGGAAAAAAAAGGAAAAATAACTTGAAAAACAAGTTTATATATATATATATATATATATATATATGAAAATTTTTCAATACATTCTATGTAAAAATTTGTATCGATACATCCAAAATCTGAATTATTGGATGTTGATCAATGGTTCAAATTAAAGTCGAAGTCAAAGTACAAGATAAAAATCAAAGTCAAAGTAAACACATTTCACAATTTCCAATGCATTTCAATGCAATTGTTTGGGATGTATTGATACATCCCATGTGTTGTAGAAGTGTATATATATATATATATATATATATATATATATATATATATATATATATATATATGTGTGGAAAAAGTTTTAATACATCAAATGTAAAAAATTGTATCGATACATCCCAAATTTGTATGGATGTTGATCAAATAGTTCAGATCAAAGACGAAGTCAAAGTAAACAACTTTCGCATTTTCCAATACATTTTCAATGCAATTGTTTGAAATATATTGATACATCCCATGTATTGTAGAAGGACCATATATATATATATATATATATATATATATATATATATATATATATATATGCAAATGACCTCTAGCCTAGTGGTTAAGAGAGATGCATGCGGCCCAAGTGGTCGTGAGTTCGAGCCTCGGTGGAGACGAGTTCGCCACAAGTACCCATTGCTTCAAAAAAATAAAAAAAAAAAAAAAAAAAAATATATATATATATATATATATATATATATATATATATATATAATTTTTTAGAGGTCTATAAATTTAGGTTGTGGCCGTAGCCTTAACACTCCCTCAAAATCGATCCTAATAAATTGTATTCATAATCGATGGCGAAAATATCTCAATATTAATTTCCAACATGATACACATTTTCCCATCTCGACGTACGTGCACGCACGTGTGAATTCCCTGAGCAAAATATTGGGCATGCTCAGTCCTAGCCTCGTCCTCTATGAATATTAATGTTCATGCTAGAGAAAAAAAAAACAGAAAAAAAAGAAAGCACGAAGTACAAAGTACAAAGTACAAACAGAATAAAAATTGACAAGGAAAGCACGAAGCAGGTTACAAGTACAAAGTACAAACCGATCACCGATATCCCCATTGCAAACGTGCACATCCTCGACTCCGTCCAAGCACGAAAGCGATGACGTACCGAAAAAATATTTTTTCGACTGAAAAAAACAAATACTTTCAAAGAAGACTTCTTAAATCCTCTTCATGTGCTATATATATAACATATGAAAATTTTACTTATTCAAAGTCAATACTACTGTATATATGATGCCAACATAGTGAACTTTGTAGACTTGGTTTCTCAAATAACACTGCAAAGTTTTAATTACTGGTAAAATTACTTGGGAAGGATGTGGGTGTGATGCCATGCATGGAGACTTTGGGAGTTGCAAATATCCGTTCAAAGTCATCCGTGCAACTCCTGACTTTTGAACGAGGAAGGGATGAGCTCTGTGATTCTGTCTTGTTTTTCTTTGATTGGTACTTTGTTTTAGTCGAATCATGTTGATTGGTGCTAACATGAAATAATATATTCTACCATCTTACAACTTGTGTATATGTCTCCATATAATACTTAGTTTTAGGTCTCCCGGTCTCGTATAATAATTAAAATTTACGTTTAGGTCTCCATTTGAAAGATGGTCCGAGTCTCGTCATAACGGCTGACTTTGGCTGATTGTTAGATCTTGTTTAGGTCTCCATAGTATGTGAAGTTTACGTTTAGTTTTAGGATCTTGTATAAAATTTAAAATTTGCGTTTAATTCTCAACTTTGGACTGTCAATACAAGCCAACCGCCGGACGAGATCCAAATCGTCACAAATTTCAGATATTATACTATATCCTAAAACTAACCTACCTTTTTTTTTTTACGCTAAGTCTCTTAAATCTAAGCTTACTTTTATATATGTCCCCCAATTTTAGATATTTGATGTGAGCTCTCTTATTGTTTACCTTAACTTATGAAAAATAGGATAGTTTCTCAACTAAAAGTAAAACTATTTTTCCCAAAAGTTTTACTGTATTTCCCCTAGAATGTGTGTTTCTCTTATATTCGGGAACTCGCTTGTTGAACAGTGGGCTAGAGAAGAAATATGTGTGGTGACTGATTTAAGAGGGAATGAAGAAAATGAATGAAAAAAAAGAAGAAGGCAAGCTCGAGTGGACGGACCATTTATTTTTTTGTTAATCAAAGATTTATGTTATATTTTGCTAAGACATGAAGGATGAATATAGGTTACATAACTCACATTTTCTTACTACTTGAATTGAATTGAAAAATAAATGACAAAATGGATTTTTATTTCATATGCTTGGTGTGGTCAATTTTTTTACATTTGATTACTGATTATTGTTACAGAAAAGCTAATTTGTCCACAGGCAGACTGGCCTGTCCGTCGCGTGGCAGCACTCCATTGGCGATCATGTATTTACGGTCCCACGTCGGTTGACCTGTCAATAAGATGACGACACGTGACGGACGGATTGGCCCACAGATGGACAACGTAGCAGTACTCTTATTGTTATATATATCTCTAATTTTGTTGTTGTAGGCATCTGCGGCTATCAATGGAAACTCCAACCATAAATTTTTGCTAGATATGTGGGGCTCGTGTGAGAACAAGGTAGATTCAAAGGACTTATAGCATGCGATATGGATTCTTCGTTAGACACGTGTCTCAAGTCATGTTGTTGTAGCATGTTGAGAGACGATGGATTCAAAGGACTTATAGCATGCGATATAGATTCAAAGGACTAATAGCATGCGATATTGTCAAGACATTGTACTATTGTAGCATGCGATATAGATTCAAAGGACTTATAGCATGCGATATGGATTCAAAGCCGACTTGACAATATAGCATGCTACAATGCCGGCTAGCAAAAAGGATATATTTTTGGTTGAGAGACAATAACATGCTACAAGTCATTGTCTCTCAACATGTCATTGTCTCTCAACATGCGAAGAATCTAAGTTAAAATTTTAGTTAGAGAAGTCAAACTCATGTGACCGTTAGACACGTTTTCACTAATTTTTTATAAATAATAACATAAAGGATATAATTTTTTTTGGCTAATTAGAGTTTAGATTCTGAATTTTAGTTTAGAGTTTAAGACCTCACATGTCCAATTAAAATTTTTAAACCATCGAGTTTACTTTTGGTGTAAAATTCAGAATATAATACTAATTAGCCCTATTTTTTTTACTAATGGTTAGATTTGATGCAAGGTAAATATTTATTAGTCATTGGTGACGAAAAGGTGTATGGGAGGAGAAAAAGAGAGAACAAAGAAACAATACATAGAGGAGAAGAAGGGAGAGAAGAGAAGAGAAAGAGGAGTACGCAAAGAGAGGAAGGACGTTGATATTGTACTTTTCTAATTATTTTTTATTTATTGTTACTTAAAATAAATTTATTTTGTGTATTTAAAATTTTATTATAAATAGAAGAGTAATTTATAGAAAATTAAATAAACAAATATTATCTTATATAAATATTAAGGTAAATATTAATCTAAATAAATATTTACGATCATATCTTTAATTAATAGATATTATCTTACTGTTTAATATGTATATATACGTACAGACTGTTATACAGATGAATTTGTTATATCGTCATAAGCGGGGAATAACCAAAGTATGGCCTAGCGGGCTCATGGCTATATAACTTCTAATTAAATTCATGTAAATATTTATACACGATAAATCAAATTACTTTGAACAATAAATTTTTATGTTTCTTCACCATCTAATAATAAACAAGTAGAAAAAAAATCTTAATATGAATTCATAAGATTGCGTAAATCATCCAACATAGTATTTTGATATGTTAAAGAAGTTGGGTTAAGTCTCCTTTATAAGATAAAAAATCTTCATGTGTGCATAATATTTTTAGGATTGATCAATGGAAACGTCACAAAGACAGGGTTGGCCTGAGCTGATGGAGGTCCGAGTCGAAACTTCTAAAATGGACCCACTATACATAATGTAAACAAAATATAAATAAAAACAAAAAAAATGCTATAGTTAATATTTGAACCAGGAACATCTTAAATACAAGTTTAGCATTATAATTCCACTAAACCGCAATGTTTTTTTTGTTAAAAATGGCATATTCTAAATAGTTTCACGTTGGTGCCCCCTTTCGTCAGGAAGCTCTGGGCCAGAGCCGCCCCTGCACAAAGAACTGAAAGAATAGAGCTCGTGGAAGCTGAAAATAGAAAAAATATGATTTTGCAACAGTGAAGTAGCAAATAGATTTGCAAATAAATAAATAAATAAACTGGAAATTGTTGTGATACCCACTTTCGGGGTAGGTGTTTATGAAAAACCCACCCGTAGGGTAGGTTTTATGAAATACCCAACATTATGTATTTTTACGTTAAATATTTCAAGATTCCCTTTAGATGTTCTGTATTTACAAAATTGTCATTTTGATAATACCATAGCTACCCCTTCGCGCAAATTTGGTCGTATATATGTATTTGAATTCATAAACTCAAATTTTGATTACGATTTTCGTCCTCTTCTTCTTCACGAGAGATATGAATTTCATTGCTCTCATCTTCAGCAGAGATCGCAAAGATCGTACGTCGTTCACCGTGCTTTTCTTCAATCGAACTCCGATCATCGCTCATCATCATCATCATCATCATCATCATCTTCGTGGAGAGATTTGAAGTTTTCTGACGATTAGGTCACTGTGCTCGGTTGTTTGCATTGATATAAAACAAACAACAATGAAAAGTATGATATCAATCAATATATACTTTAAAAAAAGAAGAAGATCATTCTGCGTGATCTTAACATGGGAAATGATCGTTCTCCGTGATTTTAACACAGGAAATGGCCATTCTCCTGCATTCTAACACGGAAAATGACCATTTTATGTGATTTTACAACGGAGAACGACCATTCTCCGTGATTTTGACACGGAGAATGATTATTCTCATGCATGTTAACATGGGAATAGCCATTCTTCGTGATCTTATCACGGGGAATGGTCATTCTCTATGATTTTAACACGGAAAATAACCATTCTCCTGCATTCTAATACGAAAAATTGCCATTCTACGTGATTATACAACGAAAAATGGCCATTCTCCGTGATTTTAACACGGGGAATGACTATTCACTTGCATGTTAACACGAGAATAGCCATTTTTCGTAATTTTAACATGGAGAATGGCCATTCTCCGTGATTTTACAATGGAAAATGACCATTCTACGTGATTTTACAACGGAGAATGGCCGTTCTCCGTGATTTTAATACGGAGAATAACTATTCTCGTGCATATTAACACGAGAATAGCCATTCTCTGTGATTTTAATACGGAAAAGGGCTATTCTCCGTAATTTTACAACGGAGAATGGCCATTCCCCGTGATTTTAACAAGGAGAATGGTCATTCTCTGTGATTTTACATCGAAAAAATGGTCCGGAGAATGGTCATTCTTCTGCATTCTAACACTTTGAAGGGAGTCTTGTAGAAGATACAACAGAAACATACAACAGAAAAGATTTTAACAGAACATACAACAAAAAAGATCACAAAAAGTTCTTTTATTAAAAATGACACCTACAAGGATCTATTACAGATTTTTTGTTATTATATGGAAAGAACTCCTAAAGATCTACAATGGGGTTAGTCTTCACAGTATGATCGTAGGACTCTTTTGTGAGAACTAAGCAATTGTTGCTCTACACTGAATAGCTTCACAACTTCTACCCTTGTGGCAAGAGACTGCAGATAGAAGATGTGCATACAGTCGCCATCAAGGTCTGCGCCCACAGAACCCCCTATTGCGGATAGAAGATGTGAATACAGCGAGCCATTTCCTTATCAGAGCAGACCACTTCCTGAAGCACCTATTGAATTGGCTCGCGGCAGCTCCTGAGGCTCTTCCAGCCTAACAAAGGCGTGCAGCCGTAATGAGCAGGGCAGAGAACAACCTGTGGCTCTTCGGGTTGTCAATCAACCCAAACCCTGTCGTTAGGACCTCCTAGACGTCGCTCAGGTTCTAACTCCTCTTGGTGGGCATTCCGGTACATCTCGACACTCATCAGCAGCTCTTATACAAAGATACGGCTTCTTTGAACGAAGGGATCCACAACCAACAACCAACTTGTGTAAGGCCAACGACGGCCGTTCGAAGCTAAGTCTGGGTCAAGCATGGTGTTGGTTAAGAGAGAAAGATGCGACTCTTTATAAAAACTCTTCCTATATAGGGTGAGTGTGGTCCAAACCACAGGCAACGTGACCGTCGGTTAAAGACTCCCAAATTAATGGGATGAACCTAGGGCTCAGTATAATGAATCTCATTTAATAGGTACATTTTACTAAATCCTAAGCCCAAATTAATGGGATGAACCTAGGGCTCAGTATAATGACTATTCTCCTGCAGGCCATTCTCTATCATTTTAACACGGATAATGGAAATTCTTCGTGATTTTAACACGGAGAATGACCATTCTCCTGCATTTTAACACGGGAAATGGCCATTCTCCGTCATTTTAATACGGAGAATGATAATTTTCCGTCAATTTAATACGAAAAAAGGTCATTCTCCGTGTTTATAACACGGAGAATGTTAATTCTACGTAATTTTAACATGGAGAATGACAAAAAGCTCTTAATTCTCTTCACATCAGCTCTTTCTTCTCGAACTGGGATTCCAGTTGATGATGATGATGATGATAAAGTGAGGTTCCAGTTGATGATGATGATTGTGATGAAGTGAGATTCCAGTTGATGTTGCTGATGATGATAAAGTGAGGTTCCAGTTGATGATGATGATGGTGATGAAGTGAGGTTCCAGTTGATGCTGCTGATGATGATAAAGTGGGAACTGATTATGACGACATGGTGTGAAGATTACGAATGGAGAGTCATTGACGAGTTTTTGAAGTAATGTTTGAAAATTTTGGAGGAGAAAACCTATATTCGAAAGTGAGAAGCGTATGGAAGAAGAAGAAAAATTGAAACATTTTGTTGAAGAGTAGGTTTCGTTGGTTGTCACGACCCGCACCCTGATTAGGGGCACGAGAACGTGGGTACGTCCAGCCTACGCCGCAGTGTCGGCGGTAGAACGCTGTATAGGTCATCTATAACATCTAACATCTAACAACAAGATATATAAACCTGCCATCTCCGCATGGAGGTATAACATAACATCTCAACTCTATATCTCAAACACAAGTCTAGGAAAGATAGAGCATGATATGGAATCAGATGAAAGGAAGAAACTGAATATAAATAGAGTTATCACACCACACAAAGTAGATGTCCAACATAAATAAGTACAAGACCTGAAATATAACTAAGTCACAACTAACAACCGGAACAATCCGATACAAAATAAAAACTATAAACACTAGACTAGACTAGGCACCCTCTACTGAGCTAGATGCTCCTCAGGCTCCTGAAGGTCACCCTCATGTGTGTCACGACCCGTACCCGGATATACGGGTACGAATATGTGGGCCACGCCCAGCCTACGCCGCAGTATCGGCGGTAGAGCGCTGTCAAGTATACTATACTAACTACAACATCTAATGATCCATAACTAGAAATGTACTCATGTCACATCACGAAAACTAAGGAAGATAAGACAAAAAATAATAACAATATCACTAGAACAACTAGAATCTACAATGATCATAAGACAGGAAAATAAAGAAGGAACAACAAGACTAACTAAGGATAACTACCAGGCAACTCACATAGAAGAATAGTGAGATCCACCTCAGCTAGCAACATCATGAAGTCCAATACTGAGGGCACAACTACTCCTAAACTTTTGTCAACATATCCGGTCAGGATGGAACGAGTACATATATCTCATAACAGATCTCAAGATAGAATAAAAGCTATAAGACTGTAAATAGAGCATATACAATGAAATCATGGAGTGTACATATATGTATCATGGCATGGTAAGCTGTAGAGCTAGAGCTAGAACAAGAAAGTAGAACCGAATCATGGTATGTACACAAATCAAGGTAAGCCATATATCCAATGTGTGTGAGTAGAAGTTTCAACTTGTGATCGGCTTGGGTACCTGTCAAGAACTGGCCTGGCAAGTCATATGTGCGGTATATGACTCACACTGTTTGGGAATGCGGAATGGATCTGAACACAGGCATACGCTACTACTCCCCCTACCCCAACTGGTAGAATGGATCCAAACAGGACACGTCACTGCACGAGATTCTAATGAGAAGGGAGCAAATCTTCTCTAGAATCAGTGACCATATATTGAGCAAGAGCTACAAGGGAGCTTGCACAATACATCCCAACCTAAGAAGAAGAAACATCTCTCGTCGGGATCCAGGAATACCAATCCGTGAGAACCATGTGCCAGGAATAAGCATATCTACACTAAGTACATGAATCATAACAGTTATCATAAATCAGAAAAAAAGTTATCAGAGAATGTACTCGCCTGCGATCTGGTGGAATATGTCAACTGAGTCCAAGAACAGTGCCTCGAGGACCTATAGGTGGAGTACTGTATCAATATAAGGGTTTGGAAGTAAAATCAAGTCATACTAAGTCAAACTAGATCAATCTAAGTCAATGGTTGACTTACAGTTGACTTTTGTCAACTGGTCAACTTCGGTCCAGTTCTAGTCAATTTTAGGCTACGGTTGACTTCCGGTTGACTTTGGTCAAAATAGTCAATTGTGGTCAACCAGGGTCAAAACTAGTCTAACCTAGGTCAAATGTTGACTACTTCGATGTTCAGTCAAAGTAGTCAACCATGGTCAAACTGCGTCAAAGCTAGTCTCTACAAACATCTACAGGGTCAACACATCAATTTCAGTGATTGTGAAATCACCGGAATCAATGGAACTCAAAATACCACAAAAGAAGAAAGATTATAATAATAGGGTGAAAACCTACAGATGTTGTCGGATGGTGAAACAACCATTACCAACGTGTCCAGCATGGTCAAAATAGCTAGAATAGCTTGTCCATAAGTCCAATTTGGACACAGGGGCAAAAAGGTAATTTTGGGCCAAAATGGTGTCCGCCGTTGGACACACTTTGCACCGAAAAATGTGCCGAAATAAAAGTGCACAAAACCTAACAAATTATATGTCCACGAATCCAGAATGACGATACGAACCCAACGGTATATCCAGAATTGGATTCCGTTGACCCGATCTCAAATTGGTCCGTTGACGAGAACATTGAAATTCTAATTTGCACGGAAAAGCGTGTCGGAGCTAATGTCCTCAAAACTCAGCAAATTATATGTCAACGAGTCCAGAATGACGATACGAACTCAACGGTATATCCGGAATTGGATTCCGATGAGCCGAACTCAAAATGACCCACTGACCCGGATATTGGTATCCGACTTGCACCGAAATACGTGCCGGAACCAATGTCCACTAAAACCTAGCAAATTATATGTCAACGAGTCCAGAATGATGATACGAACTCAACGGTATATCCAGAATTCGATTCCGATGAGCCGATCTCAAAGTGACCCGTTGACTCAGAAAGTGGGACCCACTTTGTACCGAAATGTGTGCCAGGGCCCACGTTCTCCAAATCAAGCAAACTTTATATGAAAACATGCCAGAACGACGCCACGAGTCTACTGGTGGTGTCATAAATTGAATCTGGAGTCCCGGGTTCAAAAATAGAATTTTACAAGTGCAACACTAAGAATTCGAACGGCCAACTTTGGCGTCGAATTCGACCGACCTAACAAGCTCAAACTGAAATGAAATCTAAAGGGGGAAGGAAGAGGGTTATACCAGCTATGCACCGGAACTGGTAGCGCATAAAACGGAGCTACTACGGCGAAGCTACTATGGCGAAGATACGAACCCGCGAAGTTGGCGTCACGAAACTGTCTAAAAACATTTCAAATTAAAACGTCAACTTGGTGGCCAGATTTGAAGTATCAAACGACGAAATTAACGGTTCAAACTTGACAGAGGTGAAGAGGGATATACCGTGATTGAGATGGAGTAAGGAGTTCGCTGATCCAACGGTCGGATCTCCCAGAAAACGTGCGCAAAGTCGTCGTGACGGAGCACGAATTCTGGAATTTTCTCCGCGCGCGCGTCGACGGAACTCCGAGAAAAATGCTGAAATCGCCTAGACGGCGCGTCCCGGAGGACGTTGGCCGCCACAGGGAGGTGCAGCGGTGGTGCTCCTGGCCGGAGGGGCTCGCCGGCGTGGGGGCGGCCGGCCATGCGGCGGCGGCGCGCGGCCACACGCGGCTGCTGCTGCCGCGCGGCTACTGCTCGCAGCTGCTGGCAGCAGCTGCTACTGCTGCGTGGCGCTGTTGCGGTGGCGTGCCGGCCTTGCACGATGGAGGCCGGCCACGGCGGTGGTGGCGCAGCGCCGGGCATGGCGGGGGTGGTGCTCGGTTTGGTGATGGTATGGTGATGGTGGTTGAAAGTGGGAGAGCTCGGTGATGGAGATGAAGATGATGATGATGATGATGATGATGTAGAATGGAGCGGGGTGGAGTTCTCGGCCATGGGCTGGTGGAGTCGACTGTGGGGGAGCTGGGCTCGGGAGGAGCTCGGCATGGGGGACCTCTCGGCCATGGGGGCTGCATAAAGTAGAAGGGAGAGAGAGATGATGTGCTGTGAGAAAAAAATAAGAGGGAAAGAGAGAGAAAGAGATGAGTTGAATTAAAGAAGGAGAGAGAGGGGTGTCGGCCACGTGGGGGTTGTCCTGATGGGAGAGGGAAGTGTTGTGCTTGTGATGGGGAGAGGTGTAGGTGTTTATATTAGAGGAAAGAGTGAGAGAGAGAAAGATATTTGTGTGTGTGGGTATATATATATATATATATATATATATATATATATATATATATATATATATATATATATATTATATATATATATATATATATATATATATATATATAGAGAGAGAGTAAAAAAATATATATATATAGAGAGAGAGAGATAGATATTTAGAGAGAGAATAGAGAGAGGAGGTGGTGGTCGGCTAGCATGGGGGGGTGATTGGCTGTGAGGGGAGTTAGGAGAGAGAGTGTGGTGAGGATGAGAGAGAGAGAGAGAGTTATCCATATACATATTATATATATATTTGAAATGGAGAGAGAAAGAGATATTTATATAAAATAAACGAATTTTCAAATAGGGAAAAATGCAGACACATCAGTGGGATGTATGGGCAGTTATGGTAGGATCCATGCCAAACTGGGTCGGACGTTGGGCCAAATTTGGACAAAGTCGAAGCCAAGATTTAATTAATTATAATTTAAACCAATTAAAATCACGGATGGAATGGGACCACAAGGGAGATCAGATCGGTGGCACGCAAGTGGCACGTGCATAGTAGGCTCAAAACAGGCCAGGGCCATATATTGGGTCGACTGGATTGGATCGATGTCGGGTCCCAAAATTAAATAGGAAAATTAAATCAGGTTTTACGGTAGATAATTAATTGGCCTAATTTGACTCGAAAGTTGTGCGAAGGAAATAAAGCACAAAATGGAGTGTCTGAGTGGAACACGAAGGTCATGGGTGAAGAGCGTCTCGAGTAGATCAAACATGACAAGTTGGTTTCGAGAAAGTGACTAGTCTGGTGCTCCTAAATTAAAAGTCATGGTAACGCGCATATGATGATCAAGGAAAAGAGTGGGAATTCAATTAATAATTAAATGGTCTAATATTGATCCGAACTTGCGCGAAGCAAAAAGAGCACAAGGGAACGAGTTCAAGTGGGACAGGATATATCAAAATGAAGATAATCTCGTCTACTACAAACTCCAAGAAGGAAGTTTCCAGAGACTGGCATCCTTGATGCTCTTGAATTCCAAGTCACGGTAAAGAGCATTAAATTAAATAATAATCAAATAATAATATTTATTCAACATAATTGATTTATAAAAATAAAATAAAAAATAATAAGCCCTAAATTCAGGGGCTTACAATCCTACCCACCTTATAAAAATTTCGTCCTCGAAATTAAAGGTTGGTAGTGGGGTTAAAACATGATAGAAGATTTAGGCAATAATTTAGGCCCGATCCAAGAATGACGAGTTTGCACGATCAAGAAAAATCGATTTACAATTATTCAGGCACGATGAGAGATTTGGCACGATAGAATCATGATATGAACAAAATTATATGTGCATGATTTCAGAAATAAGCCAAGTCATTGGGGCAAAATTTTAGAGACGATTAGGAGAATCGAAGATATAATGAAGTTCAAGTACGGGGTGATTTGTAGGACTTAGGTTGATGGAAATCAACCCGAAAGTCACATAGGCCCGATCAAGATGAAAGCTAACCATGACCAAAACAAGGTTTGGCACGGTTGAGATAAAATTTCAGACACAAACAAGGATCGAAGTCAAGGTCTTATAGGCCCGATCAAAGATTAAGGAGTATGATTAATAAAATCATGAAATACGATCCAAATTCGAACATGATTAAAATTGGAAATAGTCTAAGTTCACTTGGCACGATTTGAGGGTTAAGATTATCAAGATCATGAAAATCAAAGTTGGATAGTCATGATCTAAAACAGGGCTAAGAGAAGCAAATGGAGAGAAAAATTTGAGAATAGCACGATTGAGAGATAGATTTGACAAAAATCGGATTATAGGTCACATAAGCACGATCAAGATCCAAGTTCAGTTATGAAAGACGATAAAATCATGAATTCAAAATCAAGGTCCTAAAAGCACAATTAGGAGGGACCCAAGTCACAAAGGAATTTGAAGTCATCTAGAGTCTAGTCAGCAACCAAGACTCTTTGGCACGATAAACAAGACGACCAAAATTGATTGGTTATGGACAGAAGGGAATTAAAATCTTAACAATATCGAAATTTAAGAAACAATTTAGATATAAAAATTTCAAAATTTTTAGAATTTTCAAGTGTAGATGACAGATGTAGATACGAGATAGGTGATTTGTGTAATCAAGACATAGCTAGACAAGGCAAAGGAAATGACGGTAAGATGAGAAAATTATCATGCGATGGGAGAGAAAATAATGATAAACAAAAAATAATGGTAGGAATTATCTTGCTCAATTGGTAAAAGAAGTGAATCAACTTAAGATATGACCTGATAACCATACACGTCTATCCAAAATCATGTTGCCAGAATTTACGCCACGCCAGTAAACATAGCTACAATAAACGATAGAGTCCAAAACCAAGGTATACACCCTATAATCATGTCATCTAGATTCCTTACCACGCCAACCGGTATGGCTGCAAGAGAATCTAAATTCCATAACTAGGATAGTATATCCAAAATCAGGCTCCATGTCCCTGTCAGGCTAGCTAATATGACTGCGATAAATTCCAAACTCCATAAGTAAAGTAGACACTTACTGTTCTCATCGTCCTCGTCCAAAATATGTTTATCATGATATCTTAACTCAATTCTTAAAAGAATTATCCAAAACAAAATCAAAGGTCAACAACGAATATTAAGATTTAAAATTCAACAACAAGTCAAGGGTAAGTTAATAGAAACAACGGAAATAACTTCCGAGATAGGGTTCAGAGGAAAATCTTAGGGAAAGTCCCGATGGTACTACCTAGGTCAAGATAGAAAATGGTGGAATATAATCTAAAACAAACCTCGACCATGGTACGAGGTTGGTAAATCATATTCTCTCTCCAACCTAGATGATATACAAGTCCAACTTATACCTTCCCTCTGGGGTCCACAAACTCATCCCATAGAATAATAAAGTATGATACGGACAGATATTTCAGAAATCAGGACGAATGGAAACAAGTGGAAAAAGATTTGAAAGCCTTCGGAATAAGATTCCCAGGGGTCATCCCTGGAATCTACCAAGAGTTCCTAATATGTGACTAAGTACCAAAATCCTAAAATATGCCATGACTCAATCTTAATCCTAGGGCAGGCTCGTAGTAGTACATAAAAGCTCAAGTACTACCACGATTTTGCATTAATTACAAAGACTGACATGCATGGGCCACCACTAAAAACGTGTCACGACCCGCACCCGGATATACGGGTATGAATACGTGGGCCACGCCCAGCCTACGCCGCAGTATCGGCGGTAGAGCGCTGTCAAGTATACTATACTAACTACAACATCTAATGATCCATAACTAGAAATGTACTCATGTCACATCACGAAAACTAAGGAAGATAAGACAAGAAATAATAACAATATCACTAGAACAACTAGAATCTACAATGATCATAAGACAGGAAAATAAAGAAGGAACAACAGGACTAACTAAGGATAACTACCAGGCAACTCACATAGAAGAATAGTGAGATCCACCTCAGCTAGCAACATCATGAAGTCCAATACTGAGGGCACAACTACTCCTAAAATTTTGTCAACATATCCGGTCAGGATGGAACGAGTACATATATCTCATAACAGATCTCAAGATAGAATAAAAGCTATAAGACTGTAAATAGAGCATATACAATGAAATCATGGAGTGTACATATATGTATCATGGCATGGTAAGCTGTAGAGCTAGAGCTAGAACAAGAAAGTAGAACCAAACTATGGTATGTACACAAATCAAGGTAAGCCATATATCCAATATGTGTGAGTAGCAGTTTCAACTTGTGATCGGCTTGGGTACCTGTCAAGAACTGGCCTGGCAAGTCATACGTGCGGTATATGACTCACACTGTTCGGGAATACGGGATGGATCTGATCACAGGCATATGCTACTACTCCCCCTCCCCCAACTGGTAGAATGGATCCAAACAGGACACGTCACTGCACGGGATTCTAATGAGAAGGGAGCAAATCTTCTCTAGAATCAGTGACCATATATTGTACAAGAGCTACAAGAGAGCTTGCACAATACATCCCAACCTAAGAAGGAGAAACATCTCTCGTCGGGATCCAGGAATACCAATCCGTGAGAACCATGTGTCAGGAATAAACATATCTACACTAAGTACATGAATCATAACAGTTATCATAAATTGGAAAAAAGTTATCAGAGAATGTACTCGCCTGCGATCTGGTGGAATATGTCAATTGAGTCCAAGAACAGTGCCTCGAGGACCTATAGGTGGAGTACTGTATCAATATAAGGGTTTGGAAGTAAAATCAAGTCATACTAAGTCAAACTAGATCAATCTAAGTCAATGGTTGACTTACAGTTGACTTTGGTCAACTGGTCAACTTCGGTCCAGTTCTAGTCAATTTTAGGCTACGGTTGACTTCCGGTTGACTTTGGTCAAAATAGTCAATTGTGGTCAACCAGGGTCAAAACTAGTCTAACCTAGGTCAAATGTTGACTACTTCGATGTTCAGTCAAAGTAGTCAACCATGGTCAAACTGGGTCAAAGCTAGTCTCTACAAACATCTACAGGGTCAACACATCAATTTCAGTGATTGTGAAATCACCGGAATCGATGGAACTCAAAATACCACAAAAGAAGAAAGATTATAATAATAGGGTAAAAACCTACAGATGTTGTCGGATGGTGAAACAACCATTACCAACGTGTCCAGCATGGTCGAAATAGCTAGAATAGCCTGTCCATAAGTCCAATTTGGACACAAGGGCAAAAAGGTAATTTTGGTCCAAAATGGTGTCCGCCGTTGGACACACTTTGTACCGAAAAACGTGTCAAAATAAAAGTGTACAAAACCTAACAAATTATATGTCCACGAATCCAGAATGACGATACGAACCCAACGGTATATCCAGAATTGGATTCCGTTGACCCGATCTCAAATTGGTCCGTTGACCAGGACATTGAAATTCCGATTTGCACGGAAAAACGTGTCGGAGCTAATGTCCTCAAAACTCAGCAAATTATATGTCAACGAGTCCAGAATGACGATACGAACTCAACGGTATATCCGGAATTGGATTCCGATGAGCCGAACTCAAAATGGTCCGCTGACCCGGATATTGGTATCCGACTTGCACCGAAATACGTGCCGGAACCAATGTCCACTAAAACCTAGCAAATTATATGTCAACGAGTCCAGAATGACGATACGAACTCAACAGTATACCCAGAATTGGATTCCGATGAGCCGATCTCAAAGTGACCCGTTGACTCAGAAAGTGGGACCCGCTTTGCATCGAAATGCGTGCCAGGGCCCATGTTCTCCAAATTAAGCAAACTTTATATAAAAACATGCCAGAACGACGCCACGAGTCTACTGGTGGTGTCAGAAATTGAATCCGGAGTCCCAGGTTCAAAAATGGAATTTTACAAGTGCAACATTAAGAATTCGAACGACCAACTTTGGCGTCGAATTCGACCGACTTAACAAGCTCAAACTGAAATGAAATCTAAAGGGGGCAGGAAGAGGGTTATACCAGCTATGCACCAGAACAGGTAGTGCGCAAAACGGAGTTGCTACGGCAAATATACGAACCCGCAAAATTGGCGTCACGAAACTGTCCAAAAATAGTTCAAATTAAAACGTCAACTTGGTGGCCAGATTTGAGGTATCAAACGACGAAATTAACGGTTCAAATTGACAGAGGTGAAGAGGGATATACCGAGATTGAGACGGAGCAAGGAGTTCGCCGATCCAACGGTCGGATCTCCCAGAAAACGTGCGTAAAGTTGCCGCGACGGAGCGCGAATTCTGGAATTTTCTTCGCGCGCGCGTCGACGGAACTCCGAGAAAAATGCTGAAATCGCCTACACGGCGCGTCCCGGAGGACGTTGGTCGCCACAGGGAGGTGCAGCGGTGGTGCGTCTGGCCGGAGGGGCTCGTCGGCGTGGGGGCGGCCGGCCAAGCGGCGGCGGCGCGCGGCCACACGCGGCTGCTGCTGCCGCGCGGCTACTGCTCGCAGCTGCTGGCAGCAGCTGCTGCTGCTGCGTGGCGCTGTTGCGGTGGCACGTCGGCCTTGCGCGGCGGAGGCCGGCCACGGCGGCGGTGGGGCAGCACCGGGCACGGCGGGGGTGGTGCTCGGTTTGGTGATGGTATGGTGATGGTGGTTGAAAGTGGGGGAGCTCGGTGATAGAGATGAAGATGATGATGATGATGATAATGATGATGTAGAATGGAGCGGGGTGGAGTTCTCGGCCATGGGCTGGTGGAGTCGACTGTGGGGAAGCTGGGCTCAGGAGGAGCTCGGCATGGAGGACCTCTCGGCCATGGGGGCTGCATGAAGTAGAAGGAAGAGAGAGATGATGTGCTGTGAGAAAAAAAATGAGAGGGAAAGGGAGAGAAATAGATGAATTGAATTAAAGAAGGAGAGAGAGGGGTGTCGGCCACGTGGGGGTTGTCCTGATGGAAGAGGGGAGTGTTGTGCTTGTGATGGGGAGAGGTGTAGGTGTTTGTATTAGAGGAAAGAGTGAAAGAGAGAAAGATATTTGTGTGTGTGGGTATATATATATTATATATATATACAGAGAGAGAGAGATATTTAGAGAGAATAGAGAGAGGAGGTGGTGGTCGGCTAGCATGGGGGGGTGATTGGCTGTGAGGGGAGTTAGGAGAGAGAGTGTGGTGAGGATGAGAGAGAGAGAGAGAGTTATCCATATATATATTATATATATATATTTGAAATGGAGAGAGAAATAGATATTTATATAAAATAAATGGATTTTCAAATAGGGAAAAATACAGACACATCAGTGGGATGTATGGGCAGTTATGGTAGGATCCATGCCAAACTGGGTCGGACGTTGGGCCAAGTTTGGACAAAGTCGAAGCCAAGATTTAATTAATTATAATTTAAACCAATTAAAATCACGGATGGAATGGGACCACAAGGGAGATCAGATCGGTGGCACGCAAGTGGTACGTGCCTAGTAGGCTCAAAACAGGCCAGGGACATATATTGGGTCGACTGGATTGGATCGATGTCGGGTCCCAAAATTAAATGGGAAAATTAAATCAGGTTTTACGGTAGATAATTAATTGGCCTAATTTGACCCGAAAGTTGTGCGAAAGAAATGAAGCACAAAATGGAGTGTCTGAGAGGAACACGAAGGTCATGGGTGAAGCGCGTCTCGAGTAGATCAAACATGACAAGTTAGTTTCGATAAAATGACTAGTCTGGTGCTCCTAAATTAAAAGTCATGGTAACGCGCATATGATGATCAAGGAAAAGAGTGGGAATTCAATTAATAATTAAATGGTCTAATATTGACCCGAACTTGTGCGAAGTAAAAAGAGCACAAGGGAACGAGTTCAAGTGGGACAGGATATATCAAAATGAAGATAATCTCGTCTACTACAAACTCCAAGAAGGAAGTTTCCAGAGACTGGCATCCCTGATGCTCTAGAATTCCAAGTCACGGTAAAGAGCATTAAATTAAATAATAATCAAATAATAATATTTATTCAACATAATTGATTTATAAAAAAAAAAAATAAGCCCTAAATTTAGGGGCTTACAATGTGTCCCATAGAAGGTAGGACAGTCACCATCATCATCTGTAATATTTTCAACAGGTCCAGTCAGGACAGGAACGAGCACAATACATCTCACGCAGTTCATATCATGTTGGAAAATGTAAAGCATGCAAAGAGTAAGATACATGGACTGTAAAGAAATATATATAAAAATGAGAGAGATTTGATAACTGAAAATATCTATATATATGATAAGTAAGGACTGTAGGTAACCTGTGATTTAGAGCATGAGATGGTTATATAAACGGGTTAGGACAATGCAAGGGTAACTCCATCATACGTGAGTGTACTATGGACATATACATGATTTCACAAGATTTCACAAGATGGGATTTTGATCACATAACCATTTCCTACTCACCCTCCCAAATCAATACACAAGGATCCAGTCAAGTTACGTTACCTTGCACAAGAGGTTTTTATCATATTTGCTCACGTGATCATGAGAGTACAAGATTGCACAAGAGTATACATGAATAGAGGTGTGCATGAAATACAAGATGTTCGTGAAAAGCACATGACAACTGTATTTGATGCACCCCGAGGGGGATAACATCGCATGACAAGATCCATATAGTACCAATCTGTGATAATAATATGACAGCATCATGTAAAGTAATCTAGAGCAAGAATATAAATCCTAACAAGTATAAAATGATCAGAGAATGTACTCGCATGTCACCCTATATGATTGATATGAATAGATGTCCGAACTGGTGTGACAGAGTCCTATTTAGAGTAAAACAGGTCACAATATATCCACAATGGTAAAAATAGAGTATACAATGCGTACTACTTGATTCTAGGTCAATCTAGGCCAAAGTCAAACTTGGTCAACTCTAACAGTCAAACTAGGTCATAAGGAGTCAACTAAGTCAAACAAGGTCAAGCAAGTCAAGGTTAGTCAAATCTAAGTCAAACTTAGACTAACTAAGGTTTTTCAGGTCAAGGGTCAACTCTAATGTCAACTCTATAAGGCTAACCCAAATCATGACACAACTCCTAATTATCCCACTTAACCCCATACATATCTTAAATTACATAGGACTATCCTCATAACCATATGGTCAAACATAAATCAACTAGTTTAATAGTCTAGGGTTTAGTCAAACCTTAGTCATCAAGCCCTTTAAAGTCCATCCAAATCATTTCTAGGCCAATTAAGTCAAGGTTTGACCTAAGGTTGACTTTGGTCAACTCTAGTCAAACAAGGGTCCAAAGCCTAACCTCATAGCCATAGGCTCATAAATGAATACCATAGGCTAATATCACATAGATATCTATCTCTATACCACATATATATATACATACATCTATACATTATATATATATATATATATATATATATATATATATATATATATATATATATATATATATATATATATATATATATATATACAATATATCTATACATAGGCCTATAGCCTATATACTACTTATATACCACAAATATAAATATATAGATACAATATCAAATACATATATAAAAACATACATATATACAACATATATATATATATATATATATATATATATATATATATATATATATATATATATATATATATATATATATATATATATATATATATATATATATATATAATATAAATACATATATATATATATAGAGAAAAGTGAGAGAGGTAGTGAAATAGAGTGAGAGAGAGAGAGAGAGATTTACTGATACACAAAGGGAGGGGGATTTCCAGTTTCCTGAAACTGGAAACCAAGCCCACACACACACACAATAACACACACACACACCCCTATATATATACATGTATATACATATGTACACACATGTATATACCCCTAAATTCCACCTACACACACACAAACACATACACTATGTATATATATCCTATATACACAGATATTTATATAAAAAAAACGACATCAAAAATCGTTTTGAATTTGGATTTAATTAACTGGAAAATACCAAATATCAGAACCCAGTGCACTGTGCACTCGAGAAATGGGTAAACCCAAACCCGAGTCCAAAACGACCTAAGGCCCAAAACCCTAGGTTGGTAAACGTGTCCCCCAGTGTCCCCTAGTGTCTAGGGTGCCTGAGTGTCCATCTTGACACGACACGACGTGTCAAACTCAAGAAAACCCAAGTCGGGTAATTCTGGACATAGTGCAGAGCACTGTGTCGTGCACCAGTGCACTACCTTCGTGGACACACCACGAGACACGACACGTCTCGTGGTCATGCACACGTGTAGCCCACATATAGGGCTACACGATCGACACACTGTTACGTGTCATCATCGTATCTACATGTGATACGACACGCGTATCAATGTCAAAAATTGTGCGTTACAGGCCGCGTCGTGCACGCGGTCGAGTGTCTCGTGCTCGTGACACAGGACACGACACATCTCGTGTCCTAGTGTTCGCCCAGTGATGGGCTACACACGTGTCACCCTGACACGACACCACGACGTGTCCACGAGGGACACGAGGCTCGTATCAGAGCCGATTTCTCGGATGAACGCGCGCGTGTGTGGCCAGTGCGGCCCTATTTCCGTGTCCGATACAAAACGACACATCGTGAAACTTTGGAGGCATGTTCGCAGACATTGCCTCCGTGTCCATGCCAAATTTGGCGTGTCGAAGTGCCCTGTGCAGTGTGCACGAACAGCGTGGTAGCAGGGCACTGCCATACTGTACAGTGCAGTGTGTGCAGCATGTTCATGTCTGATTTGGACACGGACACAGCACCAATTCGTGCTCAGTCCAGTAAAATCGTGTCCTACTAGTCTAGGGTTACCCAAAAGTGTATTTTGTTTTGCATTTAACCAAAATTCATTTCTTTGTGGCATTTCAATAAACACAGTTTTTCAAACATGGATACGTGTCCGATACGGACACCAAATCAAACCTACTTCCTACCAAACTTGGCCTACAGGTCCATGGTACCTAGATGCATGCATTCATGAAGAGAAAACAGAATATTAACTATGTATGAGGGTATTTACCTATTGGTGCAATTTCAAATGGAAATCAAACTAGTAGGGGGGTGTCCTTCCACTTGGTGATGTCCTAGCCTTGTGGAATCTTGATTGCCAGCCTCCCTTAGCACCTTTGATGTTGTAGGGTCCCAATGTAAAAGACTAGAGGGGAAAAGGAGTTGAAATGAACAAGTTGTGAGGGTTTGAAGGTATTGGATTTTCAATGGTCTAAAGAAGTATAAATTCATGTAAAAGAGACATGAATGAAATGTAGTGATTATATAGAAGGGGGTGACCTTCCTTGGCCAGCCATAGGGTGTGGGGAGGGGTGTCCATGAAGACTTTTGTGTCTTCCTTCTTGCTTAAGGTTTGGATTTCTAGGTAAAGCAATGATATTTTGAGGGTTTTAAGGAAAATATCTAATAAAGGTATTCTAAGATATTTGTGAATAATGCCATGAGATAATTAGCTATCCTTTAATCTCTAGGTTAGTGGCTAACCTCTAGATTAGGGTAAACTAGGTTAGGGACCCTCATGACAATAATTAAATAATAATAATTCACATAAATCCAATAATTCCAATAATTTCTAGTAAATTACCAAAAATACCCCTTAGGCTAAAAAGCCCTAACTTGATGTTCTAAACCTATGACTAGGCTCATATGATCATGGTTAGTCTCTAGGTTAAGTAATCTCTAAGGTTGTACTAGCAAAACATCAAAATCACAAGTCGTGGTTTTAAAATAGTTTTAAAATAACTAAAAATCTCCAAAAATCATAATATGGTTTAAATATCATTATTAAATAATTATAATTACAAAATTTCAAAATTACCCTTATTTTAGAAACTGGGTGCTACATTGGTATTTTCAATAAATTAGAAGGGCAAAAAGGTCATTCTGCACCCTTATATATATTTTTCGCTAATTCTGGGCACGCGATAAAATGTTGTTTTGCGGTGAGTTTTTCATAAAACTTTTGCGGTTTTGGGCATTTGATAAATTTTCTCATAAATAAACCCCCCTCTCCCCTCAAATTTATATCTTTGAACGAAGTCATGTGAATGTTGAGATTTAACCGTTGTAAAATTCGACTAGTGAAATAAAAACAATAAAGATGACAAATTGTCTTGAGTTTATGCAACGAAAGTATCAAACCGTTTGGCTTTTTTCATTGATAGAAAAAAATTAGTGGAAATATCAGAATGTCTAGTGCGTCGGAATTCTCCAACTAAATTTTCTACATAATCAGAAAACCTTAATTTTCTGTAGGATTTTTTTGTAACAATAATAATAATAATAATAATAATAATAATAATAATAATAATAACAATAATAATAATAATAATAATAATAATAATAGGAGAGAAAGCCAAATAATCAATTTTTTGATAAATAATCCAGCGTTCCACATATACATTTTGGAATGGCTAACAACAACAATAAAAACATCTGCATATGACTAAAATTTAGGAGGGTTGCATCCTTGGACCAGACCTTCTGGTCAAACAGTGTTTTTTTTCCAGAGCTGTCCTCTTGTGAAAATATTTTCTTATTACGAGCATGTATGTTTGTGGATCTGGAAATTGCTGAAATACCCACTTTCGGGGTGGGTGTTTATGAAAAACCCACCCGCAGGATGGATTTTATGAAATATCCAAAATTATGTATTTTCACGTTAAATATTCTAAGATTCCCTTTAGATGCTCTGTATTTACAAAATTGCCATTTTGATAATACCATAACTACCCCTTCGCACAAATTTGGTCATATATATGTATCTGAATTCACAAACTCATATTTGGATTATGATTTTCGTCTTCTTCTTGTGAAACCCGTAATTTTTAACTTAGTGTTATTTTATTTATTACAAATTAAATTATTATTTCTGGAATTTTAGTGTTTACTCAGACCCGTAAAATTTTTCAGTTAATTAATTGAATAATTTAATTAGCTTATTATTATAAATCATTATTAATTGTTAAATTAGGAAAATTGTATTTTAGGAAAAAAAATGTTTAGTTATAATTTTATAAATAAAAATTAAAAATCTTAAATTCTTTTTAAACCCATTGAAACCATGGTTTTGTTAAAAAAAAAAAAATTGAGAAGATTGCACCCGATAATATGAACTTGAGTTTAGTGAAAATTAATAAAGGAAAAGATCTTATTTGAGTAATAATATCATATGCATCTTAGAATTAAATTTTATATTGACCTTGAAGAGTTGACACTTTTGATTTTAAGGAGAACAATTTTTGTAATAATAGGCCACAAGAAGTTTTGATTAAATATTTTCGAAGATATAATTGATTGAATATAAAATCTACCAGTTGAGGGAAGAATATCATGTTGAGTAGAAATTGAAAGATTAGAGGATTTAAATTTGGTAGATTAACACAAATAAATTTTGGTGATGTGGCTTCGAGTTTTAAATTAGTTGTCTCTAAATATGAGATATATATGAAACATTTATGATTTCAGTTTTGAAAGTAAATTTTGATTTAAGGATCCCATTTAAAGGTTATCAAAGTTTTTGAAGTATGATTTTTTTTATTTACAAATTTTCCTCATTTATTTTATGTAGGAATTTGATTTTTGAAATGACAGTAAGTTTTTTTTTATTTTCTTTTGTTGAATTATTTAAAAACTTATGGTATGTTATTTTTAAAACTATTTTATAGATCCTCGCGGCAGGATAATTATATAGAGATGATCATCTTGCGCTTTATTAAAGGAGAGAGAGTAGCCATGATTAAATTTAAATCTTTGAGAAGGTTGTGTTTGAATCTTTTGATGTTTGAATTTAGATTTTTGAAATTGAGATGGATGAACTTTAGGTTAAAGAGGAAATCAAATCTGTGGAAGTTCTATAAATTCTTGGAGACAAACATTACGTGACAAAGATTGAAATTTCAAATTGAATAAAATGATTTTTATATTTTGTTAGAATTTCATCTGCATGTATTTTACTGCTTGATACAGCTTACTGCCGCCGTCTCAACAACGGTGCAGGCTGGGCATGATCCGATTCGACCCAAGAATTTGGGACCGGGTCGTGACATGTTTTTAGTGGTGGCCCATGCAGGTCAGGTCTGTAAATTGGTCTAGTAAACTTAGTCTAGACCATCGCGCAGTTCTGAAACTTGACCTAGGGAAAGTTGAGACTTTAGGAAAAACAGACTTTAGAAACAACTAGAACACTTAGATGATATACACCATGTTACATTATAGGGCCAAAAATTATTTACTTAAAAATCTATTTTTGCCTGCTTATAGATTCGTAGGATACCTTGTTTGTGTTTGTACCTAAACCTTATCTAGATTAGGCTGATTGTACCTTTGAGTGTCCCATGGCTTTCGAGATTATTTTTCCTACCATAATTTTCAGGTTCTAGTATACCTTAGGATTCATATTCTTTTTGGAATAAGATTGAATTCTTTGGTCTTCTTCTTCTTTATCAAACCTAAATTTCGAATTCTTCATTACTTCTCTACCTTTAATTGAAATCTTGATTCGTTCGCTATGTAGAATTTCGAATTCTCTTAGCATCCCTGATAAATTCTTATCTACCCAATATATATATCTATAACCATTATCCAACCTTTTGCTTTGATCTCCTTTCCAATTGACTAACTTTTTCAGAATCAATCCTGAATCAAAATTCTTCTAGGACCATTTAAATCTCAAGGTCAATTATTACCAGAAGAATTAGTTTAGTTCATGATTCTCTTAAAGGGGTTATTTTCAATTTTAATATTGATTGTTATCTCCTGAGTTATTCCAAAGATCGAGAATATTCTCATATGTTGACTTCCTCCACTCATCTTAAAACCCTACTCTCTATGCAATTTCTTGATCAAATCAAGGCCTAGAAAGCTTCTATGATTATGAAGCAGGAACGGTCAGAAAATTGATCACATTTTTTGAATCCATTCTATTGTTAAATTTTCTTAAGTTAAGGAGATTTTTAGCTGTCCCAAAGCTATTTAATTTCTTGGCGTTACTAGACAATTTCAATTTGATTTCCTTGAATCAATGAGGCTTACCTTCTCTCAAATTTTTAACTTTCCTTAGTTATGAAATTATTCTTCTCAAAATATTTTTGTATTCCCTGAGTGATTTGTCGGGAATATTATCATTGGTTTTTTCTTACTTAATCTGAAGCGGTGATGCTTCTATCTTATCTAGTGTTTGACTCAATTATTCAAATCAAGGTTGATCATTTCATCTTTGAAATCGGAGAACAAATACTCCTCTTGATTTTAGCCCCAGTCTCTTGAATCTCAAACACATATTTTGATAAATCCCTTAATCTCAGAAGAACAATCATCTACATTTTCTATCCTGTTTAGAACTTTGAACTCGTTATGATTATTTAAATTATACCTCGATGTTTATTCATGATTTTGATCACAACAAAATATTCTAAACTCTATCTAGAAGATTCTAAACATGTTTACATTTTATCTTGATATTTAACAAACATGCCTTGAATCTGATTTTGCCTTATGAAGTAAACCTAGAACATTGTATAGCTTGGATTTTTAGAGCGCATGATATATAGGATATATATGAGTTAAAATGTACAATGGTGATTAGTATCGAGAAAAGTTTGTGAATAGTTTGACATTGAAGATTAAAGGTTGTCAATGTTAGGCATAGAGATGCACTCTAGGAAGGTGCATGGTGAATTAACTATAAAGGATAATCAAAAAAAAAAAATTGAGAAGATTGCACCCGATAATATGAACTTGAATTTAGTGAAAATTAATAAAGGAAAAGATCTTATTTGAGTAATAATATCATATGCATCTTAGAATTAAATTTTATATTGACCTTGAAGAGTTGACACTTTTGATTTTAAGGAGAACAATTTTTGTAATAATAGGCCACAAGATGTTTTGATTAAATATTTTCGAAGATGTAATTGATTGAATATAAAATCTACCAGTTGAGGGAAGAATATCATGTTGAGTAGAAATTGAAAGATTAGAGGATTTAAATTTGGTAGATTAACACAAATAAATTTTGGTGATGTGGCTTCGAGTTTTAAATTAGTTGTCTCTAAATATGAGATATATATGAAACATTTATGATTTCAGTTTTGAAAGTAAATTTTGATTTAAGGATCTCATTTAAAGGTTATCAAAGTTTTTGAAGTATGATTTTTTTTATTTACAAATTTTCCTCATTTATTTTATGTAGGAATTTGATTTGTGAAATGACAGTAAGTTTTTTTTTATTTTCTTTTGTCGAATTATTTAAAAACTTATGGTATGTTATTTTTAAAACTATTTTATAGATCCTCGCGGCAGGATAATTATATAGAGATGATCATCTTGCGCTTTATTAAAGGAGAGAGAGTAGCCATGATTAAATTTAAATCTTTGAGAAGGTTGTGTTTGAATCTTTTGATGTTTGAATTTAGATTTTGAAATTGAGATGGATGAACTTTAGGTTAAAGAGGAAATCAAATCTGTGGAAGTTCTATAAATTCTTGGAGACAAACATTACGTGACAAAGATTGAATTTTGACTTTTGAGAAAATTATTTTTTTATTTGAATGAGGAGAAAAACTTATTCATCGAATTAACATTAGTAAAAAAAAAATTGACTGAGGATTTGATTTGATTTTATGATCGAGTCACCAATTGATGTTTGAAGATGTTAATTTTTTTGGATACAAGAAATGGCATATTTGGGTTCCAATTTTAATTAGCTTGAAAAACTTGAATGTGAGGATGTAATTTTTTTTTTTGATTAGCAATAAAGATTTTGACCTTATGATTTGATTTCTTACTGGAATTGGAATTGATGGGTAAAATTTTAAATTTGATGTTTTCTAAGGTGGAAAGTGGAAGCTTTGTAGGATTAAAATTTAAGGATAGAATTTATTTAAATAAAAGAGTTGAAGAATTGATATGGCACATTGCGATTTTGTAAAATCACAAGTTTTGAGGGATGTAGTATAATTGAATTTGATTTTTAAGAAGATTATTATTATATTACAAGATATAAATTTGAAGGTTGTATTTGAAGATTGAAAATTTAAGTTTGTTTGGAGCATTGAATTTAAATTTAACGTTTAAGGATTGGATTTGATTCAAAAATTTGAAATTTTGCGGAAAACCAAATTTCGAGGAGTTGAGGATATTGGTGATTTTGAGATTTGGCATAAATAGTTATTATTTATTATTTGAGTTGGAAAAAAAAATGAAGAATAGGATCTGTGGATTATTGTTCAAATTCGAATTTCGAGGATGAGCTTTGAAATGTTAATCAAGAAATATAAATTGGTTGAGTTTGATACGATATGTGATTGAACTAAAATTTTAGTGATGTGACTCATTAAATTTTAGAATTTACTAGCAGAGGTTAAAAGCTTAAATTTCGAGGACGAAATTTTCTAAGGAGGGAAGGTTGTGAAACCCGTAATTTTTAACTTAGTGTTATTTTATTTATTACAAATTAAATTATTATTTCTGGAATTTTAGTGTTTACTCAGACCTGTAAAATTTTTCAGTTAATTAATTGAATAATTTAATTAGCTTATTATTATAAATCATTATTAATTGTTAAATTAGGAAAATTGTATTTTAGGAAAAAAAATGTTTAGTTATAATTTTATAAAGAAAAATTAAAAATCTTAAATTCTTTTTAAACCCATTGAAACCATGGTTTTGTTGAAAAAAAAAAAATTTAGTCCATTCCTTATTCTTCTTAAAGTCCAATTGTTTGAATATCCAAACCAGTGGGTTAAGCCTTAGGCCCAAACCCAAAGAGAAATCACTTAAACCCATAAATATAATACACATTAACTATTTTGAGAGAATAACTCTCAGTTGAGAAGGGATTAACTCTTCTCTGTGAGAAACCGATGGAGCCTCGGTATCTTGGCCGATCATCTCCCGAACGGCCATGGCCGTTGAGCTTCGGTAACCCCTGTTCATTCTCTCCCTATTTAAACCCTCTTCTTCACCACCATTATCATCCCCATCACTTTCTCTCCACCAAAAATCGTGCCCTAGCTCCCTCTTCCCTGTCGACCCGCGCCAGCCCGACTCCGGCGACTCCTCGGCCGACCGCACCCCGCGGATCCGCCCCCAGCGCGCCCCTCTCCACTCGCCGCGCCCGCTGTCCCGCCGGCGCCCTCGGCCAACCGCCGACCCGCCCCGTGCGGCCTCCTCCACGCCGAGCTCCCTTCGGCAACCACCTCACGGATCTGCCCTAGTTCGCTGGCCTTTGGCCGAGCACCCCGCGCCCTTGCGCGTCTCCTTGGTTGGTTCTCTTCCCTGGCCGAAACCCCTGTCGTGCCCTAGTTCCTGAGCTTTTCGACGTTTTTCGTCGACGCCGCTGTTCTTGGCGGTTCCGAGCAACTCTGCCCTACTCGGTCAGCGTGCCCGACTCAAATCTGTGGTTTCCTACTGTCCGCAAGCGCTGAAAGTTCCGAGTCCGAGGCATCACTTCGGATTCCGTCGATTTCGGTAACTTCTGGATAGTCCCATAGTTCTTTTAGTCTATGATGAAAAATTGGTCCACTGATTCCTTCGGGAATTCGGAGTTTTTGGTTACGTTTCAATTACGTTACCATTTTTCTGAAGTTTCTTCGGAATTTGTATGCTGTTGGTTTGCTTCGCTGATCTTTCTGATTTCGGAATTTTCGAACACTTGTTGGATAGGTTCTGAGATTTTTGGTAGTAAGTTAGAAGCTTCTGTTTTCCGAAGATCATTTCGGAAGAAGTTCTGGTTTGACGTTTTTAGGCTGTGGATATTATCTTCGGGTTTTTGGATATTATTTTCTGTTTGAAAATTGGGTATCCCTGGTTTGGGATTTATTTTGCAGGAAAAATCGGCACGTTTTCCAGTTTTGGGTTATCCCGAAAATAGAGGGAATGCTGCCGAAATTTCTATAAAAAATTTGATTACATAATTTTAAAATAAATTTCGGAAAAGAATACTATTTTTGGATTTATTTGGGCGACAACCGTATTGGTCAATGGGCCCTGGCTAACTGCAAACGAAACCGGAAAAATCGGCACGTTTTCCAGTTCTGAGACTCAATAATATTTTATATTTTAATTAGAATTATTAAATATTGTTCATATTTAATTTGTAGGCAGTTTACAGGACTAACAAATTTTCTCTTATTTTAATTCTTGGGAATGTAAGGGCATAAGCCCATTTATCTATTTTTTTGTAAATTTGTAATAAGTAGGAAGTAGCTGTAGATTTTCTGGGATTGTGAACGAGTAGGATTAATTAATATTAATATTAATTATTAGTTAGAAATTTACGATTTTCTCATTTAAAGAAAAGAAAATATATTTATATATATAATTATAAAATACTAACTATTTCCCAATAAATTGATAAAAACAAGTTTTTCGAAATAAAATATAAATTTAGATTTCCCTAAATGTAACGCACTAGAAAAACGTGTTTTTGATTGTGTTGGTTAATACAAGACTAAAAATTGACTAGGAGACAAAAATCTAGAGATTGTAACTAGATAATTCTAGAGTTGTGGTTTCTGAGACAAATTTCCGGAATGTAGGATTTCAAGGAAGAGTGTGACTGTTCAAAATCCCGAAGTACCAATCTCGTCCAACCTGAGAAGTTTAAGGCAAGTACATTTATGTAAATTTACGATTATTTTAACAATCATTTCATTGCAAGTTTAAACCACTGTTATACACGAACTCTTTCGAGAGTACTGACCGTACTGTTGGGGACTGGGGGAGTAGAGTAGTGGATATGACCAAATCCAAAATTAGGATAACTGACTGTATTAGCTTTCCCCTCTTCACACAGGGACAAGCCATACCGTATCGCTAGGATACTACTGTAACCCAATCCGGTCATATTCATTACCTATTCACATTACTGTACTGTATTATTTCAAAACTGTTCATCTTCAAACTGTTTAAAAGTGCATGATATTAATTGTCATTTTAATTGTTAAAATTTGCATGAATTGTACTTTGCTCCCTTCTGACTGGAGACCAACATTTTAGGTGATCGAGTCATTGAAGATCTGATGCATGTTTCCGCAGAACTTGGAATCCAAGATCAGTAGAGCTGGATAGTAAATTTTTAGTAACCAATGTATCAAATGTAGTTGTAATTAATAGTTGTTGTATTTCAGAAATTTCAAATTGAATAAAATAATTTTTATATTTTGTTAGAATTTCATCTGCATGTATTTCACTGCTTGATACAGCTTACTGCCGCCGTCTCAACAACGGTGCAGGCTGGGCATGATCCGATTCGACCCAAGAATTTGGGACCGGGTCGTGACACTTCTTCTTCTTCTTCACGAGAGATCTGAATTCCATTGCTCTTATCTTCCACAGAGATCGCAAAGATTGTTCGTAGTTCATTGTGCTTTTCTTCAGTCGAACTTCGATCATCGCTCATCATCATCATCTTCGTGGAGAGATTTGAAGTTTTTCGACGATTAGATCACTGTGCTCGATTATTTGCACTGATATAAAATAAACAACAATGAAAAGTATGATATCAATCAATATATACTTTTAAAAAAGAAGGAAAAAAAAGATTATTCTCCGTAATCTTAATACGGGGAATGGCCATTCTCCGTAATTTTAACAAGGAGAATGGTCATTCTCCGTGAGTTTAATAAAGGGAATGACCATTCTCATGCATTCTAACACAGGGAATGGCCATTCTCATGCATTCTCCGTGATTTTAACACGGAGAATAACTATTCCCCTGCATATTAACACGGGAATGGCCATTCTCCGTGATTTTAACACGGAAAAGGCTATTTTTCGTAATTTTACAACGAATGATGGCCATTTCCCGTGATTTTAACACGAAGAATGGTCATTCTCCTGCATTCTAACACGGGAAATGACCATTCTACATGATTTTACAATGGAGAATGACCATTCTCCGTGATTTTAACACAGAGAATGACTATTCTTCGTGATTTTACAACGGAGAATGGCCATTTCTGTGATTTTACAACGGAGAATGGTCATTCTCCGACATTTTAATACGGGGAATGACCATTCTCTGTGATTTTAACAACGGAGAATGACAATTCTCCGTGATTTTAACACGGAGAATTGTCCATTCTCCGTAATTTTAACACGGAGAATGTCACTTCCCGTTCCCAGAATACGTATTTATTTAATATTTATCATGTACTATTCTGTATTTAAATTCCTTTAATTTCATGTTGATTAATTTCCTGTAATTTTATTATGTATTTTACTTTCTGCTTTTATACTCTGCTTTAGCTTTGTTTTGGGTTCGGCTTGGATTGGTTTAATTATGTTGGTTCATCATGAACCGAAATAAACCCCTACCTACCACTATCCCTTCATTTAAAGTCTATCCCCTTTTCTCTCTTTTCATTTACTTCACCATTACTCTTCTTACTCTTCTTCTTCCTCCATTACTCTCCCACCCACCCATTTGGAGAGGCAAGTACATCATGCACACCATGAGGGAATTCATGTATCCCTATTTATTTTTAGTCCATGTTGTTCATCTTCTCTTCCTCTACAAGTTTAGGTTTTGAAGTTCTTGATTTCCATGGATGGTTGGGTGTAGATCTAAGTTTTAAGTTTTAGTTTTTGTATGGATTTTATGGTTTTGATCTATCAAACTCTGTTGTTTTCGAAAATAAGTGGTTCCATGTTGTAGAGAATTTAATTCTACTAAAATTTGGCTTTTGAAAAGTTAGATTTTGATTTTTTTTTGGAAGTTATGGCCAAAAGTATTTTTTGTTCATTTCTATATTCACCTGCAGCATGAGGCATATGTCGCAGTAGCCGCATATGGTGTCGCAAATGGGCCGCAGGAGGCACATGTCGCAGTAGCCGCATATGGTGTCGCGAATGGGCCGCATGAGGCACATGTCGCAGTAGCCGCATATGGTGTCGCGAATGGGCCGCAGGAGGCACATGTCGCAGTAGCCGCATATGGTGTCGCGAATGGGCCACATGAAGCACATGTCGCAGTAGCCGCATATGGTGTCGCAGTAGGGCCGCATGAGCTGTATGTCGCAGTAGGCCGCATATGGTATCGCAGTAGGGCCGCATGAGCTGCATGTCGCAGTAGGCCGCATATGGTGTCGCAGTAGGGCCGCATGAGCTGCATATCGCAGTAGGCCGCATATGGTGTCGCAGTTGGACCGCATGAGCTGCATGTCGCAGTAGGCCGCATATGGTGTCGCAGTTGGACCGCATAGACCGCATGAGCCGCATGTCACAGTTGGTCCGCATACATGTCGCAGAATAGGCCGCATAATGCCTATTTTGGTTGTTTTTGACTGTTATATGTCCTATTTTGACTGAATTGTGGCTAGAATTTCTTCTAACTCCCAACATGAAATTTGTAGATCTTTTTCTTGGCTTCAAGAATATGTTTCCAACTATTTTATGCTAGTTATAGACTCGACCATGCTTAATACTAGTTTGAATTTCATGCCTTGTCACGAAGTGACCCCGACTGTTACTTCGACTAATAATTGATCATGCGTTCCTAGTTGGAACTAAGAGACTGGCTAGTCGTCTTATTGAGTTGAATGAATGAGACACGTTCATATTAACTATGAACTATTGTAATCGATTGGCCGATCCTGAATATTGACATACAGGCATGTGCTGGCTTCAATTTATTTATTTTTCTACAAAACAGCATGTGTACTTTATGGTCAAGACATGATTATTCCGTAGTTAGTTTTGATTGTTGCATTACGCTATGTAAGACCTACAACATAACCGTACGGGTATCGTTGTAGAGTTGGGCATATCGTACTCTGTACGGAAGTACTCATTCTGAATAACCATAATCCACGGCATGGGATTTCAATCAACATAGGGGCTATTAAGTTAAATAAAATAATGATTGCATGGAGAGAATGGATTCCCGAGTTCTTACATGGCAGCCCTCTTTGGGACTATTAAGTGCCCGACAGGCTGGCTGGTTCCCACAGATACTGTAATTCTGCCACACGGGCAGGGAGCGGTATCTGCTTATATTATTTATTGTATATTGTATATTGATGGCGGGCGTCCCGCTGAGTGTAATGCATGTGGTTCGTATTACGTATTTGTGGAATACGTGTACGTATCTTATCTTGTATTGCTTAATTTCTGGTTTAGCTTTTCCTTCTTGGCTCAGTTTATTCTTGGCCCGGGTTGGCTTGGTTCGGTTGGGATTGTTTTGGTTCGTCATGAACCATGGATGAACCTTCTACCTACCACCACCTTTGGTATTTATTACCATTCTTCTTTTTCTCTCTTCATTACTCATCTTCTTCTTCCCCATTACTTCCTTACCTACCAGAGAGAGAGAGAGAGAGAGGTTTAGGCAAGTGTAACTTACTTCATGAAGGAACTCAAATTTTATTGCTTCATTCTCTTCCTTACAGCATTTTAACTTACTTTAGTACTTGGCATTTCCTCTTTTCATGGCTAGATTCTTGTAGATCTATGTTTACATTATTTTCGGATTTCTTGGATTTTGATCTACTTAATCTTGTTATTTCTAAGTTTTGATGGTTTCATATTGTAGAGCATTTCTTTCTACCCCATTTTGACCTATGAAAGTTCGGATTTGGGCTCCGGATGAAGGTTTTATGAAGCTTGGAAGGCATGGGCTCATAGTGTTCTTCTCCTCGGAAATTTGGAGAAGAAGAACAGTTCCCTGGCGCATGGCTGTACTTGACCGCATGAGTATTCATGCGGCAAGTCGCCCCCAGCCGCATGAGACCCTTGTACTTCTAAGCCGCATGAAACTTAGTCCCAGCCGCATGAGGCTGAGTCCCATTCTTAGCCGCATGGGCTCATTTCTTATCAGCCGCATGAGTCTATATGGACTTAGCCGCATTACTGGGAGCAACTATTTAACCGCATGTGCAACTGTCACCCCCAGCCGTATAAGCAATCGCATTGACCCAGCCGCATGGATCTTGCTCCGCGAGCCGCATGAACCCAGGTCTCTTCCAGCCGCTTGAGAACCCTTTCCTGTGAACCGCATGCGCCCTTGACTGAACCTAGCCGCATGCGCCCTTGCTTATGTAGCCGCATGTGTGCCCACTATATCGAGCCGCATAGATTTTCCTCCCCTCAGCCGTATGAGGCCCAGTCATTTCCTGGCCTCATGGATTCCACACAACCCTGAGCCGCATACGTCTGACCCTATTCAGCCGCATGGACTGTTCTCTTTCAGCCGCATGAGATCATTCATGGCCGCATACGCCTTAGCCGCATGGCTCTTCTATAGCCCGTAGTGGTACACTCCTGATAAGTGACATGGCATGGTATGACAAGGAACTAGCATAACACGATAGTGACCCGTAGTGGTGCACTCCTGATAAGTTACATGGCTTGACCTGATAGTGGCCCGTCGTGGCGCACTCCTGACAAGTACACCTGACATGATTTATCTTGATAAGCTATTGCGACAGCTACCTGACATGACATGACCTGTATAATTAATCCGGACACCGTGGGCGATTGTGCTTGTACAAATAATCCAGTCCTGTCTTGCATCATGTCTAGGAAGGGACTCCTGAGTACTACGGTCAGGAGTACCTATTGAAATGGACTAAGGCTAATAACTAGATTAATACACTAGTCATAAAGAGATCTCCCAGCTACAGGCAATCCCGTTACCTGGGCACGCCTTGGGATCTGTAGCCTGCCGTCGAGTAGGGCACATTTCCAGCACACTGTCATGTGCTGCACCCTTCAAGCTACCTAAGGGTACATTCGTTTCCCGGACGATGTACCCACCTGAATTCAACTCTAAATCTTTTAACCCGGGTAACCTGGATGGTCTGCAGGGCTTATGGCTGTGGAGTAATCTCACTGTATCTTGTTAGTAATTAGGCCTGTGACAACCCTAGTTAGTTAAAGTATCAAGCCGTAATTCTTGCTTGGCCGTGAAATGATTGGATGGAGTCTAGCCAGTCTAGTCTTGTCCTGATCCCGTTCCAGATTACTGTATGACTGGAATGTCTGTATTTATTTTACCGATAAATGGTGAGAATTCCAAGTTCTGTTCAGACGAAGGGTTACAACCCCGGTCCTTGTTTGGTTTACGGGTTGTAACCTGGTTATCTGAATAGTTCCATGGTTATCTCGTCGTATATCATCCTGATGTATTTACTTTAATTCCAGTTTTTATTTTATTTTATACTCTTGTGCTGATTGCTGGTTTTAGTTCCTAAGTGAAGCTTCCTTTGTGGCACTTGCTCTTTCTGGGATCTGACCCAGCTGGTTTTGTATGGCCAGATTTCGGAGCAGCTCCAGAGTATCTACCGCTTTTCCAGCCCGATAGTGAACACCAGACGTAACCAGGGCAACGAGTGGGTTATTTTTGACTCTTCCATTCTATTGTAAAAATATTCTTTTCAAGCGTTTAGCCGACGAGCACCTGTTTAGCTCGATTGTACTTACTTACTGTCTGCCTACGGGCTGTAACATGATTGACAGATCCTAGGGTTGATCATGTATGACTAAACTCTTGCTAGTCCTAACATTTTGTAACGACTAGCTTCATGATCAACTGAATATGTAATATTTGGGACGCCTTATTATTGTATATTTAATGATCATACATCTTGTAACTTTTACTTACTTGCTTGTGATTGAGACAATAGGCTTGTTCATGACCTTAAGAGACTGTTGGCTTGTAGATAAACTCTCATGTATCTAGACAGCCGTGACCGTATAGCAAGATGGATTCCATTTCATATACGTAGCTGGCTATGTCTGCCCCCGCTCTCCAGTATTCTGGTTCTGGGGCATGATACTGGGACTCGTCTAATTCATGATTGGCGCAATTGATTGACTGGATAGACTAGCCTTGCTTGCACATAGTAAGAACTGAAGAATCGTTATTGTATATTTTCAGGATAACTTGGAACTCACAGTAGCAAGCCGTAGTAGTTGAATGGCCGTTTAAATTAATTCGTTTGTGTACAGTATCTCCTCTGTTACCTAACTGAGATGATCAGAATGTCAGGACATGACGTGCCAACTTCTGTCCTTGTTTGGTTGGGAGGTTGGTTCGAAGTGTCGTGAGACTATGTGAATCCCAGTAGAAAGCAGAGATCTATTTTTCATTACTGGTTTTAAATCCCTCATATCGTGCTTCCTTGCGGTACTTACTATTAGAGGTCTAACCTCTCTGGTTTTGCATGGCCAGATTTAGAGCCGGTTTCCGAGGACTCAGCTTACTTCCACCTCCAAGATGGTCAATACTAGAGGGATGATCGCAGGAGGACTCGAGTGGGTTCCTTACTTCCCCACTCGTTTTGTTATTTACTTAATACTTTGCCGTTTGGCACCGATATGTTAGTCGGATTGTCTTGTACTTACTTTTACATAATTGTAACTAAGTCAGACTGCAGCTGATAAATAATTGTGTATACCTTGCTTCATCATCTGGCTATGTTTTGTAAAGCCAGATATCAAGAACATTTTGACTGAGCGTTTGGGACGCCTTACTGTTTTATCTTACATGTTCTCTATTTCTGTTTCTTATTTGAATGATTGAGACAATAGACATAAAATGACCATAGTGAGACTTTCATGTAGTATACACCCCCTCATCTTTTAGACAACATTGATCGTATTATACGGTATTCATCTACCCGTAATACGTAGCTGGCTGAGTCATTCCCCCGCTCTCCAGTATTCTGGTTCTGGGGCGTGACAAGATTTTAATGGTGGCCCATGCAGGTCTGATTTCAGACTTGTGGGGTGTTTTAATAGGATGTCTCAATCACACATGTTCTCCCTTGATCTCATGATTCGTCAATTCTCAACTCCAGCTTGACATTCCAGTATCCCTTGACTTCATTGATCCTTCGAGTCTGGTCGTTTGATTGTTCTCTTGTCCCTTTTCTTAGGGACACTTCGTCCGCACCTGTCAGAGCTGGACAGCAAAAACATGGACAGCATGGACAACATGACCAGGTTGGTCAGCAACAAGGGCCTATACTACCTCAAGAGACTATCCAGGAAGAAGTAATAGTAGAAGCAGCAGCTGGATCGCGATATCCGGAGGTTCCACCACCACCAACAGTTCCACTTACCGCTGTGGAAGTGGACACACCATGTTTACCATTAAAATTGTTTTGATTGAAATCTTAATACAAACAGAACAGTGATACAATATAGGACTTAGATGTAGTCCTAGGAGTACACTTTTGTTTAAGCTGGGTCCTTAGTGCCAATGGAGCGAGTGGTAATGCGTTGACTCCGTTGACCGGCTGACGACGGTTATCGGTTCTCTGAAGGCGTTGATTGCTCTGGGTGCTGGAGCTTGCTGAGAGGAGGAAGACGTTGAGTGTCTAGAACTGCCTCTCGGTGATTCTCTGTTGTCGATTCTCTCTGTGTTGTGAGTCTTCTATTCTGAGTCTCTGTCTTTTTGTGAGCCCCTTTTGTGTGAAGGAGATGATCCTTCTATTTATAGTTTTGCAGGCTGGCTGCTCATGCGCGCATGTAGGATGCGCCGGTGTGGGGACGCCACGTGGAGGTTGCTGATGGAGGCGCATGGATCCTGCGCCCTGATCGAGGGGGAGAACTCTTCATACTGCTGTTGTGAGCCGGCACGTAGCAGAGAGAAGATCTTTCCGTTGCTGAAATCTTGGATGAGTTGAGTCAAAGGACACGTGTCGTCGACTCATGGTTTGAAGATCTCGGATTTGGTGGAGATGAGTGATCTGGTGGGCTGCGCCTTGGATTGGGCACAGGAGGAGGCTGCGGCTCATAACCTTTAGGAGTTATAAACCATTTGGGGCGCATGGCTTTTGAGGCGCATGCAGGCGACTTTCCTTCTGTCTTTCGGGATCAGAGAGCAGTCTGGGGCGCATGGCTTTTGAGGCGTATGCTGATTTGGACGCATGGCCGTAGAGGCGCATGCGGTTGGTTGAGTGGCCACATAGCAGTAGCCGTCGAAATAAAGTCATGATGATGCTGACGTTGTCGACGCTTCATTTTCTGAAAAAGCTGTCAACTGTTCAGACTTTGGGAGGCGTGCTGCCAACTCTGTCAGTTCAACATTTAATGTTTGTGACGTTCGATGGACAGCTGAGTGGGCGCGTCGGTTGGCGTTCCACTCGGTATGGGGATGTGTGGGGGCGCATCCTCTGTGATGCGCCTGGTACTGAAAGGCGCGTCTGTGTGATGCGCTGTCTGACCGGCGCGTCTGTTGCATGGCGCATCTCCATTGGTCCGGCTATTGAGTTCTTCGGAGCTTTGATGGCTCTCCGACTTAGCGAGTTCATTCATTATAAATACAAGTTCATTGCACCGACTTCGGGAAGGTTGCCACTTGGCGCATGGGTTTGATTTGCCCTGGCCTATGAATAGCAACAGTTTGAGAGAGTTTTGTTGTCTCTCCCTTTGACTTCTCGACGAAGATGGATTCGACTGATCCTCCTCCTTGGCAAGACGTTGTACTGTGGATGATGATTCTCTTTGTTCGAAGAAGCTTTGATGGTGAACTCCTTCATAAGACTGAGATTCGCCGAGTTGGAATGGACATAGATGTGCCTAAGCCTCATTATGATGGAAGAGCCCCAGGAAGTGGTTCACTCTGACGGGGCGGAGTGATGCGCTGGAAGACAGGTACAGCATGTTGCAACTGTTTGAACACAGACTGTCTTGGTGGTGGAGCCACTGTCTTGCGGTAGCAGCAGTTGATGGCGACCGTAGCACAAGTGTGCCCTGTGAGGGGCGCATTATGCTTGTTGGTCGGCTCTCCTGATCGACGTTTGTGAGTGATCACGTTGCGCAGATCGTTGGAGGAGAGTGCCACCTTCGCACCCCTTTCAGGCACATGGCAAGGCCAAGCGTCGGGGTGGTCAAGTGAGAGTGCCACATTTACACCCCCATCAGGCGCATGGCAAGGCCAAGCGTCGGGGTGGTCAAGTGAGTGCTGCGCCCCCTGATCTAATACCAAGCAGGCATCACGATCAGTAGTGGAGGAACCACAGCATTTGAAGTGACTTGAACGGACCTCAGACGCACAACCAGAGGAGGCGCGGGAGTTCAAGACCACTGGGTTTGCCTTGCTCGACTTGGTTGTGAACGTAATAGATGCGCCCAAGTGAGATAAGGACTTTGAAGGTCGGCTCGTTTCTGGCGCCGCAGCACCCGAGTCGACCTTATACAGCTTACCATCAGCAGCGCGCATGATTGTGAGCGCATGCTTCTGGTTTGCCATTGGCATAGCACGTTTGCGGCGCATGGCCCGTGCCGCCTTGGACTTCTTCGTACCAGCCCGTGGGGCGCATAGTACTCAGAGTCCAAATTATTCTCGCCATGACAGCGAGTGAAGAGCTTGCAGCCGACCCAGAAGAAGAGAAGAACAACTGCAACTTGTGGCTCGAACGGGCTCCCTGGATAACGGGCTCCCTTTTCTTTATTTATTTTTGGTGCCCTTTTCAAAGGAGGCAAGAGGTCTCTATATATAGAGTGGAATGAGGCCTCCCTTCTTCTCCTTTCCGATGTGGGATTAAAAGAAAGATCCCTTCTTTTTCATGCTTCTACAAGACCCCCTTCAAAGTTTTTAAAACTTTTGGACAAGTTTTGAAATACTTTGAACAAGAAGCATGAATGGTTGAGCTGTTTAGGTGTAACAATCCTATCAGAGGTAGTATGGACGTGATAGGTTTGGGTACTTCCACTGGGGAATTTATGTGGACTTATCATCCATGGTGCACCTTGGTTTTAGGTGCAGATGATAAGTTAAGAGAGAGAGAGAGAACCAACATATTTACTCAGAGGTAATATGGACGTGGTAAATATGGAATTGATGGTAGAGCTTTCCTACTCAGAGGTGATATGAACGTGGTAGGAATGACTCTGGAGGGAGGTACGCGGAACTACTCAGAGGTAATATGGACATGGAAATTCCGCTGGGGATGTTTAGGGATTGTAGTCTCTGCTTTTTTTTATAACTCTTGCTGGGGGGGATAGCGTATTTCTGTACTCTCTCTTTTCTAGAAAATAAAGAAATACACAACCTTTTTGTGATGTGTTCATTTTTTGTTATCATGAACTTGATGATTTGTGTGGACCTATTATCTTTTGCGCACCTTAGTTTTTAGGTATAGATAATAAGTTTGACGGAACCAATATGTTTGCTCAGAGGTAATGTGGACATGGCAATCATTAGGTTCAAATGATAGAATCTTCCTACTCAGAGGTATTTATGGACGTGGTAGGAATGATCCTGGGGGATACGCTGAACAACTCAGAGGTAATGTGGACGTGAAAGTTCTGCGATCAATGTACGACAACACAGGAGTTGTTTGTACGGGATGTTTACTCAGAGGTAATGTGGACGTGGTAAACATGAAGGATAGCGTAAGCTCACGAAATGTAAGGTTCCGTTTTGTAGGATGTAGAGAGACAACTCAGAGGTAATGTGGACGTGGTTATCTTTCTACGGAAGGATGCCACGGAACAGCTGGGTTCCGGAAGCGTTTGATTTTGTGAAAAGAGGTTGTTTGGGGAAATACATGTCTTGGAGGATGTCAAGAATAGTACTTCTTTAGGAACTTGCCGTTGATGGGCATCATGAACAAGTCCCCATTGGGTTTGGCGAGGCGGTAAGCACCGTTTGAGTATACCGTCTCAATGATGAAGGGTCCTTCCCATTTGGGCTCGAACTTCCCTGGTGTCTTGTGAGTTAACACCATTGGCCTTCTGACTGCTAAAACCAGGTCGCCAACTTGGAAAGTTCTTTGCTTGACCTTCTTGTTGAAAGCATGTGATATACGGGCTTGGTAAAGTTCGATGCGTTGTTGAGCTAGGAGACGCTTTTCGTCCAGTGCCTCCAGTTCTCGCAGACGACGACGTTGATTGTCTTCTTCTGTGAGATCGTTTGTGATTGCCACGCGGAGCGAGGGGATCTGGATCTCGAGAGGCAGTACCGCTTCGCTCCCGTAGACCAGGGAAAATGGTGTGTTGCCTGTTGGGGTCCGTACCGTTGTGCGGTAGGCCCAAAGACATTCGCCGAGCTTTTCGTCCCAGTCGCATTTGTTGGATGACACGACCTTTTTGAGCAGCCTGATGATAGTTTTATTGAACGCCTCGGCCAATCCGTTTGCTGCCGGATTGTAGGCGGTTGAGGCCACGTTTTGAATGCGATTCTTGTCACAGAACTTGCTAAAAATGTGGCTGATGAACTGGGGACCATTGTCATGAATGATTCGCCTGGGTACTCCGAAACGGTAAATGACATGGTGTTTGATAAAGTTGACCACCCTGGAGCTTTTTACTTCCGCTAGTGGGACTGCTTCTGCCCATTTGGAGAAGTAATCGGTGATGGCCAGGATAAAACGATGTCCTCTTGATGAAGGAGGGGTGATTGGTCCTACAATGTCCATACCCCAGGCTTCGAATGGCCAGGAGGCGACTGTAGGATGCAGAGGTTCAGACGGTGTATGTATGAAGTCTGCATGAAGTTGGCATGCATGGCACTTCTTAGCATATTCCACTGCGTCGGCGGCCATGGTTGGCCAGTAGTAGCCCATACGTCGCAGTCGATCTTGCAACTTAGGACCTGGTTGGTGAGCTCCGCAAGTTCCGTCATGAGCTTCTCGAAGAGCTTCGGCCGCTTCTTCGTTAGACAGGCATCGAAGGAGAAGCCCGTCGAAGGAGCGTCGGTACAGCGAAGAGAGCGTCTCCTGACTGAGACGGCTTTCTTCGGATCTTCCGGAAGGATTCCGTAGACGGCGAAGTCGATGAACGGGAATCTCCAGTCTCGGACATTAACATCGGTGTTTGTCGGCACGGCGTGAGCCATTTGCAAACATAGGTTGTTTCTGGGACAAATCAAGTCTCGGCCAGTTACCGTGACATAGTGTTGAGTCCCAAGGGGCGCGGCCAATGAGGCTGCAAGGCCAGCCAGAGCGTCAGCCTCCAAGTTTTGTAGACGGGGTACATGTTCGATGAAGAACCCAGTGAAGGTTGAAATGATGTTCAATGCAACTTCATGGTAAGGGATCAAATCTTCATGGCGAACCTCGTATTGCCCCCGAATCTGGTTTACGACGAGTTTCGAGTCGCCGTAGGCTTCCAGATGATCCACCCCCAGCTGTTGTGCTAGCTGGAGTCCCATGACGAGTGCGTTGTACTCAGCAACATTGTTGGAGCACGGCTTCGAAAGAGAGTATGCGCGCTGGATGACCAGCTGATCGGGGGAAACCAAGACTACCCCCACTCCTGCGATGATTTGGCCGTTGGGGCCCGTTCTTGAAGCGCCATCGAAGAACATCCGCCAAACGGGGCTTCCTTCAGTGACGTTTGATTCTTGGACTTCATCCGGGATGTCTTCATAGAGTTTTGAAGATTCTGGGATGGGGTGTGCAGCTAAAAAATCAGCCAGAGCCTGACCCTTGACCGCCTTCTGCAGGACAAACACCATGTTGTATGGCGTTAGCAGGATCGCCCATGTAGCCAGCCGGGAGTTTAATGACCCTGGCTTCGTCATGAGAACTCTGAGTGGATTGACTCGGGAGATGACGTGAATTGTCTGGCCCGAGACGTAATGACGAGTCTTCTGAATGGCAAACACCAAAGCCAAGCACTCCTTTTCAACGGGGTTGTACCGGTGTTCGGCCCCGATGAGTTTTCGACTGAGGTAGTAGATTGCTTGCTCGTAGCCTGCATCGCTGTTTTGAGCCAGCAAAGCGCCGAGGGAATGATCCATAGCACGGACGTAGAGGAGGAATGGTTTGCCGGCGACAGGTGCCACTAGGACTGGCGGGCTTGTCAAGTAAGCCTTGATGTCGTCGAAAAGCCTTTTGGCACTCCTCTGTCCAGACGTAAGAGACTCCCTTCTTCATGAGCTGAGTAAAGGGTTGGCATCTACCGGAGAGGTTCGCTATGAACCTCCGGATATATGCCAGACGTCCCTGTAAGCCCCGAAGTTCTCGAAGGTTCTTCGGAGGATCCATGTTGAGGATGGCTTTGGTCTTCTCAGGATGCTGAGGGCTTAGATGGACCCTCCTCAGAGATGGTGCTAGGAGGCACCACCTCGACGGCGGCTTCGCCGGATTGGGAGCTCTGTTGTGCACGTGTTTGCACTGGAAGTGCCTCTTCTGTTGAAGAAGAGAATGTGCGGCAAGACTTGATCTTCTTGCCTTTTGATTTGGAGGTAGGGCGTACCTCCGATTGAGTCACCTCGGAGACGAGGTCGGGGTGAACCCAGAGGACCTCTCCTCGAGATGTGGTGAGCGGGGTGAGTCCACTCACATTGTCACGAGTAGGTGGTAAGTTTACCACCTCCATTGTCGCCTTAGGGATGGGGACGATGCCATCTTGTGTGGTAGTTGGCGGCAAGGTGTCGAACTGAAGCGAAACCAGATTGGCCGACACCGTCTTCTCTTCATAGTCGACGGAGATTACATCCGCATTGATCATGCGCTGGATGTAATTCTTGAGGACGTAGCAGTCCTTGGTCGGGTGCCCGACAAACCGACGGTAGTGACAGTACCTTGGGTTGTCCACTTTCCCAACTTCATCGGGCCGCTTTGGGTTCGGTAGCTTGATCTTGTCACCCTACTTCAGTATCTCAAAAAGTTGCAGAGTGTCGTCATCATTGAATGAATAAACCTCCTTGGGTCTTGGTGCCAGTGGAGGTTTCTGAGTAGGCGCAGATGCGCCTTTTGAGGCATTAACAGTCAATGCCTGTTTCTCCTTTGCTTCTCGTCCAGAGCTGTTAACTGCGGACTTTTTCCCCTTATCGTCAAAGGCGGGGAAGCTGACACCCAGAAGACGTGCATTGGCCGCCTTCTTTTCTGCAGCTTCAGCTTCGATGATCAGGGAGCTCCAGTCAGGAGGGGGAGTAGAGTTGAGCCAGAGCTTTACTGCAGGCAGCATGTTCATACTGCAAGTAGAGAGAAGCGCATGCTCTGGCATGCCTGGAGGTAGCCTGAAGCAGGCCTGACGGAAGCGTTCGATGAATGCCCGAACCGTTTTCTTGTCCTTCTGGCGTATCTCAATGAGAGACGCCATCGTCATGTCCTTCCCACCATCGTAGAAGCGGTCGAGGAAGAGGCGTGTCAGGTCGTCGAAGGACGATATGGAATTATCGGGGAGGCTGTAGTACCAGTCATACGCCACCCCTTTCAGGGCCCCAACAAAGATGCTGGTGAGGAGCGCGTCCTCCTTCGGAAGGTGCCCTGTCTGCGACTGGAAGTACGTCAGGTACCGTCGTGGAGAGTCCTTCCCGTCATACGGCGTGAGTGTTTGTGGTTTATACTTTGGGGGATAAACCACCTTGTTCCACTCAAGGGGATAAGGCTGGGGAATGCCCATCTTCTGGCGCTCCTCCTGCCTGTTCTTGGACTCGAAGCGCTCCCGCAGATCTTTGATCATTTCGACCACGTCCTCCGTGGAGCTAGGAGTCGGGGAAGGAGGTACCACCTGGAGTGGAGCGTTTGAGGGCTCCGACGTCCGGGGTGCTTCTGTATCTGAGGGTGTTCGTTGGAGGGGCACACTCGACTCTCCATTGGCTCCTGGGTCGGGACCATTTGAAGGTGTTCTGATCAAGGCCGACCGCATCTCAAACACTGCTTGAGTCAGTGCTTGCATTGAGGCAGAGAGGGTTTTGAGTCCTCCCTCTAGCGAGTCTATACGCTGGATAATGTCCTGTGGCGGCGCATCAGTCTCAAGATCACCCCCGGTCATGTATACTGTCATGACACGGCCGGAAGTGGATGGATTAGTTGAGGCTTCACTCTCAGCCTCGCTCTCATGTGGGGGAGTCACTTCTCCTGGTGTTTGGCCACCCCCAGCCATATTCTGGAGTTCGTCTTCGACAGGCGCATCTGCAAGGGTCTGACTGCCCTCAGCTCTGTCTTGAAGGGCTTCTTCGTTTCCAGCACTACCCCCGGCGGTGTCCTGGAGGACATCGTCATTTTGAGGGGCTTCAGGGAGGCCATCTTCGCCTTGATAAAGATCCGCCGCAGCTGTGCTTTGGACATCTTCGTCTTCGGAAGGAGGCTCGACAAGGGTCTGGCTACCCCCGGCTTCCTCCAAGAACTTCTTCCTCGACCGAGTGCCTTCGAACACTCCAGAGGTCGAGACAGCTGCCTTGGTTTTCCTCGGCTGGCTTTTGGATGAAGACGAGGAATTGGCAGTCGTCTTCCGGACAGATGAGGAGTTGGAGATCACGTTGCATGAAGCAACCTTTAGCTCCTCTTCTGCTGACACCTTCGTCCCAAGGCGATGTCGGAGGGGTGTCGATGATTGTAGTCATTGGAAGACCGACTGCTTTGGCGGTACTGCCATCTTGCAACAGCAGTTGATGGTGACCACTGCACAAGTGTGCCCCGTGAGAGGCACATCGTGCTTTGGTCAACTCTCCTGACCGGCGCTTGTGAGTGATCAAGTTGCGCAGGTCGTTGGAGGAGAGTGCTACCCTCACACCCCTCTCCGGCGCATGGCAGGGCCAAGCGCCGGGGTGGTCGGGTGAGTGCTGCGCCCCCTGATCTAATACCAAGCAGGCATCACGATCAGTAGTAGGGGAACCACAGCATTTGAAGTGACTTGAACGGACCTCAAACGCACAACCAGAGGAGGCGCGGGAGTTCAAGACCACTGAGTTTGCCTCTCTCGGCTTGGTTGTGCACGCAGTGAATACGCCCAAGCGAGATGAGGACTTTGAAGGTCGACTCGTTGTTGGTACAGAAGCACTTGAGTCAACCTTGTACAGCTTGCCATCGGCAGCGCGCGTGATCGTAAGCGCGTGCCTCTGGCCGGCTGCTGGCATAGCACGTTTATGGCGCATGGCCCGTGCCGCTTTGGATTTCTTCGTACCAACCCGCTGGGGCGCATAGTACTCAGCATCCAAATTCTTCTCGCCATTACAGCGAGTGAGTCTGTCAAAGACAGAGGCTCTTTGTGGCGCATCAGAAGTGATGCGCGGGGCATTGGCTGCGCCCCTGCTCCGTCGACGTATCTTCCTCGCCTGAGAGGAAGATGGCTGGAGAACGTGGTCAGCCGCACGCTTCCCCGAGAGATGCACTGCATCAGCGGGCGCACCTTGACTGCTGAGGACGTCAGCAGGAAGGGAAGGCTGGACGGGCACATCCCCTTCAACGGTGGTGCCCGAGGCGTCGACTTTGCGCACCCAGACTACGCGGGTCTTCTTCGGCTTCGACAGCCGCTTCGAAGGACTCGCACTTCCTTCAGAAATGAACTCCTCGTACGCCTGTTGATTGAGGCGCACTACCAGCGTCTTGTGGGAGGAGCCCACCTTCACGTCGTCGGCTTGTGACACAACCTTCTCGGTAGAGGAGAAAGAAGTCCCCAGCAGAGTCGCCAGCTTGTTTGCCATTAAAATTGTTTTGATTGAAATCTTAATACAAACAGAACAGTGATACAATATAGGACTTAGATGTAGTCCTAGGAGTACACTTTTGTTTAAGCTGGGTCCTTAGTGCCAATGGAGCGAGTGGTAATGCGTTGACTCCGTTGACCGGCTGACGACGGTTATCGGTTCTCTGAAGGCGTTGATTGCTCTGGGTACTGGAGCTTGCTGAGAGGAGGAAGACGTTGAGTGTCTAGAACTGCCTCTCGGTGATTCTCTGTTGTCGATTCTCTCTGTGTTGTGAGTCTTCTGTTCTGAGTCTCTGTCTTTTTGTGAGCCCCTTTTGTGTGAAGGAGATGATCCTTCTATTTATAGTTTTGCAGGCTGGCTGCTCATGCGCGCATGTAGGATGCGCCGGTGTGGAGATGCCACGTGGAGGTTGCTGATGGAGGCACATGGATGCTGCGCCCTGATCGAGGGGGAGAACTCTTCATACTGCTGTTGTGAGCCGGCACGTAGCAGAGAAAAGATCTTTCCGTTGCTGAAATCTTGGATGAGTTGAGTCAAAGGACACGTGTCGTCGACTCATGGTTTGAAGATCTCAGATTTGGTGGAGAGGAGTGATCTGGTGGGCTGCGCCTTGGATTGGACGCAGGAGGAGGCTGCGGCTCATAACCTTTAGGAGTTACAAACCATTTGGGGCGCATGGCTTTTGAGGCGCATGCAGGCGACTTTCCTTCTGTCTTTCGGGATCAGAGAGCAGTCTGGGGCGCATGGCTTTTGAGGTGCATGCTGATTTGGACGCATGGCCGTAGAGGCGCATGCGGTTGGTTGAGTGGCCACGTGGCAGTAGCCGTCGAAATAAAGTCATGATGATGCTGACGTTGTCGACGCTTCGTTTTCTGAAAAAGTTGTCAACTGTTCAGACTTTGGGAGGCGTGCTGCCAACTCTGTCAGTTCAGCATTTAATGTTTGTGACGTTCGATGGACAGCTGAGTGGGCGCGTCGGTTGGCATTCCACTCGGTATGGGGATGTGTGGGGGCGCATCCTCTGTGATGCACCTGGTACTGAAAGGCGCGTCTGTGATGCGCTGTCTGACCGGCGCGTCTGTTGCATGGCGCATCTCCATTGGTCCGGCTATTGAGTTCTTCGGAGCTTTGATGGCTCTCCGACTTAGCGAGTTCATTCATCATAAATACAAGTTCATTGCACCGACTTCGGGAAGGTTGCCACTTGGCGCATGGGTTTGATTTGCCCTGGCCTATGAATAGCAACAGTTTGAGAGAGTTTTGTTGTCTCTCCCTTTAACTTCTCGATGAAGATGGATTCGACTGATCCTCCTCCTTGGCAAGACGTTGCACTGTGGATGATGATTCTCTTTGTTCGAAGAAGCTTTGATGGTGAACTCCTTCATAAGACTGAGATTCGCCGAGTTGGAATGGACATAGATGTGCCTAAGCCTCATTATGATGGAAGAGCCCCAGGAAGTGGTTCACTCTGACGGGGAGGAGTGATGCGCTGGAAGACAGGTACAGTATGTTGCAACTATTTGAACACAGACTGTCTTGGTGGTGGAGCCACTGTCTTGCGGTAGCAGCAGTTGATGGCGACCGTAGCACAAGTGTGCCCTGTGAGGGGCGCATTATGCTTGTTGGTCGGCTCTCCTGATCGACGTTTGTGAGTGATCACGTTGCGCAGATCGTTGGAGGAGAGTGCCACCTTCGTACCCCCTTCAGGCGCATGGCAAGGCCAAGCGTCGGGGTGGTCAAGTGAGAGTGCCACCTTTACACCCCCATCAGGCGCATGGCAAGGCCAAGCGTCGGGGTGGTCAAGTGAGTGCTGCACCCCCTGATCTAATACCAAGCAGGCATCACGATCAGTAGTGGAGGAACCACAGCATTTGAAGTGACTTGAACGGACCTCAGACGCACAACCAGAGGAGGCGCGGGAGTTCAAGACCACTGGGTTTGCCTTGCTCGACTTGGTTGTGAACGTAATAGATGCGCCCAAGTGAGATAAGGACTTTGAAGGTCGGCTCGTTTCTGGCGCCGCAGCTCCCGAGTCGACCTTATACAGCTTACCATCAGCAGCACGCATGATTGTGAGCGCATGCTTCTGGTTTGCCATTGGCACAGCACGTTTGCGGCGCATGGCCCGTGCCGCCTTGGACTTCTTCGTACCAGCCCGTGGGGCGCATAGTACTCAGTCTCCAAATTATCCTCGCCATGACAGCGAGTGAAGAGCTTGCAGCCGACCCAGAAGAAGAGAAGAACAACTGCAACTTGTGGCTCGAACGGGCTCCCTGGATAACGGGCTCCCTTTTCTTTATTTATTTTTGGTGCCCTTTTCAAAAGAGGCAAGAGGTCTCTATATATAGAGTGGAATGAGGCCTCCCTTCTTCTCCTTTCCGATGTGGGATTAAAAGAAAGATCCCTTCTTTTTATGCTTCTACACACCAGCCCTTCTGGAGATTGTCACCCTCATTTTTCCCGTATTTCGTATTTATACTCGTATCTTGATTTTAGCATGTATTTTTATTTTTTCTTAACTTGTGGGATTTCGTATTTCCCGTATTTTGGGTTTGGGCATGGCTCGGTTTTATTTGGATTGGTTCGGTTTTATGTGAGTTGGATCACCTTAACCTACACTCCACCTTCATTCCACCACAACTCCCCCTCTTTATAACCCCCACCTGCCACTCTCTCTCCTCATAACTTCCACCATTAATTTCCTTCTTCTTCTTCTTCTCCTTCCTCCACAACTCTCCTAACCCTAGGCAAGTGCACCTTGCCACTTCATGAGAGCCCTATTTTCTTGGTTCATTTGCTAGATTAGGACATGGTGATCAACATTAGAACTTGGGTTTTTGTGATTTGAAGTCTCCTTTGCTCTAGATCTAAGTTATTTCTATTTTCAGATTTTGCATGGTTTGATCTCTTTAAGTTGGATTTTCATGGGTTTTGGTGTTTCCAAGTGGAAGAGCATTCAATTCTACCCAAGTTGGAACTTTAGAAATCTGGATTTGGAGTTCGGATGGCCAAGTTAGGATGCTTTGAAGCCTTGGGTTCATCCATGGTGTTCTTGCTGTTTGGAGAAGACAGTGAGCAGTGTGCAGAACTGTTTAGCTTACGCACACTGAGCTGCGCGCACTCTTTAGCGTGTGTACGCAGACTTGGGTACACTTCCTGTTGGAAGCGTGTCTCCTTGAGCGTGTGTGACTTTTCAACTACGCTGCTCTCTCAGCGTGCGTGACTTTTCACCTACGCTGCTCCCTGTAGCGTGCGTGACTTTTTACCTACGCTATTCCCTGTAGCGTGCGTGACTTTTCACCTATGCTGCTCTCTCAGCGTGCGTGACTTTTCACCTACGCTGGTCCCTGTAGCGTGCGTGACTTTTCACCTACGCTGCTCTCTCAGCGTGCGTGACTTTTCACCTACGCTGCTCCCTGTAGCGTGCGTGACTTTTCACCTATGCTGCTCTCTTAGCGTGCGTGACTTTTCACCTACGCTGCTCTCTCAGCGTGCGTGACTTTTCACCTATGCTGCTCTCTCAGCGTGCGTGACTTTTCACCTACGCTGCTCTCTGTAGCGTGCGTGACTTTCACCTACGCTGCTCTCTGAAGCGTACGTGACTTTTCACCTACGCAGCTCTCATGCGTGCGTGACTTTTCGCGTACGCTGCTCCCCTGACCCCTTGCTTAACCCATTGGCTCTTGGAGTTTTGGTCTTATTTCTTTAAGCTTGGCTTTTGTACATGGCACGATATGACAAGGAACTAGCATAACACGACAGTGACCCGTAGTGGTGCACTCCCGACATGACCAACCTGACATGATAGTGGCCCGTCGTGGCGCACTCCCGACAAGTACCCTGACATAATTTATCTTGATAACTTAACTTGACTTGCCTTGACACCGTGGGTAGTTCTTTCTTGCTTGCTTGTTAAATCCACTTGTCCTGTCTTGCATCATGTCTAGGATGGGACTCCTGAGTAACACGGTCAGGAGATCCTACTAAAATGGATTAAGATTAATAACTAGAATAACTCAGTAGTCATGAAGAGATGACACAGCTACAGGCAATCCCGTTACCTGGACGCTCTTGGGATCTGTAGCCTGCCGTCGAGTAGGGCACATTTCCAGCACACCGTCGAGTGTTGCACCCTCTAAGTCACCTAAGGGTACATTTGTCTCCTGGACGATGTACCCACCTGAATTCAACCCTAATCTTTCGTCCTGGGTAACCTGGATGGTCTGCAGGGCTTGTAGCTGTGGAACAATCTCACTGCATCTTGTTAGTAATTAGGCCTGTGATAACCCTAGTTAGTTAAAGTAGTAAGCCGTAGTATCTGATTGGCCGTGATTGATTGAATGAGGTATAACCAGTTTAGCCATGTCTTGATCCAGTACAGATTTGTTCCCTGTCTTGATTTTTTGCATTATTATCTTGCCGATAAATGGTGGGAAACCAAGTTCTGTTCAGATGAAGGGTTACAACCCCGGTCCTTGTTTGGTTTACGGGTTGTAACCTGGCTATCGGAATAGTTCCATGGTTATCTCGTCGTATATCACCCTGCCATATTTTCGTAAGTTTTAATTTTAATATTGGATTTTCTTGTGCAGATTGCTGGCTTTTGTTCTTATTTCGTGGCCCCCTTGTGGCACTTGCTCTTTCTGGGGTTGACCCAGCTGGTTTTGTGTGGCCAGATTTCGGAGCAGCTCCCGAGGATCTACCAAGCTTCCAGCCCGATGGTGGCGACTAGAAGGAACCCGGGCTACGAGTGGGTTTTCTATTTTGTTTCGCTCACTCTATTGTAAATTTATTCTTTTGAGGCGTTTAGCCGACGAGCACCTGTTAGCTCGATGCACTTTACTTACTGTCTGCCTACGGGCTGTAAACATGATTAACAAATCCTAGGGTTGATCATGTATGACTTAACTCTTGCTAGTCCTAACATTTTGTACGACTAGCTTCATGATCAGCTGATATGTAATATTTGGGACGCCTTTTATTGTATATTTGGTGGTCAAACATCTTGTAATTATATTACTTGCTTGAGATTGAGACAATAGGCTTGACCTTAAGAGACTGTTGGCTTATAGTAAACCCTCATATCTAGACAGCCGTGACCGTATAGTTGAGATGTATTCTATTTCAATATACGTAGCTGGCTATGTCTGCCCCCACTCTCCAGTATTCTGGTTCTGGGGCGTGACAGAGATCATGAGAGGGATGATGGCTACTCAGCAACATCAGATGTTAGCCCAGCAGCGCATGCACGCTCAGTTGCAAGAGCAGAATGTATTACTCAATCAAGGATTGTAGACGGCTTTAGAAAGAGGGGCAAGGACAGATTCAGGAGCATCATCCAGGTTTTGCAAGTACAACCCCCGTCGTTTCGAAGGCACGGAGGATGCCATCTCAGCAGATGCATGGCTTAAGGATATTGAGGCTATTTTGACAGCAGCTAAGGTGCCGGCAGAAGAACGTGTGGATCTAGTAAAGTTGTTACTTCAGGATCTCGCACGTGATTGGTGGAAATCAGAGGAGGTAGGCATCAGACGTCATGTGGCTTGGGACGATTTTACAGCAAGATTCAAGACCAAGTACTATGGAGTTGTGGCGCAGTTTGAGCTACAACAGAAATTTATCAACCTCAAGCAGGCCGGCAAGACGGTAGATGCTTATGCAGCAGAGTTCTGCAGATTGAGTAGGTTCGCCCCAGAGATGGTAGCGACAGAGAGCCAGAGGGCTATGAGATTTCAGCAAGGGTTTCATCTTGAGCTCTTGCAATTGATAGATGGGCACAATTATCAGACTTTTGACTAAGTATTGACGGCAACCCGAAGGTATGAGATCACCATTCAGAGGATCACGGCAAGGACCGGGGGTCAGAAGAGATCCCACAGTCAGATTGAAGGAGGAGGGGGAGCAGCGCCCCGAACAACAGCCCCATCCCTTGGCATTCGCATTCACGATGTGGCAATGCGAGGGCCAGCACCACCAAGGCAGCAATAACAACAACAGAGGAAGAACCAGCAACCCCCAGCGGGCTGCACTTATTGTGGGAAGGTAGGACACACTAGAGATGTGTGTCGGATATTGAACGGGCAATGTTTGATATGTGGAAATCCAGATCATCGGGTTACCACCTGTCCCATAAATTCGAGGTCAGGAGGACCAGTACAACAATTTTCTGCTCTGCCAGCACCAGGGACAGGCCAGTATCGAGGACCAGCGGTGGCAGTGAGACCGTTGGCACAGCGCCCGTTCATGACACAGGTTCAGATGTTTCGGCAACAGGGACCGCCGATGCAACAGCACCAGCATAGACCACCCCAGCATCATCAAAGAAGGGGCCAGCAGCAGCACCAGGCTAGGCCGTAACATGGGAACCAACAAGGAGATCGAGGGCAGGCATTCACTCTGTCCTTGGAAGAGGCATTGGCATCGGGAGATGTTATGGCAGGTAACATTCTCGTCGCCTCATATCCCGCAGTAGCATTGTTTGATTCGGGAGCATCACACTCATTTATATCTGCACAATTTACAACACGGCTAGGAATGAAGTTCGAGGCATTGCCAGGGAGGTTGAATATACTCACTAGTAATGGGCTCGTAGGAGTTAGTAGGATTATTCTAGCGTATAGCGTTGTAGTTTGCGGGCATTCCTTACCCGCCCAGTTGATAGAATTTCCTGTTGGAAATTTTGACGTTATCTTAGGCATGGACTGGCTGAAAGACAGTCATGCGATAATAGATTGTCGTAGTGGAAGTGTATCTTTTGATATTCCAGGCATGAAGCGGTTCACCTTAGTCAGATCAGTGGCAACTCAACAAGAGCAGGGAGTAGTAGCAGCAATGGAAGAAGTTCCAGTTCCGAAGGTAGTTGAAGAGTTTCTAGACGTATTTTCTGAAGAACTTCCAGGTCTACCACCGATTAGAGATATTGAGTTCAGTATAGAATTGGCACCTGGAACTAAATCGATATCAAATCGAGTTTACAGAATGGCGGATTCAGAGCAAGCCAAGGTATATCAGCATATAGAGGAACTGAATGAGAAGAAGTTCATCCAAGCTAGCGTATCACCGTGGGCAGCACCAGTGGTACTTGTGGGTGTAACACCCAGTTTTCCAGATGAGGGTAATTTTGAAATTTTATAATTATAATTATTATTTAATGATATTTATTTCATATTATAATTTTTAGTGATTTTTAAATTATTTTAAACTATTTAAATTCATGACTTGTGGTTTTGACGTTTTGCTAGTGAAACCCTAGAGACTGTTTGACCTAGAGCTTAACCATGTGATTATGATATTTTAATATCATTTTTGGCCTAAGGATATTTTTGCATTTGACCTCTTTGAATTATTTTGATATCATTTTATTATTTATGATATTATTTTGGGGTTATTTGAGTCGGATTCGAATTTCAACTCAATCCGACTTGAAACGGGGACCCGGGGGTAATTTGACTCTAGTGGGACCCACACACTAGTTAGGCATGGCCCACATGATATTAAATTTAGTCCACATGATAGAAATATTTTAGTTAGAGGTTAGACTAATTATTATGGATAAGGTTAGTGTGATTAGAGACTTTAGAATGACTAATTTAGCCCCAACCAATTAGCCCTTTCCTAATACTCATAGAATAGGCTAGTGGGGGCATTTTGGACCTTATCATAATAGGACAAATAGCCCGATATGGCCAACCACTTTGGGAGAGGATAGGCTCAAGTTTATTTCATTATTCTCATCCACACTCTCTCTCTTGTTCTTCCCCAAATTTCTAGAGAGCAATCCCTAGCAATTTCTCCACCAAATCCTTCTATTTCACCACCAAATCTTCTTCTTTCCTTCTCTATTCTAGCCAAGGAGGAAGCTACCCAAGTTTGGGAGGATTCGGAGCTCGTTCGTATCCTTTTGGAATCTCTACGTGTCGGTGTCGCTCCGGGAAGATTTTTCTACGATTCGATCTACCGGGAGGTATAAATCCCTTCTCCTTTTCATTTTCTCATGCATATAGGTCTATTTTGAACCCATAGGAATGACCCCCATGGTTGTATCTCCATTTGTGTCCATTTTGTGTCTATTTGGAGGTCATAGGAGTGTCCTTTGTGTTGTGGATGTGTTCATGTTACATATATAGATTTATATATATATATATTGTAATGAGAGTGTATCTTTATTTATATATGTAATAAATAGTTCATGATGATTATATAATCAAGTTTGTGAGTGTGGTTCCTCATATTATTATTGCTATTATTGTTGTGGATAATTAGGATATATATTGTGTATTCTTTTGGCTCAAACTATCTAAATCCGTCATGCTTTTTATCCACGTTTTTAATTTCAGTCCTAATTTAGAAATGTCATAACTTCTAGCTCAAAGCTCGGTTTAATCTTCCGTTTTTTTTAAAAGAAGCGTATTGAAGTTAGCTTTCCAAAAACATATATTAATAGGCCTAATTCTTTCTATAACTTTCTGAAGAATTATTTGAGTGTCAGCTGTACGAAAGACAAACGCGTTCTCGGTGTTTTCGCGATTTCGGGAGTTTTCGGAAACGAAAACGTGATCCGTTTGAAGTTTCGAAAAGCTAACACATAGATCTATAACATACTTTAATCCTAGATTTTAATTTATGCTGAGATGGTACAGTATTGATTATTAGTAGGAGTTACTATTCGGCATATGCATTTTGTGCACCCTTGTGTGTAATATAATGTTCTATTTGATTTTAACCCATGTTAATGTATATACATTATGTAATTAAATAGAGAATGCAAGCATGAGTAAATGTTTAAATAAATAATGTATGAGGTGTAAGTATCCTATCTAATGTAAGCATGTATAAGTATGGCTTGTAATGAATATGTAGGTTCCATAGTATGTAATGTATGGTGCATATAGCAGTACAAGAGAATAAATGAATGATGAATGAATGCAAGTATGAATGTAATGTAATAATAGATATAATATATGTAGCCTTGTTAGGAATAAACTGGAATTTAGTTTTGTTTCACTAAATAAGAGATACATGAGAACTCATATATGTGAATGTTAACTTCCTATTGACACTTTGCTACACAACTGTCATGCCTCACTATCACTCCACACACAATGCACACTAAACTATATAACCCTCACACCCTCACTCATTGACACTCTCACTCACACATTGCCTAACACTCATTCCATGATAACACACACATGTTCTTGTGCACTTTCATGACACACACACACACACCCATGAACACATACACATGCTCTTCTCTCTCTCTCTCTCTCTCTCTATATATATATATATATATATATATATATACTATACATGGCTAAATGTGTTAATGTGGTAAATAGAGTTTTTCTATAGTTATATATACATATATGTGATATAGGGCCTAGTGTTGAATTCTCTTTTCATGTACACCTCCATGGCCACACACACACATAGCTTTACATGTTAGCTTCCTTTCTCTTATGTATAATATTGAATGTGATGGCATGTATTTGGCTTGTATAGCCTTGTGATTGGTGTGTGATTGCTAGACTAGGCTTGGTTAGGCCAAGTGAGACTTATTAGACTTGTTGGGCTAGGATTTGACCTAGTTGACCTAGTTTGACTAGTCTAGTTGACTGGAGTTGACCAAGTGTTGACTTTAGTCTAGTTTGACCTAGACAGCATGCAGATGCATTGTAGATTATATTTATCATTCTCTGTGTACATCTTGACTTGTGTTGCTCTAACTAGGAGTCAGGTACCTCATCTCGGACAGTACATTTACTTCAGACATTCAGATACGAAGCGAGTACATTCTCTGACCGTTTCATACTTGTCTGGATTTATATTCTTGCTCTAGATTACTGTACTTGATGCTGACACGATCATTATCACGGATTGGTACTATACGGATCTTCTTCTGAGATATTATCTTCTTGTATTCACTAAATACATATTGTGATGTGCGTTTCACTTACATATTGTATTTATTGAATACCCATATCCTTGTATACTCCTTGTGCATATTGTACTCTGAGTATCACATGAGTCCCAGGGATAGACCATTGTACAACTATTGTATAACATTGTACATCTATTGTATAATATTGTACATCCATTGTATAACATTGTACATCCATTGTATAATATTGTACATCTATTGTATAATATTGTACATCTATTGTATAACATTGTACACTATTGTGCAAGATAACGTAACCGGAGTAGATCCTTGTGTATTGATTTGGGGAGGGAGAGTAGAATTGGTTATGTAATCAAATCCTATTGTACAATATTGTATAACTATTGTATATGTCTATTGTACACCCACGTACAATGGAGTTACCATTGCATTTTCCTAGACCGTTTACATAACCATATTGTACTCTAAATTACAGTAGGCTTACAGTTCTTATTTATCATATTTAGATATTTTCTGTTATCAAATCTCTACTGTTTTTCATATACTTCTTACTTTCAGCATTTCATGTACCTTACTCTATTGCATGCTTTATATTTCCTAACATGATATGAACTGCGTGAGATATTTTGTGCTCGCTCCCGTCCTGACTGGACCTGTTGAAAATTTTACAGAGGATGATGAGGCACCCTGCACCCTTACTTAGAGTTTGCCTAGTTGACACTCGCGACCTGGACCCCAGGGGAGGTTCAGGCAGCTGCTGAGGACGATACCTTGCTTAGTATAGATAGTTTAGACTGTTTTCCTTTTATGTTTAGTTGTTGTTCTTGTTTCAGAGTTTGTATATTGTAGAGATGTTGAGACTTGTATTTCATTTCTGTTGTAACTCGGTTGAGGATTCTCTTATCTATTTTATCGTTCCATATTCTATCTCTAGATTGTGATTGAGTTGTACCTCTGTATTGGCCTCCTTATGGAGAGCATTCATATTATGTTAGTTATAGTTCATGACCTAGAACAGCGTTCTACCGCCAATACTGCGGCGTAGGCTGGGCGTTGTTACGCTCTCGTACCCTCACAGTGGGTACGGGTCGTGACACGTTTTTAGTGGTGGCCCATGCAGGTCGAGTTTATGTAGTGGTATTCGAACTAGAGTATCACTACAGCCTGCAGCAGGATTAGGATTATTTTTAGAGGTACTCAATCACATTAGAAAAAACTCTTAATCAGATTCCTTTGTCTAAAATTGTTGCTTATTGACTTCCCTTGAATATAAACTGTCCTCCTTTGAATTTTTGCTTCATTCTCAGAAATTGCTCCTTGTTTTGATCTGTTTTCATGATGGTTACGAAGACATGATCTCATCACTTTGGTTCGGGGGATACTATCGAGAGGCTGGCCATCTCTCGTCCTGTTCATCAGGGCCTTGAGACCGCAGCTCCTGTTGTGCCGACTCAGGTTGGCGTATCTGCTACATTGGAGGTGCACCTCTATCTGTACAGAGATTTTCTTCCGTCATTTCTGATTTCTCTCAGCAGTGGTGATTCATGCAGCATCAGCAGCAGACCATGGAAAACTAGCAGGGCGAGCTATCGTCAGGACAGTCAAGGATGCGCAGACCATTAGAGATCTTGCTGCAAGTTCCGTTCTTCTCAATTCCATTCCCGCAATTATCTTTTATAATTACCTTGAAATCCGATTCCATCTGTTCCTTGTTGATTGATTAATTTTGTCATGTTACTCTTTTATTGTGTTTATTTTTTTCTTCTGAGAAAATCATATGGGCTAGGTCGCCTAAATCATGGAATCTAGAATCCTCGATAGTCGTGTTAGTTGGCATAGTGAGGACATGTAGTCAGATTTTGGATGTATTCTCGGGTATGGGAATTTAAGGTTTTTGCCGTCGCATGTGGCAGTGCAAAAATTTTAAATACCATGAACCTAGAGGTACGTATCTTAGTCAAGGACTATGTGATTATCGTAGCCTTGCTCACTAGCATGATGAAGACTCTGGACAACATAATTTTGGACAGACGCATATGATTAGCAGATTGTATCTTGAGAAGGTTTAAAACATCATACCCTTTTTGTTGTTATAAATGACTTAGGAGTAGGGATATTTAGATTATAGAGCTTGTTCATAGGTAGTTCCTTCATAGTATATAGATATGGTGACTTGTAGAGTGTCTGTACCCTAGAGGTGATAGTTAGCATTGGTGCTAGAATAGTAACCCATTGCAGATAATTTCCTGTTATTATAATACCAACCAGTTACGTATAGGATGTTAGTATGCCATACAACCTTGATGATTATTTATTGTTTTCCTTTACCCTTCCAGTAAGGCACCCAGTAACCAGAGCCTGCCCTTGAGCATAGTTGTAGTTTCACCTAGGACTAAGAGGTCTATATATATAGATGATATACTTAGGATATATGTGATGGGTTGTTGTTCTTGAGCATATATATATATGTGGTATTTGGGATTGGTGTGCTTAGCTTGTGGGTAATTAGTTATGGGTGACTTGATAGGATTTGGAAGTTAAGAGCTAGTCTATTATAGAGTTTTCTTTGCTAATCCCTAGTTGCCAACACTAGGTAGCTAGCATAGGTAAAAGTCCTAAGAAGTTGACCAGCTGATGACCAAGTACTAGGATGTTGAGGAAATTGACTAGTGATTGACCCTTGTCTATGTTCGGCCTAGAAAAGGGTGCGATCATCTTAATTTCGAGGACGAAATTTTTATAAGGTGGGTAGGATTGTAACACCCAGTTTTCCAGATGAGGGTAATTTTGAAATTTTATAATTATAATTATTATTTAATAATATTTATTTCATATTATAATTTTTAGTGATTTTTAAATTATTTTAAACTATTTAAATTCATGACTTGTGGTTTTGACGTTTTGCTAGTGAAACCCTAGAGACTGTTTGACCTAGAGCCTAACCATGTGATTATGATATTTTAATATCATTTTTGGCCTAAGGATATTTTTGCATTTGACCTCTTTGAATTATTTTGATATCATTTTATTATTTATGATATTGTTTTGGGGTTATTTGAGTCGGGTTCGAATTTCAACTCAATCCGACTTGAAACGGGGACCCGGGGGTAGTTCGACTCTAGTGGGACCCACACACTAGTTAGGCATGGCCCACATGATATTAAATTTAGTCAACATGATTGAAATATTTTAGTTAGAGGTTAGACTAATTATTATGGATAAGGTTAGTGTGATTAGAGACTTTAGAATGACTAATTTAGCCCCAACCAATTAGCCCTTTCCTAATACTCATAGAATAGGCTAGTGGGGGCATTTTGGACCTTACCATAATAGGACAAATAGCCCGATATGGCCAGCCACTTTGGGAGAGGATAGGCTCAAGTTCATTTTATTATTCTCATCCACACTCTCTCTCTTGTTCTTCCCCAAATTTCTAGAGAGCAATCCCTAGCAATTTCTCCACCAAATCCTTCCATTTCACCACCAAATCTTCTTCTTTCCTTCTCTATTCTAGCCAAGGAGGAAGCTACCCAAGTTTGGGAGGATTCGGAGCTCGTTCGTGTCCTTTTGGAATCTCTAAGTGTCGGTATCGCTCCGGAAAGGTTTTTCTTCGATTCGATCTACCGGGAGGTATAAATCCCTTCTCCTTTTCATTTTCTCATGCATATAGGTCTATTTTGAACCCATAGGAATGACCCCCATGGTTGTATCTCCATTTGTGTCCATTTTGTGTCCATTTGGAGGTCATAGGAGTGTCCTTTGTGTTGTGGATGTGTTCATGTTACATATATAGATTTATATATATATTGTAATGAGAGTGTATCTATATTTATATATGTAATAAATAGTTCATGATGACTATATAATCAAGTTTGTGAGTGTGGTTCCTCATATTATTATTGCTATTATTGTTGTGGATAATTAGGATATATATTGTGTATTCTTTTGGCTCAAACTATCTAAATCCGTCATGCTTTTTATCCACGTTTTTAATTTCAGTCCTAATTTAAAAATGTCATAACTTCTAGCTCAAAGCTCGGTTTAATCTCCCGTTTTTTTAAAAGAAGCGTATTGAAGTTAGCTTTCCAAAAACATATATTAATAGGCCTAATTCTTTCTATAACTTTCTGGAGAATTATTTGGGTGTCAGCTGTACGAAAGACAAACGCGTTCTCGGTATTTTTGCGATTCCGGGAGTTTCCGAAAACGAAAACGTGATCCGTTTGAAGTTTCGGAAAGCTAACACATAGATCTATAACATACTTTAATCCTAGATTTTAATTCATGCTGAGATGGTACAGTATTGATTATTAGTAGGAGTTACTATTCGGCATATGTATTTTGTGCACCCTTGTGTGTAATATAATGTTCTATTTGATTTTAATCCATGTTAATGTATATACATTATGTAATTAAATAGAGAATGCAAGCATGAGTAAATGTTTAAATAAATGATGTATGAGGTATAAGTATCCTATCTAATGTAAGCATGTATAAGTATGGCTTGTAATGAATATGTACGTTCCATAGTATGTAATGTATGGTGCATATAGCAGTGCAAGAGAATAAATGAATGCAAGCATGAATGTAATGTAATAATAGATGTAATATATGTAGCCTTGTTAGGAATAAACTGGAATTTAGTTTTGTTTCACTAAATAAGAGATACATGAGAACTCATATATGTGAATGTTAACTTCCTATTGACACTTTGCTACACAACTGTCATGCCTCACTATCACTCCACACACAATGCACACTACACTATATAACCCTCACACCCTCACTCATTGACACTCTCACTCACACATTGCCTAACACTCATTCCATGATAACACACACATGTTCTTGTGCACTTTCATGACACACACACACACACACACCCATGATGCTCTTCTCTCTCTCTCTCTCTCTATATATATATATATATATATATATATATATATATATATATATATATATATATATATACTATACATGGCTAAATGTGTTAATGTGGTAAATAGAGTTTTCCTATAGTTATATATACATATATGTGATATAGGGCCTAGTGTTGAATTCTCTTTTCATGTACACCTCCATGTTCACACACACACATAGCTTTACATGTTAGCTTCCTTTCTCTTATGTATAATATTGAATGTGATGGCATGTGTTTGGCTTGTATAGCCTTGTGATTGGTGTATGATTGCTAGACTAGGCTTGGTTAGGCCAAGTGAGACTTATTAGACTTGTTGGGCTAGGATTTGACCTAGTTGACCTAGTTTGACTAGTCTAGTTGACTGGAGTTGACCAAGTGTTGACTTTAGTCTAGTTTGACCTAGATAGCATGCAGATGCATTGTAGATTATATTTATCATTCTCTGTGTACATCTTGACTTGTGTTGCTCTAACTAGGAGTCAGGTACCTCATCTCGGACAGTACATTTACTTCAGACATTCAGATACGAGGAGAGTACATTCTCTGACCGTTTCATACTTGTCTGGATTTATATTCTTGTTCTAAATTACTGTACTTGATGCTGACACGATCATTATCACGGATTGGTACTATACGGATCTTCTTCTGAGATGTTATCTTCTTGTATTCACTAAATACATATTGTGATGTGCGTTTCACTTACATATTGTATTTATTGAATACCCATATCCTTGTATACTCCTTGTGCATATTGTACTCTGAGTATCACATGAGTCCCAGGGATAGACCATTGTACAACTATTGTATAACATTGTACATCTATTGTATAATATTGTACATTCATTGTATAATATTGTACATCCATTGTATAATATTGTACATCTATTGTATAATATTGTACATCTATTGTATAACATTGTACACTATTGTGCAAGATAACGTAACCGGAGTAGATCCTTGTGTATTGATTTGGGGAGGGAGAGTAGAATTGGTTATGTAATCAAATCCTATTGTACAACATTGTATAACTATTGTATATGTCTATTGTACACCCACGTACAATGGAGTTACCATTGCATTTTCCTAAACCGTTTACATAACCATATTGTACTCTAAATTACAGTAGGCTTACAGTTCTTATTTATCATATTTAGATATTTTTTGTTATCACATCTCTACTGTTTTTCATATACTTCTTACTTTCAGCATTTCATGTACCTTACTCTATTGTATGCTTTATATTTCCTAACATGATATGAACTGCGTGAGATGTTTTGTGCTCGCTCCCGTCCTGACTGGACCTGTTGAAAATTTTACAGAGGATGATGAGACACCCTGCACCCTTACTTGGAGTTTGCCTAGTTGACACTCGCGACCTGGACCCCAGGGGAGGTTCAGGCAGCTGCTGAGGACGATACCTTGCTTAGTATAGATAGTTTAGACTGTTTTCCTTTTATGTTTAGTTGTTGTTCTTGATTCAGAGTTTGTATATTGTAGAGATGTTGAGACTTGTATTTCATTTCTGTTGTACCTCGGTTGAGGATTCTCTTATCTATTTTATCGTACCATATTCTATCTCTAGATTGTGATTGAGTTGTACCTCTGTGTTGGCCTCCTTATGGAGAGCATTCATATTATGTTAGTTATAGTTCATGACCTAGAACAGCGTTCTACCGCCGACACTACGGCGTAGGCTGGGCGTTGTTACGCTCTCGTACCCTCACAGTGGGTGCGGGTCGTAACAGTGGGGAAGAAGGATGGGTCATCCAGATTGTACATTGATTACAGGAAGCTTAACGCGGCGACAGTAAAGAACAAGTACCCATTACCCAGGATCGACGACTTATTTGATCAGTTGAGCAGGGCTAGAGTTTTCTCCAAGATAGATCTTCGTTCAGGGTATCATCAAGTGAGGGTTCGGAAGGAGAATATTCCCAAGACAGCATTCAGGTCGAAGTATGGGCATTATGAATTCTTAGTAATGTCGTTTGGTTTGACCAATGCTCCAGCAATATTTATGGATTTGATGAACCGCATCTTTATGCCAAACTTAGATCAGTTTGTCGTTGTTTTTCTTGACGACATTCTCGTATATTCTGCCAGTGAAGAGGAGCATGAAGACCACCTCAGGAAAGTGTTACAGGTTCTGAGAGAGAACCAGTTGTATGCCAAGCTCAGCAAGTGTGAGTTCTGGACGGATCACATTTCATTTTTGGGTCACATCATATCAGGAGCTGGAGTAGCAGTAGATCCCAAAAAGGTAGAAGCAGTAGAGAGTTGGCCAGTACCCAAGACCGTAGCTGATGTACGGAGTTTCTTGGGATTGGCAGGATATTACAGAAGGTTCGTGTCAGACTTTGTAAGGCTTTCAGCACCCATGACCCGCTTGACACGGAAGGATGTGCCATTCGTTTGGTCGGCAGAATGTCAGGCATCATTTGAGACTTTGAAGCAGAAGTTGATATCAGCACCTATTCTTATATTGCCAGTTGGACCCGGAGGTTTTACTGTATATTGTGATGCGTCAGGTAAAGGACTTGGGTGCGTCCTCATGCAATATGGAAAGGTGATAGCGTATGCATCTAGGCAACTTCGGGTCCACGAGAAGAATTATCCAACTCATGACTTGGAGTTGGCAGCAGTAGTATTTGCTTTGAAGCTATGGAGGCATTACTTATATGGTGACCGAGTGGACATGTACACAGACCATAAAAGTCTGAAGTACATCTTTACCCAGAAGAAGCTGAACATGAGGCAGAGAAGATGGTTAGAGTTGATCAAAGATTACGACGTGGAGCTTCAGTATCACCCAGGCAAGACTAACGTGGTAGCAGATGCTCTTAGCAGGAGAGGCGGCGTATTTATGTTGACATCACAAAAGCATATCTTAGAAGACCTTCAGGATATGGGCATCGAGGTTATACTTCCTAGTGATGTAGGAATTCTAGCAAGTCTACGAGTTTATCTGACTTGGTAGACAGGATCAAGGCAGCTCAGGCACATGACCCAAGGATTCGGAAGCTTAGAGCAGAATGTGAGTCAGGACTCAGAAAGGAGATACAAATTCATGAAGATGGTAGCCTTAGGTTTGGATTACGCCTATGTGTGCCTAGTGGAGATATCAGACAGGAGGTTATGACAGAAGCTCACAGCTCTCAGTATTCTATACACCCTGGAGGGACCAAGATGTACCAAGATATCAAGCAACACTTCTGGTGGAATGGAATGAAGAGGGAGATAGCTAGATTTGTTTCCCGTTGCTTGGTATGTCAGAAAGTGAAGGCAGAACAGCAGAGGCCAGCTGGATTATTACAACCGCTTCCTATCCCGAAATGGAAGTGGGAACACATCACAATGGACTTTGTGACAGATTTACCGAGGTCACCAAGTGGTAAAGATGCCATTTGGGTAATAGTAGATCGGCTTACGAAGGTGGCACACTTTCTTCCTTTCAGAGTAGGACAATCTACAGAAAAGTTGGCAGAGTTATATATGCAGCAGATAGTCAGGCAGCATGGAGTCCCCGGTATTGTGTCAGACAGAGATATCCGTTTCACATCACATTTCTGGAAGAGCTTACATCATAGTCTGGGCACCAAGTTAAGATTTAGGTACGGCTTACCATCCACAGACGGACGGGCAATCAGAAAGGACAATTCAGACTTTGGAAGATATGTTGCGAGCTTGCACCCTAGATTTTGGAGGATCTTAGGAGAGCCACCTGCACTTAGTTGAGTTTTCATACAACAACAGTTATCAAGCCAGTATCCAGATAGCGCCATTCGAAGCTCTATATGGTAAGAAGTGTAGATCGCCACTAGCATGGGATGATATCGGGGAGAGGAAGATGCTAGACCCAGAAATGATTGTCCAGACAGTTGAATTAGTTAAGGGAATTAGAGAGCGACTTTGAGTTGCGCAAGATCGGCATCGTTATTAGGCGGACCAGCATCGTAGGCCGCTAGAGTTTTCTGTTGGGGACCACGTGTTCCTACGAATCTCACCTACCCGTAGGGTTATTAGATTTGGCGTTCGCGGGAAGTTGAGTCCGCGGTACGTGGGCCCATTTGTTATTCTTGATAGGATAGGCGATGTTGCTTATCGTTTATCCCTTCCACCTTCGTTACGAGAGGTGCATAACGTGTTTCATGTATCTCAGTTGCGAAGGTATGTATCGGACCCAAGCCATATCCTTGATCATTCTGAGTTGGTTGTTGGTACCAACCTGTCTTACGAGGAGCAGCATGTGTCCATCTTGGACCGAAGAGAGAAGATACTCAAGAACCGAACAATTAGCCTTGTCCGGGTTGCTTGGGGTCATCACTCTTTAGGAGAGTCAACGTGGGAACGTAAGGATGATATTCGATCACGGTATCCTCACCTGTTTGACTCACAAGGTATATCTCTCTCTGTATACCTTGATTATTTTAACTCCTCATGCTTGTCACCTTATGAATAGAATTGCTTAGTGTCGTCAATAGTTAAACATAGATACGCTATTTGCTACTTGATATTGTGAAATGATTGCTTACTCAATTGCTTATGCTTAGATTAGTTTAGCTTTGATGTTCCTATCCTGCGTGGATTTGAAATTCCGAGGACGAAATTTTTTTCTAAAGAGGGTAGAGATGTCACTTTCCGTTCCCAGAATACGTATTTATTTAATATTTATCATGTACTATTCTGTATTTAAATTCCTTTAATTTTATGTTGATTAATTTCCTACAATTTTATTTCTGTATTTTACTTTCTGCTTTTATACTCTGTTTTAGCTTTGCTTTGGGTTCGACTTGGATTGGTTTAATTATGTTGGTTCATCATGAACCGAAACAAACCCCCACCTACCACTATCCCTTCATTTAAAGTCTATCCCCTTTTCTCTCTTTTCATTTACTTCACCATTACTCTTCTTACTCTTCTTCTTCCTCCATTACTCTCCCACCCACCCATTTGGAGAGGCAAGTACATCTTGCACACCATGAGGGATTTCATGCATCCCTATTTATTTTTAGTCCATATTGTTCATCTTCTCTTCCTCTACAAGTTTAGGTTTTGAAGTTCTTGATTTCCATGGATGGTTGGGTGTAGATCTAAGTTTTAAGTTTTAGTTTTCATATGGATTTTATGGTTTTGATCTATCAAACTCTGTTGTTTTCAAAAATAAGTGGTTCCATGTTGTAGAGAATTTAATTCTACTAAAGTTTGGCTTTTGAAAAGTTAGATTTCGATTTATTTTGTGGAAGTTATGGCCAAAAGTATTTTTGTTCATTTCTATATTCATCTGCAGCATGAGGCACATGTCGCAGTAGCCGCATATGGTGTCGCGAATGGGCCGCAGGAGGCACATGTCGCAGTAGCCGCATATGGTGTCGCAAATGGGCTGCAGAAGGCACATGTCGCAGTAGCCGCATATGGTGTCGCGAATGGGCCGCATGAGGCACATGTCGCAGTAGCCGCATATGGTGTCGCGAATGGGCCGCATGAGGCACATGTCGCAGTAGCCGTATATGGTGTCGCAGTAGGGCCGCATGAGCTGCATGTCGCAGTAGGCCGCATATGGTGTCGCAGTAGGGCCGCATGAGCTGCATGTCGCAGTAGGCCGCATATGGTGTCGCAGTTGGACCGCATGAGCTGCATGTCGCAGTTGGACCGCATGAGCTGCATGTCGCAGTAAGCCGCATATGGTGTCGCAGTTGGGCCACATAGGCCGCATGAGCCACATGTCGCAGTTGGTCCGCATGCATGTCGCAGAATAGGCCGTATAATACCTATTTTGGTTGTTTTTTACTGTTATATGTCCTATTTTGACTGAATTGTGGCTAGAATTTCTTCTAACTCCCAACATAAAAGTTGTAGATCTTTTTCTTGGCTTCAAGAATATGTTCCCAACTATTTTATGCTAGTTATAGACTCGACCATGCTTAATACTAGTTTGACTTTCATGCCTTGTCACGAAGTGACCCCGACTGTTACTTCGACTAATAATTGATCATGCGTTCCTAGTTGGAACTAAGAGACTGGCTAGTCGTCTTATTGAGTTGAATGAATGAGACACGTTCATATTAACTATAAACTATTGTAATCGATTGGCCGATCCTGAATATTGACATACAGGCATGTGCAGGCTTCAATTTATTTATTTTTCTACAAAGCAGCATGTGTACTTTATGGTCAAGGCATGATTATTTTGTGGTTAGTTTTGATTGTTGTATTACGCTATGTAAGACCTACAACATAACCGCACGGGTATCGTTGTAGAGTTGGGCATATCGTACTCTGTACGGAAGTACTCATTCTGAATAACCATGATCCACGGCATGGGATTTCAATCAACATAGGGGCTATTAAGTTAAATAAAATAATGATTGCATGGAGAGAATAGATTCCCGAGTTCTTACATGGCAGCCCTCTTTGGGACTATTAAGTGCCCGACAGGCCGGCTGGTTCCCACAGATACTGCAAATCTGCCACACGGGCAGGGAGCGGTATCTGCTTATATTATTTATTATATATTGTATATTGATGGCGGGCGTCCCGCTGGGACTCGTCCAATTCATGATTGGCGCAATTGATTGACTGGATAGACTAGCCTTGCTTGCACATAGTAAGAACTGAGGAATCCTTATTGCATATTTCTAGGATAACTTGGAACTCACAGTAGCAAGCCGTAGTTGTTGAATGGCCGTTTAAATTAATTCGTTTGTGTACTGTATCTCCTCTGTTACCTAACTGAGATGATCAGAATGTCAGGACATGACGTGCCAACTTCTGTCCTTGTTTGGTTGGGAGGTTGGTTCGAAGTGTCGTGAGACTATGTGAATCCCAGTAGAAAGCAGAGATCTATTTTTCATTACTGGTTTTAAATCCCTCATATCGTGCTTCCTTGCGGTACTTGCTATTAGAGGTCTAACCTCTCTGGTTTTGCATGGCCAGATTTAGAGCCGGTTCCCGAGGACTCAGCTTACTTCCACCTCCAAGATGGTCAATACTAGAGGGATGATCGCAGGAGGACTCGAGTGGGTTCCTTACTTCCCCACTCGTTTTGTTATTTACTTAATACTTTGCCGTTTGGCACCGATATATTAGTCGGATTGTCTTGTACTTACTTTTACATAATTGTAACTAAGTCAGACTGTAGCTGATAAACAATTGTGTATACCATGCTTCATCATCTGGCTATGTTTTATAAAGCCAGATATCAAGAACATTTTGACTGAGCGTTTGGGACGTCTTACTGCTTTATCTTACATGTTCTCTATTTCTGTTTCTTATTTGAATGATTGAGACAATAGATGTGAAATGACCATAGTGAGACTTTCATGTAGTATGCACCCCCTCGTCTTTTAGACAGCATTGATCGTATTATACGGTATTCATCTACCAGTAATACGTAGCTGGCTGAGTCATTCCCCCGCTCTCCAGTATTCTGGTTCTGGGGCGTGACAGAGAATGACAATTCTCCGTAATTTTAACACGGAAAATGACCATTCTTCTGCATTTTAACACGGGGAATGGTCATTCTTTGTCATTTTAACACGGAGAATGACTATTCTCCGTCAATTTAACAAGGAAAACGACAATTCTCTGTGATTTTAACACGGAGAATGACTATTCTCCTGCATTTTAACACGGAGAATGGTCATTCTCCGTCATTTAACACGAAAAATGACTATTCTCCGTGATTTTAATACGGGGAATGGCCATTCTCCGTCATTTTAACACGGAGAATGATAAATTTTCGTTATTTTACAACGAGTGTGAAGATTACGAATGGAGAGTCACTTATGAGTTTTTGAAATAAGGTTTGAAGATTTTGGAGAAGAAAACCTAGATTTGAAAGTGAGCAGCGTATGGAAGAAGAGGAAGAATCGAAACATTTTTTTGAATAGTAGGTTTCGTGGGTGTTTTCAATAAATTAGAAGGGCAAAAAGGTCATTATGCACTCTTTTATATATTTTTTTACTAATTCTGGACATGCGATAAAATGTTATTTTGCGGTGAATTTTTCATAAAACTTTTGCGGTTTTTGGACATTTAATAAATTTTCCCTTTGTGGATTATGAAGTTTAAACTGTTAATTTGATGGTGTTAGTGCCGAGGCACAATTTTCGATGGAAAATTCTGAAACTGAAACAATTGTACACACAACATTTCAAATGCAGCACCTTAAAGAAGATGTGCAACAGAGATCCTGGAGGATTCTGAATTACGAGAATCTAAAAAGATTCTACGTAATACACAAAAAATCTAAAGAGACTTTGTGCAAGCAACTATCGGCAGTAGAGCTTCTAAAAAGAAGTTACTATAAAAGGCAACAGCAGCGATGACAGGCGAGAATGAGATGCTGGGGTGAATGAACCACCGTTGCTCAAAGCTTTATTCGCCCCACACGAGCACGAACAGCTTCCAGGAACCAGCAAGTTCACGAAGAACTTCTGGAACGCTCGTAAGTCAATATTTCAGACTTGAACGGGCTTCCTGGACTTAACAGACTCCCTCAACTCTCTTCTTGGTGCATCTTTCAAAGGAGGCCAAGGGACTCTATTTATAGAGTGGAGTTGAGACTTCACCTCTTCTCCTATCCGATGTGGGACTAAAATACCAATAATCAAAAATAGAGTTTGATATTTTAGATCATCCCACAATCAGCATAGAAGTGTGCCAGTCCACGCCTACCCCCCGAACACTCCCGTGCATGCACGAGACATCCTGGAGTCCGTGTCCGAGTCCGAGTCCGCACAACAAAAAGTAACTTGCATCCTTGTTAGATTTAATCCTTTTTCCTTCTAGGAAAATACTTCCACATGGCACAAACTTGTGCCCCACTATACCTCATTTGCATACCTCAACACATGCAATGCATTATATTGAGATACTCACCATTTGGTGTAGCCGATGTGGGACTATCTTTTCTAGTCCAAAGGCAAAAACACCAACAATCCCCCACATATCTCAATATATGGGTTGAGCGTTCCCCACAGTGACTGCCCATCATGCATTAGGAGAGATGTCGCTACGACTTGAATCTTCCCGCATAGGTTAAACAACAGCATGATACAAGAATGGACTAAGCCTTGAATTCTGCACCATAACTGCAATTCTTCCTACTCACATAATGACATCAACTGTGCTTCTGGCTGCACATTGAAGGCCTTGTGCCAGCCTGGTTTCAGTATATAATTTTTGGGCGTCTACAAGTTTACCCTCAAGAGACGGCCTGATATCTCTGTCCATACACTATAGGTGAGTTCTTTATAAAGAGTCATGGCATGAAGCATTGCGCTTCTTTGCGGTGCTACGTCGCTATGACATGGCTTAAAGCCGAGGCTTTACCCCACCTGGGTACCTCATCGTAGTGTCATACTACTGTAGCATGAGGTCACAGGCCTCTTTGTAGTGCCAAACTACCCAGCATGAAGCCTTGCGCTTCCGTGCGGTGTTACGCCGCTATGACATGGCTCGCAAAGCCGAGGCTTTACCCTAACTGGTACCTCTTCGTGGTGTCATACCACTGTAATATGAGGATATCGTCCTATTTGTAGTGCTGTTTACTTCTCTTTATTATGATTATCATACAGCATTAGGCTATCTGCCTATTTGTAGTACTACTTCGCTGTGACTTGGCTTACAAAGCCGAGGCATTACCCCTACCTGGAAACCTCATGGTGGAGTCACCCCACTGTAGCATGGAGTTACACTCCTTGTAGTGTTGCGCTACCGTGCTTCCTGTAAAGCACTCCAGGCATTCACTCTGCCTGAGAACTCATTAAGGCATTTAAGCCAACCTTCCCACAGGATCCGTTTTCCGCATAAAACAACAGTAGACAACAGTGGTTATAGGTCCGTAACCTCTCCATGTCACATAGGACAAGTACCCACGGTTCCTGATATTCTTCTGGTTAATAGTCCTCCCTTGAACCAAAAGCTAGATGCCTAGTAGATTTCTCTTTGAACTAATAGCATAAAACTTTATGGTAGGAATGTAATAACATAATATCAGAATGCCTTCAAGCCTATTTTACAAGCTGTGTCATCGACCAGCTGGCGCTTGAGGCCCTTGGTGAACGGATCCGCCAGGTTCTCCTGACTCCGAACATCAATCACTGTAATAACACCTCTCTTGATAAGATCGTGTACTGCTCTGTGCTTCAACCGCACCGTTCTCTTCTTCCCGTTAAAGAGTTCATTTGATGCCACTGCTGTTGCCGCCTGGTTGTCACAGTATATCGGTATTGCCGGTATCTGAGCCCCAACCACCGGAAGATCATACATGAGCTTCCGAAGCCACTCTTCTTTATCTGCAGCAGCATCCGATGCAAAGAATTCAGATTCCATGGAGGAGCGAGATAACATAGTCTGCTTCTTCGACTTCCATGATATAGCAGCTCTGCCCCTGGCGAATACGAATCCACCTGTGGAATCCTCGCTCTCCATATCTGAACACCAGCTAACATCACTGAAGCCTTCCACTACTGACGGATCTCCGCTGTAGAAAAGTGCATATGTCTGAGTTTTCTTGAGATATCTCATAACACGCTTCACAGCTTTCCAGTGCTCAACGCCTGGATTGCTAGTGAACCGACTCAGCATTCCCACGACAAAATCTATGTCAGGCCTTGTGGCAGTAGTAGCGTACATCAAGCTTCCGATGACGCTAGCGTACTCCAACTGCCTGACGCTTTCCCTCGAATTTGGCTCCAGCTTCTGATCACTCTGGTACGGTGTATCAATAATAGGAAGATCTTGATACCCGTAGCGAGTGAGCATCTTCTCAATATAATGAGATTGTGACAGCGCTATTCTAGTGCCTGTCCGGATGATCTTGAGCCCCAAGATTACGTCGGCATCCCCCAAGTCCTTCATACTGAACTTGGTCGAGAGGAATTTCTTTGTCTCTGTGACGCAGCTTAAATACGTACCTAGGATTAGCATGTCGTCCACGTAAAGACAAACGATTACTCCTCTTTCGTCAGCAAACTTCGTATAGACACACTTGTCTGTTTCACTGACCCTGTAGCCATTTGACCTTATCACCTTGTCAAACTTCTCATGCCACATTTTGGGATCTTGTTTCAAACCATACAGAGACTTCATCAACTTGCAGACTTTGTCTTCCAGACCTCTGACGACAAAACCTTCTGGTTGTTGCATGTAGATCTCTTCGGTCAGCTCGCCATTAAGGAATATCGTTTTTACATCCATCTGATGTATCACCAGCTTGTGTATTGCTGCTAGAGCAATTAACAATCTGATGGTTGTCATCCGAGCTACTGGAGCATAAGTGTCAAAGTAGTCGATCTCCTGCTTTTGAGCAAACCCCTTGGCCACTAGTCTGGCCTTGAACTTGTCAATGGTTCCATCTGCTTTCATCTTCTTCTTGAAGATCCATTTGCATCCGATGGTTCTTGCTCCTTCTGGCAGGTCAACCAATACCCATGTGTTGTTGGAGGTGATTGAGTCAATCTCGTTGTCTATCGCCTCCTTCCAGAATACAGCATCTCTGGTCTTCATCGCCTCATCATAGGTAAGCGGATCTGCTTCCACATGATAGGTGACGAAGTCATCTCCGAAGTCTTTCGGCCTCCTCGTTCGCTTAGTTGACGGCTCAGCGAGTTCTGGTTCAGCTGGTGTCTCCTTGACGACAGCTTCATCTTGGACTACTGGTTCATTAAAGACTTCTGTCTGCTTTGTACCCTCATCATTCTCCGAAAGATCCGCGAGAACAATATTCTTGTGTTTTGCAAACTTGTCTTCAAAGTATTCAGCATCGCAAGATTCGATGATATGGTTTGACTCGATATCAAGGAATCTCCGAGCATCACTCTTCTCGGCATACCCCAAGAAGATCGCCTTCGTAGTCCTTGTCCCCAGCTTCTGAATCTTCAGATCCGGGAGCTTCACATAAGCCAGACACCCCCACACTCGAATGATATTCAAGTTAGGTCTGACTTTGAACCAGAGTTCATGAGGAGTTATGTCGAAAGTTGCATATGGCACTCTGTTCAGAATGAACGTTGCCGTTAGTGCAGCTTCTCCCCAGTAGCACTTTGGAAGACCCGCAGTCAACAGCATGGAGTTCATCATCTCTGTCAACGTTATGTTCTTCCTTTCTGCTACTCCGTTAGATTGAAGAGAGTACGGAGTCGTTGTCTAATTGATGATTCCATGTTCTTTGCAGAATGATAAGAATTCATGAGACCGATACTCCCCGCCTCGATCACTCCTTAACCTCTTGAGTTGTTGTCCAGTTTGCCGCTCAGCCTCGGTCCTGAACTCCTTGAACTTCTCGAATGCTTCGTCTTTAGACTTGAGCAAGTAGACGAAAACATACTTTGAGAAGTCATCGATGAAAGTAATGAAATACTTCATCCCGGCCTTTGTAGAGAATTGTTTGAAGTCACAGATATCTGAGTGAACCAACTCCAGAAGATCTGTGCTTCGATGGACCCTGTGAAAGGGTTTCCTTGTGATCTTCGTCTGAGCACATACTTCGCATTTCTCTACCTTACCCCCACACTTGGAGATAAGTCCTAGACTAGACATTCTGTTAATCCTTTTACAATGAACATGTCCTAGCCTATTATGCCACAACTCAAGAGAATAATCAGAAAAAGTGATTGCATTTATATTGTCATACTGGGTTACAACAAGCTGAATCTTGTACATTCCTTCAGTTTGGGAGACTTTTCCGAAGAATGTACCCTTCTTGGACATCACCAACTGGCCAGCATTGATGTCCATCCTCAAGCAAGCGAAGTGGAAGAGAGAAAACAGTATATGCAAACTACTGATACTCAATTCCATGGAAGACTCTCTGGCAGAGTCCTACTCCAAGAAGACATCTGCCAAAGAGATATGGGACTCCTTGGGAAAGCTCTATGAAGATTGTTAGTGCCGAGGCACAATTTTCGATGGAAAATTCTGAAACTGAAACAATTGTACACATAACGTTTCAAATGCAGCACCTTAAAGAAGATGTGCAACAGAGATCCTGGAGGATTCTGAATTACGAGGATCTAAAAAGATTCTACGTAATACACAAAAAATCTAAAGAGACTTTGTGCAAGCAACTATCGGCAGTAGAGCTTCTAAAAAGAAGTTACTGTAAAAGGCAACAGCAGCGATGACAGGCGAGAATGAGATGCTGGGGTGAATGAACCACCGTTGCTCAAAGCTTTATTCGCCCCACACGAGCACGAACAGCTTCCAGGAACCAGCAAGTTCACGAAGAACTTCTGGAACGCTCGTAAGTCAATATTTGAGACTTGAACGGGCTTCCTGGACTTAACAGACTCCCTCAACTCTCTTCTTGGTGCATCTTTCAAAGGAGGCCAAGAGGCTCTATTTATAGAGTGGAGTTGAGACTTCACCTCTTCTCCTATCCGATGTGGGACTAAAATACCAATACTCAAAAATAGAGTTTGATATTTTAGATCATCCCACAATCAGCATAGAAGTGTGCCAGTCCACGCCTACCCCCCGAACACTCCCGTGCATGCACGAGACATCCTGGAGTCCGTGTCCGAGTCCGAGTCCGCACAACAAAAATTAACTTGCATCCTTGTTGGATTTAATCATTTTCCTTCTAGGAAAATACTTCCACATGGCACAAACTTGTGCCCCACTACACCTCATTTGCATACCTCAACACATGCAATGCATTATATTGAGATACTCACCATTTGGTGTAGCCGATGTAGGACTATCTTTTCTAGTCTAAAGGCAAAAACACCAACAGATGGTGGATTGGTGTTGCCTAAATTAGAATTAGAGACATAAATAAATACAAATAAATAATTCTAATCTGACTTTGTATGCGGATATCCGCAAAATATTCATATCTTCTAATAGCTTGTGTACATTTTTTTTCTAATTTCTAGTTGTATATATAATTGTACATTCACTTAAGCGAGGTTGGTTGCATAGTGGGAACTCTTGTGATAATGGAAGAGTTTCTCTATTTATGTTGATTCTCCATTTATACTTCATAAAAGAAAAAGGTGATATTATTGATACTCCTAAAACATCATTCTGCAGTCTTATTTAATTTTCTATCATTCTAAATTCAAATATACTCATGCAGTAAATGTGACATTAATTTGTGTATGTATGGAGGGAGGAGTACATGATGGCATTCTAAGAGTCCAATAGTGTTGTTAATATAGAGATAAATTTGAAATTTGAATGTTAGAAAATTAAAGAGGAGTGCATGATAGCATTTTAGAAGAGCCAATAACGACGTCCAAAAGAAAAAAAAAGAAAAAAAGTATTAGAACTTGATTCTTTATTTTTATTGCCATCAGTTAGTAATAACAAAAATCTAAGTAATTAACAACCTCAAAAATAGTATCAAGTAATTAAAACTTAATTACTGGTAGTAGTAAATAATTAATCTTTACTAATATAAGGGAGCTTCAAAACGGTTCAAGATTGAGCCGTCTAAGTCGTGCGTATTTCATCAACCATTTCGTTTTAAAAAAAGAAAAAAGTTTCGTAGTCGTAGTTTTTTTCTCACATAGTTTAAACTAAAATTAAAACCTAAAGTTCTCCTAACTGCATGAATATGTATAAATACTAAAATATTTTAGAATTTAAATTATATTTAAACTAACAAAATGATATTACCTAACTAAACACATCCAAAATTTTAAAAATATATTTATAATAAATCATAACTAAAATATATTCAAATTATACTTAAAATATTCCAACATAATTTAAATTTTCTATATTTTAATCATAATGTAGATTTTTTTATTGTGCAACGCCCATGAAAGTAACTAGTGAAAATAAAAACTGTTATGTAATTTTTTTTTTCATTGAGAATATATACACTAGTTCTAACCACTTAACCACCACATGATGACAATATTAAGTAACTAATGTGTAACTAATTAAGATTATGATTAGAAATAATAAACTAATAATAAATAGAAAATTATTATACAACTAGTGTTCTAACCACTTTCCCATCATTATATATAGTCACATGTCGACATTATTTTTTTTTTGTAATGCTCGACGTAACGTACGAGACTTTGTGTACACTGTGTTGCATATCAATCATTATATGTAGTCACATGTTAACATTTTTGTGTGTGCAATACTCGACGTAACGTACGAGACTTTATATACACTGTGTTGCATACCATTTGGACCCACCCACTGTCCGTAATTTTTGCACACACACACCCGTCTCCCTCGCGGTTTGTTTTCGAGACCGTCTCCATAGCCAAAGATGTTATACATCTCCTCACTGACCACAAGAGCCAGTTGAGTTCAGTGTCACATGTTAACATTGATTGTGGGTAGGAATTACGGGGGCAATAGTCAGTATATTTCATAAAACTTTCAAGATTATAATGTAGCTTATCATAAATTTTTGAAATATTTTAGCAAATGTTCTCATTTAAAATATAAAAATTAGCATATACTCCCACTTTTCTATAAAACTAACAAATGCCTCCATTTCTTTGTAAATATGCCTAAATTTTAATTAAACAATGGGAGCATATCTTAAAATGTTATTTGTTCCATACAAAGAATGAGGATATTTGTTAAAAATTTTAAAAAAAATGAGGATATATATGCTAGTTTCAATGTTTTGAATGGAAGCATTTGTTAAAATACCCCTAAATATTTTCAAAAGAAACATTGCTTTGTAGGACATTAGCAGAAAATAAAAGTATTCAACCTTTTTGCCTTAGGTGGATCAATATATAAATGTCGCATAGATCGAGAGAGAAATTTAATTAAAGTTTTGTTAACATATGCTATAAGAACACATCTTAATACATTAATAAATGTGTATTTTATATGGTATCATGGCCAGCATATTTATCAATATATCTTTTACTTAAATTGTGTGTTGATAAATATAAAGTGTATATTGATAAATGTACATAAAGAAACATCTATATAAAATACACATTTATCAATGTATTAACATGTAACTCTTGGCCTTGGGACCAACGTAGCATTGCTCTAGTGGGACCAACGCAGCATTGAAAAATGAAATACATCTTAATTTTCATTAAATTGTGTATTGATAAATATTCTTTTTTGTGTTTGGATATAAATGGAAACAAGAAGGAAAAGTAATATGGTTCCGGAAAAAAAAAAAGTTTCGCACACCACCCAAGCATTTACTTTCGCACTATAAAGATAGGTGTGGGTGGGTGTGTGAGTAATAATAAAAAAAAAAAAAAACTCATGACCTTGTTGGATACAGTGATGGAACATAAGTTGGACTCTTCAGGGCCGTAGCCCAGACTTTAAAACATATATACAAGGAGCTACTAGTTTTCTATCACATATAAGTCTTAGTTTAATTGGTTGAGTAGCTGGCTCATTTACGTATAACTCATATGATTTTTTTTCCTTCTTTATTTAATCTCTTAGCTCCTCATAAAATTTTTTTCTGGCGCCGCTATTGGTTGGATATCAATGGAAATGACGAGGAAAAAAAAAAAAAAGATTTTCCCCACCACACTAAGTCACTAATGGTTCCCTCAACATGCACGCATTTACTTTTCCGTTCTAAAAATTCAGTTTTCCTTCCTATTTGCTTGACTTGGAGAGAAAAGAACACTAATTGATGTCCTTTTCTTTTCGCTAACCAAACGAGACCTTATGACACATACTAACAAAACCCCCAAAAAATAGCCTAACCACACATTGTGGCTATGAAACCATCACTATACGGTGGCCACATTTGCACACGTATCCCGGTCCCCCAATCGGGGCAGCATGACTAGGCCTGTCAATTGGGCCGGGCCGGCCTAGTCCGGCACGAGTCCGGCCTGAAAATTAGGCCCATGGGTTGGCCCAGCCCGATTAATCATGGGTCTGGACCGGGCCGGCCCCGTATATTGGGTCGTGCCGGACCACATATATTGGCCCATAATATAGGCCCGGCCCGGCCCGAAGTCCAAGCCCGACCCGGCCCGGCCCGAAGCTCGTCCCGGTTGCAACATCCCCTGCACAATTTCTTTGATTGGTCCCAAATCCTACCAACTAACAGGGAAAAAACTTTGATACAAAAGGAGATATCAAAGTTTTGATACCCCCTATATATGACAGGTGGAATCCCTCCCTCTTCGTAAAATGTGTACCATATATATATACATAAACTTTGAGGGAGGGCTCACTCCATCTGCATCAAAGTTTTACTCAGCTAACAACAGTGTTGTCACTTTCACAAGGAAAAGATAAGAAAAATATGTACATAACAAACACTATGCCTTTCAAATCTGATTTGTTCCCTGCCTAAAGCAACAAGTGCAAGTGGTGGTGGCCTCTGTTATTGTTATGATTATATAGTGTAGTAGTAAAGGAATTGAAATGAAAGGAATGTTTGAACTGAATTGAAATTCAATTCAATTCAATTCAATTCGTTTCAATATATATTAGTTGCAAGTTGCTGCAACAACAACATACATGCATGCATCCATACATCAGCTTAGTCAAAGTCGGTCCAGTCCCTTATATTGGGTCGTGGCCGGCCCGACCTGACCTGACCCGACCCGAAGCCCACCGTGCCGTGGGTCATGTGTCGGACTGGGCTTCAAATTTTCATCCATACCCCGGCCCGACCCGGCCCGCAACAATTCATAGGCGCAAGAGGGCCGGCCCACTCAAATTCGTGCCGGGCCGGCCCGGTCCGGCCCACTTGACAGCTCTAAGCATGACCACCAACCTGAAACCCAGTCCCCAGAAGCGAAAAGACTGCACCTCCGTACCCGTTAAGAAACCCGAAATCCAAGTCAGAAATCCGCCGATGATTATACGTTGGCGGCCTCTTCTCAAAGCAAGCGAGAACAAAAACAAAAAAAAAAACAAAAAACAAAATCAAGACGAGTTACAGAAAGAGAGGATCGTACTTCAATGACTCATGTAGTTACCGAGAAGAGATATAAAACACCGATTGGATGACGGAAAAAAAATGGATCGAACCACGAAAGCGTATTATTTCTTTTATTTGTTTAGCGTGTACAAAATTCCGTACGTACGTATCGTCGGGAATATTAAATAAAAAAAGAGAGAGAGAGACTGCTCAAACTGCTCAAAGTCTAAAAGAAGACCGAATCAATCAAGAAAAAGAGTTATAGAGCGAAGAAATGATCAACACATAATCCCTCTTGTTTTAAATAGCCCACCACAAACGTACTCGTTCTCCTCCTCTCCTGCTGCATGCGGAAAGTGGCAGTAGCGCTCCTCCTTCAACTCCAACGGCTCCAATGGCGATGGCTGCCCTCTCTTTCTCGGCTGCGTCTACTTCTTTGCTTTTCCGAGAGCGGCCGTACTCGTCTCTGCACCGGCGCCACGCCGCCCCCCTTCGCCAGCTGAGCCCCCCGCGGACCTCCGCCAGCAGGTAGCTAGACAACCCAACATGCAATCAACACTAACTTGCATGTTACTTACTTAGTTATCATCGACATCTTTGTTATATGCAACATTTGTGACTTTGTTAGCCAACCATAATATGATACGCATACGTACTAGTGGCATTTTTGTTCCAGATATATCAACGTTACCAACAAAAGCTACTCAACAAATTTTGGCTTCGATCTCGACAATGCTGTGAAAGTGGATGGCAAGCTAACTTCCGATGTTCCCGACTCCAAGGCTTTGGAGTTGTCCAGAGAAGAGGACGACTACACTGATTCGATCTTTACTGAAGTAACGGTACGTACATTAATTGTCCACGTACGTACGTACTACCTATTAATGATCAGTTCGAGCACGCGAATATTCATACGTTGATATGTCATTGGTTGGTAATAGGTACTGTCCGAAGAAGAGCAAGATGCTCTAGCAGCCATACCTGCTCATCCTCGAGGTTTATGTGGTAAGAAATTAAGTATACGAAAATGATGTTTTGCCCGCGGTTTGTAACTGCACGGTCACCCATCCGGCCGGCGGTCACGTCCACGGTACAAACTGCGGGCAACGTAGCAGCTCCGATGAGTATAACTTGTTTCTTACGAAGTTCCCTTGTTGTCAGCTTTGTACGCGAGCTACTTGGCAGCAAATTTGGTCGAACGCGTCTGGGGCTTCGCCTGGCCGGCGGCCGTCGCGATGCTCCACCCTAGTCTGTTGCCCGTGGCAGTTGTTGGTTTCTTCACAAAGGTATTGTAACAGCGAAGCCCAATTTTTGATGGATTTCAAATATTTTCGGCACGAACCATGACACGTCATCGATCGTCCGTTGCAGCTCTCGATGTTCGTCGGTGGTCCGTTGGTTGGCGAATTCATGGATCATTTTCCTAGGCTCCGCGCCTACTACGGTTTGAATCTCATCCAGGTGTGTGATCGATCGATCCTTCTCCGCCGCGATTTTGATCGACCTACACATATATAGTTCCACATGATCATGGTTGATGATCTTATTTGTATCAGATATCATCTCAGTTGGCGTCGGCCGCGATGATCATATACGCTCTGACAACCTGCAGCGCCGGAAGTTATACTTCTGCGACGTCCGTGCTTGTTCAGCCCTGGTTCGTGGTGCTGGTGGTAGCCGGCGCCATGGAGAGGCTCTCCGGACTGGCCTTGGGGGTCACCATGGAGCGCGATTGGGTCGTTCGGGTACGTAGAGTTGAAACATTCCATCTCGCTCCTATATTTCTCAGATAGAGTAATGTTATTCCTACCACCAAAAATGTTTGCTCAAAAATTCTCTCTCATTATCTGACAGCTGAGATAACACATTAAAAAAGTATTATATGATATTTAAGGAAGTGGATTAAAAGTCTTCCTTAAAAAATTTTCTAAAAATCAGCCGTCCATTTAATATTAATATTAATATTAATGTTAATATTAATATTAATATTAATGTTAAATATCAAAATTAACATTAAACTTAACATTAAAATTAATATTAACATTAACATTAATATTAACATTAATACTAACATTAATATAAAAATAAAAATAAAAATTAATATTAACACTAACATTAATATTAACATTAATATTAACATGAGGAGTTTTTAGGAGGTTTTCTAAGGGGGGCTTTTGATCCGCTTCCGATATTTAATATGATAATTGACATGACAAATTTTAAACCAAAAAAATTAATTACTCAAAAAGTTTAACGTTAATATTAATATTTATTTTGACGTTAATGTTAATGTTTTAATTTTAATGTTACTATTAATATTAATGTTAAATGTTAATATTAATTTTAATTTTAAATTTTGTCATGTGTTATAGGGATAGTTTCAATAGACCTTTAATTTGGAGGTACGGCATTATTTTTCTCAGATTAAAAAAAAAAAAAAAAAAGGTGTTAAGTGTACGGTGTTTATATATGCAGTTGGCAGGAACAAACAGACCTGTTGCACTGGCCAAAGCAAATGCCATGTTGAATCGAATCGATCAATTCTCCGAGGTGTGCGATTAATATCTTGGTTAATTCTCATATATTTGTTTGAGAATTAATTTAACCTTTTTTTTTTCTTTTCTTTTTTTGAGGGAGATTTAACCAATTTAATTGTGTGCAGATTGTTGGGGCTTCAATTTTCGGTATCCTCCTGTCCAAGTACGACACCGTTGTGTGCCTAAAGCTCGCTTCGGGTCTGATGATGTGCACGCTACCGGTTGTGGTACGTACTTGTATATTTCAACAGTACTATGATCAACTAATCAATAATAATGTCCAGAAATGCAGGGCTTAATTAATTATTGTGATTTTGGAATTTAACTTGCAGGCAATTCTTGGTCATCTTGTAAACAGGCTTTCGAGTGGCGTTCTTGACGACACCTCCAAGGCCCCTGCGGTTTCTGAGAGAGTAATCAGAAGATTCGGAACTCGACGTCGTGTAAATCCTGGGAAGATAGGTAAATTTATTTAGGGCCTCCTTGGAAATGGTAGTTTTAGCAGTTATATGAAAATATATGTTTGTTAATTTTTTTTGAGACACTGATTTTGATCGGCTCAAAAATCTCTCATAACTGGTACAATGTAATCATCAAGTATCCATGGATTTTGAGAGGCTTTATTATTCTATTTCATTTATATTCTCACAAAATATATATAATTATAACTACTAATATCCTACTCTATTTTTTTATCGTGTGTTTTTCGTCTACTTCTTTCAAATTGTAGCTACTTTCTCCGGTAAGTTTTTGAAATCTTTCTTTCTACTTTTTTTTATCGTGGACTGGATGGCAGCCGAGTTCGGGACTGTTTTGTTTATATATGAAAATATATTAAAAAACTTTTAGAACCGTACGTTAATGAATTAACAAGTATAAGTTAGACTGATTTAAAAGACGCTACTTAAAATTACCCAAAATTGTCCTCATAACTGCTCGTAACCGGTAAAAAAAAAAAAAAAAAAAAGCTCATAACCACCACCCGTACAATTTCCAAGCACACCCTTAAAGAAAATTGTTGTGAAGGAACTATTTAGCAGATTTATAGTTGAATTCTTGTGTAAATTCAGTGAAGAGGGGATTTAATACCATCAGGCACGGCTGGATGGAGTACAAGGACCAGCCGGTTCTTCCTGCAAGTGTAGTGTCCGTCTTCCTATACTTCAACATCGCTCTCGCTCCTGGATCCATTATGACTGCATTCCTGATGCATCATGGTACGTAGGAACTAACGTAACATGCAAATATGGCCCTCGTTTTCGCAGAATTGTTCGGACTAGCATATGCTCGACCAGCGTACTAATTTTGTCTTTCCGTTGCATTCCGCAGGCATAAGTCCGTCGATCGTCGGCGGGTTCAGCGGCCTGTGCGCGTTCATGGGGGTCACGGCGACGTTCGTATCCGCGACTCTGGTTAGGAAGCTCGGCATTTTGAAGGCAGCCGCAGCCGGACTAATTTTCCAGGCCTCCGTCCTCACCATGGCTCTTGCTGTACTTTGTTGCAGCCGGAGTTCCCAACAAGCACCCTTATATTTCTTCCTGTCTTTGATTGTAAGTATTTATTTCCAGCAAAATGATATTTTGTCCGCAGTCTGCAACTATGGACTGTGACCGTAGACTGCATGAAAATTTATGCCAATGGGACGGTGACACGTGGTCTACGGTCACAGGCCACTGGTAATATAGCAGCATCCTCATACCATATATATACGAATTGTTTTCCAGGTATTATCAAGGTTAGGCCATATGTCGTACGATCTCGTGGGGACGCAGATTCTTCAGACCGGGATACCGCTCTCGAAAGCGAACCTGATTGGGACGACGGAGATCTCGATCGCGAGCCTCGCGGAGTTCGTAATGCTCGGGGTGGCGATAGTCGCGAACGACGTCGCACACTTCGGTTTCCTGGCGATGCTCTCGGTGTCCTGTGTGGTAGGGGCTGCCTGGATCTTCTGCCAGTGGCTGGTGAACCCGACGGACGAGCAGAGGAAGCTCTTCGTCTTCGACGGCCGGTCGGCGCAGTGAGTTTGGCCTCTCTCTCTTCCATGGCATGGTACGCAGAGGCACTCATAAACTAATTTGCGGCATAATGTACGTATAGTAGCTTGAGTCCCGCGATCATGACACGAGAAGCTTAATAAGTGCAAATAGTATGGGTCTAGTCTCAGCGATACGAACGAACGAGCAGCTGCATACTTAACTAACACTCCGTTTCGAAGGATGGCCTTCGTCTCACAATCACCCAAACTGTACAAAAATTATTGTACACATACTCTAACGTATCTTTGTTTTTTAATGCTGTTCAAACATGTATATATTTTTATTTTTATTTTATTCTTATTTTGAGAATAAGGAGAGTCCAATGCTGCGGCATTCAGTTTTTGCTGTATATGTATGTATGTATGTATTTGAACCGTATGAATAGAGATACTTGTGTAATTGAGCTTAACAATATTAAAGTTCTTGATCATTTAATTGCTAATCTAGACAAATATTCAACTATATGTTTCTTATGCCTTGTTTATTTACCAAGAAGTAATTGGAAGAAAATGTGTTGGGTATCCAGCGAGAAATTATTCTATGTGTCAGACTCACCGAGATTGCATAGGAATGTGTAGGATTGGCATGGAAGGTGTACACTAAATCCAGCACATAGAATAATTTCTCGTATCCAGTCTATGTGAGGCGGAGGAGGAAGATGGGAGCGTCATGGGTGGTCAAGGTGGCGCGAAGACGGTGGTGCAAATGGGGCTCAAAGGTGGTTGTTCCAATCCAGAAAATAGGAGGCCGGAATTCATGTCCAAACCCGATTGGAATTTCTTCTTTTCTTTTCATTTTTTGCAGAATCCTACACATTCCTATGCCTCCTTTAAAACGCCTCATGAGTATATCTAGTTAGGGGTAAGCCTACTTAGGGTTGTGATTTTGCAATCTCTCTTTATATTACATCTTTTATATTCTTCTTCATGAGAAGTTGCAAGGGGGGGGGGGTCGACCCTTGAGTATACATCCATTTTGTATTCAATTATATGCCTAATAGAAGATTGAGATTTGTCTTAGATAGCCTAAGCCACCACATATTGGATGTTGATTTGTACTTGGTTCTTGAAAAGCTTATTAGTGGTTATTTTTTAGCGGGTTTTAGTGGTCGACGTTCCATATACACTACATGTGTCTCCGAATCATAACAAATTGCTACCGAAGCTCTCAGCTCGAGAGGACAAAGGTAAAGCCGTGTATGAACTCGCATATGATTACTCTAACGTGAGAAAAGTAGACGATCTGGAAGCCAAGGGTGCACAATCCACTCTGGTGAATGGACATGCATGGTCCTTGGAGAGCGACAATATCAAGCCAACAGACAAGTATGTTGATGACTGGAAGAAGGCCGATCTGAAAACTATTGAATTCATCTGTCAATATCTGTCAATGGTTGGACGATTAGATCTTTCACCAAGCTCCCATAGAGATTTTGTCAAAAACAATATGAGAGAAGCTACACTTTTTGTAAAAATGGTAAGAAACAAAGTATTTCTTATTCATCATCTCCTCGACTCCAAGCAACCGGGATTCAAGGGGATTATCTCTGGATTATCAATCAAGTCTGCTCTCAAGGAGCAATTTAGCTTAGGTAGTGAAGAGCACCATGGCGAAGAGAGAGATGTTGATCATGATGATTTCATTAGCAAGAAAACCAAGGTCCAAGCTCATGGATCATCTTAAGCAGCATATGGAGACCTATGAATGTTATTCAAAATAAATGTGTTAATGATAAAATAAGGAGCCATATCCCCTTGCTATGCTCGGCATCACCAATAGACGTATGGTTCATGAAGCAGGTTTGGCACACACAAAAAAAAAAAATTCTATATTATGTGGACAATTTGTACACAGTGGAACGACTACTACTAGTGCATTTTTTTTTTGTCGATTCAAGTGGAATCTGAAAGTTCAATTTGAAACAATCAACTAGTCATAGAAGAAATTCTGATTGCATTGTGTTGGCTTCTCTGAACCTAACATGTATCTTCCTGGAGCCTACTGTAATCCATCCAGACGAACAAAAAAAAAGGAGAACAATTGTAAATTAATTTCTCTAACTATGCGAATTTGGCGCCCATCGTGATCGTACATACATGCACGACAATACAAACTAAGGGCCCGTTTGGTTTGCAGGCCGGATTGGACAACGTAATGTAATTGGCATTACGTTGTCAATCTAACTCGGATGTTTAGTTGGACAAAAAAAAATTAGATGTAATGTAATCGCGATTACAAGTTTGATTACATTACATCAGTTTCTTCTAAACTCAATTACATCATAAAACCTATGTAATCGCAATTACATTACAACTTAAGCGGAAGGTTGGTATGCTATAATTTGGTCTTTTTGTTCTTTTTTTGTCATTTTTTGTTGTTTTTGTTTGTTTTTTTGTCGTATTTGGTCATTTTGTTCGTTTTTGTTCGTTTTTTGTCATTTTTGTTCATTTTTTTTCATTTTGTTCGTTTTTGGTTATTTTTTGTTGTTTTTGTTTATTTTTTTGTCGTTTTTGGTCGTTTTTGTTCGTTTTTTTGTCGTTTTTTGTCGTTTTTAGTTATTTTTGTTCGTTTTTTTGTTGTTTTTGTTTGTTTTTTTTGTTCGTTTTTTGTCCTTTCTTGTTGTTTTTGTTCGTTTTTTGTCGTTTTTGTTCGTTTTTTGTCATTTTTGTTCGTTTTAGTTGTTTTTGTTTGTTTTTTTTGTCGTTTTTGTTCTTTTTTGTTGTTTTTGTCCCTTTTTGTCGTTTTTGTTCGTTTTTTGTCATTTTGTTCGTTTTTCGTTGTTTTTGTTTGTTTTTTATCGTTTTTGTCCTTTTTTGTTATTTTTTTTTTCGTTTTTGGTCGTTTTTTTGTCGTTTTTGTTCGTTTTTTGTAATTTTTGTTCGTTTTTTGTCATTTTGTTCGGTTTTTTGTCGTTTGTCCTTTTTTTGTTCGTTTTTTTCGTTTTTTTGTCATTTTTGTTCGTTTTTGGTTGTTTTTGTTTTTTGTCCTTTTTGTCCTTGTTGTTTTTGTCCGTTTTTTGTCGTTTTTGTTCTTTTTTGTCATTTTTGTTTGTTTTTCGTTATTTTGTTTGTTTATTTTTTTCGTTTTTGTCCTTTTTTGTTGTTTTTTGTCTTTTTTGTTCGTTTTTGGTCATTTTTTGTCGTTTTGTTTGTTTTTGTTATTTTTTTCGTTTTTTGTTGTTTTTGTTTGTTTTTGTTCGTTTTTGTCCTTTTTGTCCGTTTTTTTGGAGTCTTTTTTCACTTTTTTTTGTCGTTTATGCTCGTTTTTTCTTTTTTGTTTGTTGTTTTTGTCGTTTTTGTTCCCTTTTTTGTCGTTTTTGGATTTTTTTTTGCAAGTTTTTAATCTTTTGTCGTTTTTTTCTCGTTTTAATTTCCTCTTGTTTTGATCTTTTTTCGTATTTTCGTTTTTTGTCATTTCTGTTCCTTTTTATCGTTTTTTATTTTTTTGCTCTTTTTATCGTTTTTTTGTCATTTTTTTTTCTTTTTTTGTTGTTTTTGTTCATTTTTTGCCCTTTTTTTGTTTTTTGTCTTTTTTCGTCTCTTTTTTCCTTTCATTTTTTGTTGTGTTTTGTCAATTTTTTTTTTGTTTTTAGTCAATTTTTTTATCATTATTGGTCACTTTTATGGTTTTCACATTTTTGATATTTTTTTTTCGTCATTTTTCTTTTTTATCGCTTTTTCATTTTTGGTTTTTTTTTCTGTTTTGTTCGTTTGTCATTTTTTGTATTTTTTATTTTTTGTCGTTTTTTTTTTGTTTTGGTCTTCTTTAGCAGAAAATAAACCATTTTTCCCTTATTTATTTTTTTTTTTTTTTTATTTTAAAATTTTTTAGTGATCCACTTTTTAAATTTATGTTGTATTTAAAAAAATATTAAATTAGAAACTTAATTACATTACATGGTAAACCAAACATATGAATACAATTGACATTACATTACATGATTTGATTACATGCTTCAACCAAACATAGTAATGTAATTGTAATTATATTATATTACAAACTCAATTACATTACAAATCCAATTCCATTACGATTACGATTACATTACAATGAACCAAACGCAACCTAAGTCTACAACTAAAGATGGATTCAAACTTGGCGGTTATGTCATTGCACGAGCTCTACTATCGATTAATACACACCTTTATTTACGATTATTCTGTCACCAAAAGATCAGAGGTGAATACAACATTGCTAATACCCATACGAACCAGCTATTATGTTTCCTCTGCAAACAGGACGAGAAGTGTTCTTGCATAGAACCAATATCACGGTCTGCCTATCTATAAAATATTGGAAAATGTGAATATATATTTATAATAATAATAATATTAATTAATTTGTATCAACGAATCTATGGTAACGAATTTCTGAAAAGGTGTACGAATCTATTTATTGAAAATGTGTCCTTTCCAGCGTGTCTCTTTATTTCTATAAAAGCACAAGTGCTTGAATGAATCAAAAACAATTAATTCATCAATCATCTAGTATTAAGTCTAAGAGAGAGGGGGCTACCAATATTGCTTCTACGAATTCTTACGGTGTGAAATGCTGCTACCGAAGGAAAGAACCGTTGTATCCTGGGAGACCAATCGCCATTAAACCGTAAGCACCAGTGAGCGACGAATATTGTCTTAAGAACATTGAACCAAGTTCAAGTATCGGTATCTTTTATTTATTTTACTTATATATTAATTTCAGAATATAAATACAGAGTTGGAATTATTTATGATAACAATCTTAAGAGCATCAATAGTAAGGTTTATCCTAATTTCAAGATTTTAGATTTGGAATGTAGGAACTCATTTTGTAGAATAGTGGAGTCCTATGATGGTCGCAACCCATTTTGGTTGGTTTTGAAAATGAGTGAAAATGGCATCGAAGAAAAAAAAAAGAAGAAAAATAGTGAGACTGAGAGAAAAAAAATAGTTCAATTGTGGGATCCATTTTATTCACCCAGTAAAACTTGAACAACGTTCATCATTCTACACGTGTCAACCTAAAACCATTTTGCCATTATGATGAGGTGAGAGAACTCAAATTAAAAACAAAAATAATTTTATGTTGAGACGTGACAGCCATCAAGTGGAACGGTGAACACAATCCAAATTTTAGTGGGTAAACAAAAATAGATTCTTCAAATGTGCTCCTAACCGCAGCTCATGTAGAAAGCAACACGGACAACAGCCCCCAACAGTGTAAGTGTACGTGTCTGCGGATTGTAATTAAAAAAAAAATTGCTCCTAATTTGTTCAGTATAAATTTGTGTCCCAAAATGTATTTTCCAGCACATCTACTGGAGATGCTCAAACGAAAAGTGTTTTGAGTGATTTATATGTTTATTATAAATTTGTCTATTGGAGATGCTCTAAGGAAAAGTCTCCGAGTGATTTATTTGTTTATTAGCACATCTATTGGAGATGCTCTAACGAAAAGTCTCTGAGCGGCTGAACGCCATAGTTGAAAAATGAAATGAAAGGATTAGTAACAAACATAATTAAGAGTTGGTTATTGATTAGACAGTCATCTTCTTCCTTGCCGAGGCACTCATGCGGAACCCTGTCTGACTCACAAAACCAGTCGTCCCCATGTGTATACCAACTTCTGGTTGTGGGTTAGATCTACGTACCATGGGGCCAACCACACATAGGTCCATTCTTGTCGGCTCATGGTCGGCGGCCAGACCCAAAACTATTTGGGTCGAAACGCTGGTATTGCTCCATTGTTATTGTAGCCCACTATTGAAATTCCTAGAATTGTAATTCTCAACACTTTTAGTGACCAAATGACGATACTTGGGCCTACAAATTCCCTTACAACAACAGCAACAAGTAAGAACAGGCCAGTCTCGTCCATCCCCGGTCTCGCTGCAGAATGGACCGGGCTTGAGATTATCAATGGCTAGCATGGCTGGCTTAACATAGGAGTCCAACCCTGTTCTATTCAAGGCCTGGCCCAATTTGACACCTCAAATGGAAAAAAAATCAGTCCTGATCCTTTCTTGATATGTCTAACATTCATTCTCGGCAGAAATATCTTTTAGTTTAGCTACATTGCACGGACACAGATTCGATATACGATACGAAACAGTAATAACACTGCAGCACGGACACGAAGTTATTTTATTTTGCGTGTCTCGATGTATTTCAGCATTTCCGACACGTATCGGACACTCACAAGATCTGCATTTTTGGACTGTTGTGCTTCCTAGCCTCCTAGGTGTTTAGTGAGAAGCTACCTTGTCTCATGCAACAGAGGAGAGCATGATCTCAAGTCTAAGTGCTGCTAATAGCACACCACATTCGTGATTAGTTTATAAAGAAATTTGACAAATTTATATAACCAAAAAATAATTAAAAAACACAAATTCACAAAGCTTGGTTGAATCTACGAGTTGTAATTATACCAGGAAATCTAAGTTTCCACTTGAGAGAGAACGGATCAAACAAAAAGAA
>JANAVB010004600.1:24111074-24332638 GCA_029216955.1 Iris pallida | reverse complement strand
TAGTGGTCGACGTTCCATATACACTACATGTGTCTCCGAATCATAACAAATTGCTACCGAAGCTCTCAGCTCGAGAGGACAAAGGTTAAAGCCGTGTATGAACTCGCATATGATTACTCTAACGTGAGAAAAGTAGACGATCTGGAAGCCAGGGTGCACAATCCACTCTGGTGAATGGACATGCATGGTCCTTGGAGAGCGACAATATCAAGCCAACAGACAAGTATGTTGATGACTGGAAGAAGGCCGATCTGAAAACTATTGAATTCATCTGTCAATATCTGTCAATGGTTGGACGATTAGATCTTTCACCAAGCTCCCATAGAGATTTTGTCAAAAACAATATGAGAGAAGCTACACTTTTTGTAAAAATGGTAAGAAACAAAGTATTTCTTATTCATCATCTCCTCGACTCCAAGCAACCGGGATTCAAGGGGATTATCTCTGATTATCAATCAAGTCTGCTCTCAAGGAGCAATTTAGCTTAGGTAGTGAAGAGCACCATGGCGAAGAGAGAGATGTTGATCATGATGATTTCATTAGCAAGAAAACCAAGGTCCAAGCTCATGGATCATCTTAAGCAGCATATGGAGACCTATGAATGTTATTCAAAATAAATGTGTTAATGATAAAATAAGGAGCCATATCCCCTTGCTATGCTCGGCATCACCAATAGACGTATGGTTCATGAAGCAGGTTTGGCACACACAAAAAAAAAAATTCTATATTATGTGGACAATTTGTACACAGTGGAACGACTACTACTAGTGCATTTTTTTTTGTCGATTCAAGTGGAATCTGAAAGTTCAATTTGAAACAATCAACTAGTCATAGAAGAAATTCTGATTGCATTGTGTTGGCTTCTCTGAACCTAACATGTATCTTCCTGGAGCCTACTGTAATCCATCCAGACGAACAAAAAAAAAGGAGAACAATTGTAAATTAATTTCTCTAACTATGCGAATTTGGCGCCCATCGTGATCGTACATACATGCACGACAATACAAACTAAGGGCCCGTTTGGTTTGCAGGCGGCGGATTGGACAACGTAATGTAATTGGCATTACGTTGTCAATCTAACTCGGATGTTTAGTTGGACAAAAAAAAATTAGATGTAATGTAATCGCGATTACAAGTTTGATTACATTACATCAGTTCTTCTAAACTCAATTACATCATAAAAACCTATGTAATCGCAATTACATTACAACTTAAGCGGAAGGTTGGTATGCTATAATTGGCTTTTTGTTCTTTTTTTGTCTTTTTGTTGTTTTTGTTTGTTTTTTGTCGTATTTGGTCATTTTTGTTCGTTTGTTCGTTTTTGTCATTTTGTTCATTTTTTTTCATTTTTGTTCGTTTTTGGTTATTTTTGTTTGTTTGTTTATTTTTTGTCGTTTTTGGTCGTTTTTGTTCGTTTTTTGTCGTTTTTGTCGTTTTTAGTTATTTGTTCGTTTTTGTTGTTTTGTTGTTTTTTTTGTTCGTTTTTGTCCTTCTTGTTGTTTTGTTCGTTTTTTGTCGTTTTTGTTCGTTTTTTGTCATTTTTGTTCTGTTTTTAGTTGTTTTTGTTTGTTTTTTGTCGTTTTGTTCTTTTTTGTTGTTTTTGTCCCTTTTGTCGTTTTTGTTCGTTTTTTTGTCATTTGTTGTTTTTCGTTTTGTTTTGTTGTTTTTATCGTTTTTGTCCTTTTTTGTTATTTTTTTTTCGTTTTTGGTCGTTTTTTGTCGTTTTGTTCGTTTTTTGTAATTTTTGTTCGTTTTTTTTGTCATTTTTGTTCGGTTTTTGTCGTTTGTCCTTTTTTTGTTCGTTTTTTTCGTTTTTTTGTCATTTTTGTTCGTTTTTGGTTGTTTTTGTTTTTTGTCCTTTTTGTCCTTGTTGTTTGTCCGTTTTTTGTCGTTTTTGTTCTTTTTTGTCATTTTGTTGTTTTTCGTTATTTTGTTTGTTTTTTTTTTCGTTTTTGTCCTTTTTTGTTGTTTTTGTCTTTTTTGTTCGTTTTGGTCATTTTTTGTCGTTTTTGTTTGTTTTGTTATTTTTTTCGTTTTTTGTTGTTTTTGTTTGTTTTTTGTTCGTTTTTGTCCTTTTTGTCCGTTTTTTGGAGTTTTTTTCACTTTTTTTTGTCGTTTATGCTCGTTTTTCTTTTTGTGTTGTTTTTGTCGTTTTTGTTCCCTTTTTTGTCGTTTTTGGATTTTTTTTGCAAGTTTTTAATCTTTTTGTCGTTTTTTTTCTCGTTTTAATTTCCTCTTGTTTTGATCTTTTTTCGTATTTCGTTTTTTTGTCATTTCTGTTCCTTTTTATCGTTTTTATTTTTTTGCTCTTTTTTATCGTTTTTTGTCATTTTTTTTTCTTTTTTGTTGTTTTTGTTCATTTTTTGCCCTTTTTTGTTTTTTGTCTTTTTTCGTCTCTTTTTTCCTTTCATTTTTGTTGTGTTTTGTCATTTTTTTTTTGTTTTTAGTCAATTTTTTTATCATTGGTCACTTTTTATGGTTTTCACATTTTTGATATTTTTTTTTCGTCATTTTTCTTTTTTATCGCTTTTTCATTTTTGGTTTTTTTTTCTGTTTTGTTCGTTTGTCATTTTTTGTATTTTTTATTTTTTGTCGTTTTTTTTTTGTTTTTGGTCTTCTTTAGCAGAAAATAAACCATTTTTCCCTTATTATTTTTTTTTTTTTTTTTTATTTTAAAATTTTTTAGTGATCCACTTTTTAAATTTTATGTTGTATTTAAAAAATATTAAATTAGAAACTTAATTACATTACATGGTAAACCAAACATATGAATACAATTGACATTACATTACATGATTTGATTACATGCTTCAACCAAACATAGTAATGTAATTGTAATTATATATTACAAACTCAATTACATTACAAATCCAATTCCATTACGATTACGATTACATTACAATGAACCAAACGCAACCTAAGTCTACAACTAAAGATGGATTCAAACTTGGCGGTTATGTCATTGCACGAGCTCTACTATCGATTAATACACACCTTTATTTACGATTATTCTGTCACCAAAAGATCAGAGGTGAATACAACATTGCTAATACCCATACGAACCAGCTATTATGTTTCCTCTGCAAACAGGACGAGAAGTGTTCTTGCATAGAACCAATATCACGGTCTGCCTATCTATAAAATATTGGAAAATGTGAATATATTATTAATAATAATAATATTAATTAATTTGTATCAACGAATCTATGGTAACGAATTTCTGAAAAGGTGTACGAATCTATTTATTGAAAATGTGTCCTTTCCAGCGTGTCTCTTTATTTCTATAAAAGCACAAGTGCTTGAATGAATCAAAAACAATTAATTCCAATCATCTAGTATTAAGTCTAAGAGAGAGGGGGCTACCAATATTGCTTCTACGAATTCTTACGGTGTGAAATGCTGCTACCGAAGGAAAGAACCGTTGTATCCTGGGAGACCAATCGCCATTAAACCGTAAGCACCAGTGAGCGACGAATATTGTCTTAAGAACATTGAACCAAGTTCAAGTATCGGTATCTTTTATTTATTTTACTTATATATTAATTTCAGAATATAAATACAGAGTTGGAATTATTTATGATAACAATCTTAAGAGCATCAATAGTAAGGTTTATCCTAATTTCAAGATTTTAGATTTGGAATGTAGGAACTCATTTTGTAGAATAGTGGAGTCCTATGATGGTCGCAACCCATTTTGGTTGGTTTTGAAAATGAGTGAAAATGGCATCGAAGAAAAAAAAAAGAAGAAAAATAGTGAGACTGAGAGAAAAAAAATAGTTCAATTGTGGGATCCATTTTATTCACCCAGTAAAACTTGAACAACGTTCATCATTCTACACGTGTCAACCTAAAACCATTTGCCATTATGATGAGGTGAGAGAACTCAAATTAAAAACAAAAATAATTTTATGTTGAGACGTGACAGCCATCAAGTGGAACGGTGAACACAATCCAAATTTTAGTGGGTAAAACAAAAATAGATTCTTCAAATGTGCTCCTAACCGCAGCTCATGTAGAAAGCAACACGGACAACAGCCCCCAACAGTGTAAGTGTACGTGTCTGCGGATTGTAATTAAAAAAAAAATTGCTCCTAATTTGTTCAGTATAAATTTGTGTCCCAAAATGTATTTTCCAGCACATCTACTGGAGATGCTCAAACGAAAAGTGTTTTGAGTGATTTATATGTTTATTATAAATTTGTCTATTGGAGATGCTCTAAGGAAAAGTCTCCGAGTGATTTATTTGTTTATTAGCACATCTATTGGAGATGCTCTAACGAAAAGTCTCTGAGCGGCTGAACGCCATAGTTGAAAAATGAAATGAAAGGATTAGTAACAAACATAATTAAGAGTTGGTTATTGATTAGACAGTCATCTTCTTCCTTGCCGAGGCACTCATGCGGAACCCTGTCTGACTCACAAAACCAGTCGTCCCCATGTGTATACCAACTTCTGGTTGTGGGTTAGATCTACGTACCATGGGGCCAACCACACATAGGTCCATTCTTGTCGGCTCATGGTCGGCGGCCCAGACCCAAAACTATTTGGGTCGAAACGCTGGTATTGCTCCATTGTTATTGTAGCCCACTATTGAAATTCCTAGAATTGTAATTCTCAACACTTTTAGTGACCAAATGACGATACTTGGGCCTACAAATTCCCTTACAACAACAGCAACAAGTAAGAACAGGCCAGTCTCGTCCATCCCCGGTCTCGCTGCAGAATGGACCGGGCTTGAGATTATCAATGGCTAGCATGGCTGGCTTAACATAGGAGTCCAACCCTGTTCTATTCAAGGCCTGGCCCAATTTGACACCTCAAATGGAAAAAAAATCAGTCCTGATCCTTTCTTGATATGTCTAACATTCATTCTCGGCAGAAATATCTTTTAGTTTAGCTACATTGCACGGACACAGATTCGATATACGATACGAAACAGTAATAACACTGCAGCACGGACACGAAGTTATTTTATTTTGCGTGTCTCGATGTATTTCAGCATTTCCGACACGTATCGGACACTCACAAGATCTGCATTTTTGGACTGTTGTGCTTCCTAGCCTCCTAGGTGTTTAGTGAGAAGCTACCTTGTCTCATGCAACAGAGGAGAGCAGGATCTCAAGTCTAAGTGCTGCTAATAGCAACACCACATTCGTGATTAGTTTATAAAGAAATTTGACAAATTTATATAACCAAAAAATAAATTAAAAAACACAAATTCACAAAGCTTGGTTGAATCTACGAGTTGTAATTATACCAGGAAATCTAAGTTTCCACTTGAGAGAGAACGGATCAAACAAAAAGAAAATAAAGGGCAAAAAAGAAACACCTAATATTTTTTCATCAGCAGAAAATTACGAAGAAAGGGAGAAGGGAGGAGAAGCAAACCAACAATGGCGGACCCGGTGATCTCTCAAACGAGGACGAGAGCAGTGGACAACCTCCCCCACTTCCTCTTCTTCTTCTTCCCCTTCCTTTGACCACCACCAGAACCGGCAGCACTGGTCATCGCCGACGAAGCCGAGATCGGGAGCGGCGTCAGCGTCGGTGGAGCATCATCGGCCCTCTTCTTCTTCTTCTTCTTCCTCTTCCTGCTGATCTTCTCTTCCGCGTCCGCGGAGGAGCCGACGGCGAGGACGGATCCGACGGGGCACTCCTCCCAGCCGAGGGAGGCGATGTCGGACTTGACCTCCTCCAGACCCAGCTGCGCGCACGGGTACACGGACCCCTCCCCGGAGCAGCCGACGGTGGATCGGGAGGGGTCCCTGAGCGGGATGGACTTGAGGCCGTCCATGGTGTCGTTCTTGAAGCGGCGCCTCACGAATCCGTGCATCGTCACGATCTGTCAGTCAGCGGTGGGATTGATCGATCGACCGATGTAGAAAATGAGAGAGAGAGAGAGAGAGGGAGAGTACGAACCTCGTTGAGCTGGTCCATGGTGAGCTTTGGCATGTCCGGATTCTCGAGGAACGCCATGTAGTCCTCGAGCATCAGCTTCTTCTTCAGCTCCACTTTTGTCATCTCTCTCTAGTCTCTCCTTCCTCCTGATCCTTTCTATTTGGGGCTATCTGTAGGAGGAGGAAGAAAAGCTAGGACGCGGGAAATAATAAAATAGGCGAAACTAATTGGGGCCTTGGATGGTCAAGAATTTACGGGAATGCCCTCACACTCTCCCCACTGCATTTTTGGTGTTGCTGGTTCGAGTGGGTTGATGGACAGGACCGGCCAGTACGGTGAGAGAGAGGGGATACGGATGCCGCCAAAATAGTGTGGAGGATGTATGTGTGATACGAAGGGTGTTATAGTCATTTTCTGCCAGAATGATAAAAAAATATTCCTTTCAAACTGTTTTGAAAATCGTAATGGAGAGAGATCGCAACCGTTCATGGATAAAGATGGAGAGGACTGAGTCTGCCACGCCGAATGAAAAAAAAAAAAAAATAGACCTTCTTTTTAAGAGTTCTCTTGATCATTTTGTTGTGTTTTTTTTAAGAGTTCGGATACTGCAGTCTGGGATGCTCGTCGTCACGGCAGGACTACAGAATGTTTCTATAAACAAATATAATATTTTGTCCGCGATTTGTAATTGGGGACGCGATCGTTAGCCGACGTGACAGCTATCCATTGGTCCTTATATTATTTTCGGATTTCATCCGGATAAGGAAACCAATGATCGGCCGTCACGTCCGTCGACGGTCACATTGGTAGTTACAAATCGCGGACAACGTAACAACTCCGTTTTATCGGATCAATGCAAACTCCGAGCCTGTGTTGACACGTATCTCGTATCTCTACACGTGTTGTTCATGAGAAAAGGTCACGTCGGCATGGCCATGCCCGTAGGCCGTATACAGGCACGAACGCCCATTGATCTAGTCCGACATTACATGTACCGATGGGAGTTTTGACATAAATGTATGTAAGAACAGAGTGTGAAGCACAATGGGAATAAACAATCATTTCAACGGATTTGACCCAAATGATAAACCTACAGTTTTTTTCAAGAAAAAGTCGAGCCGACAGGAAACCGGTCTAAAACCAGGTCGGTTCATCTCGGCCCAAAATTTTTGGGTTGATCTCTAAGCCCAGTCGAACCAAACTTTTTAACCAGGCTAGCTGAACCCCACCTGATTAAACCCGATCAGAATTAGACCCGAGTTGGCCCGATGAACCCAGTACACACCTTTGACATCTTGCTCTACGATTACCGCAGTAGCCATGGGAAGGGGATGTCAACAAGAGGGAAGGACTAGAACATTGATTAGTTTAATATATAAAAATTTAGTCACTTATTAAGATTGAGCTTACGTTAGAATAATATGGTACTTTTACTTACTATTATCTCTAATCTCTAATCGTAAATAATTATAGTTAGAATAATATGGTGTACGGGCAGCTCCAGGAAAATGCAACTAAGCTTATATAAGTTGCTGATGGCACGGCTACTCACGATGGATCGGTTGGTTCGATTTGGCATTCAGACTGGCTCTACCATGTGTCATGTGTGGTCAGGATCAGGAAACAATAAGTCATGTGTTCTTTCAATGCGGAATGACCAAACGCATTTGGCAGATGCAGAAAAGGAGGCTACAACAGATTATGGCATTGACGATGTGGTTCGGAACATAGGAGGAAATCAGTCGTATGGGAAAGCTCGGCTCAGATTAGCAACAACGATATACCATGTCTGGAGGGAGCGAAATACGCATATATTTGAGTCTGTACAAACTACAGACAAGGGGGAGCGAAATACGCATATATTTGAGTTCTGTACAAACTACAGACAGGGGTGAGGAATTTACTACACAACATTGAATACGATGTGTCTTGTATGAGGCTTCCACGAGAAGCTCCATATCTTGGTTAAGATGTACTTTGTTCTTTATAAATGAATTACCTTTCTTTCAAAAGAAAAAAAAATTATAGTCCCAAATATTAACGTCAAAATAACTTTTCCAGCTTGTAGAAGCTCATCATGGACAGATATTAAAAAATGAAAAATATCCATATATTCTGCAAAATGCAAACATAAAAAAGAGGCTTTGTACATTTTCATATAAACTCTCCAGTATAAGAAAAATGCAAAATATCATTCATTAAGAAACCCTAGGAGATACCTTACATATACTAGCAAAATAATAAATATAACCATGGAAAGCAAGAACTGAAAAACTGCTATAGCAAACATATATAACCACAGAAGCAAGAACTGTAAAGGTTGCTATAGCAAACTGCTTTCGTTCCGGTGTTCCATTCAGAAATACAAGCCAAACGCACTTTCGTTATTTGATGTCTACAAATACATTTAGAGAGGACAGTTAGTTCTCAAGAGACTGAGTTTGGAGGAGGAGCACTCGGTGCTTCCTGGCTTCTTGATCTCTGGTTCTGGGTTGGTGATGGTGGAGAGTCCAGGTCCTCCCACCTTGACATGCTGACCTTCTTCCGTAGGGATCGTCAGCTCTGGTACTCGGCATGGTTCATCTCTTCCATAATAAGCCATTGTTTGCACCTTTCTCCGTGGAATACTTGGAAGATGCATACTCGTTAGCATCAGATAAAACACTAATTATTCTGTACAAACAGTAATTATTCTGTACAAATGAAGCAGACAAGGAGGAAGATGAGTGTGAGCTTTGCTCTAGCAGCAGCCATTATGGAATGGGTAAATGCAATGCAATGACTCTTGAGAAGAAGAAAAAAAGTGCTGGAGTGCTCTTCTTTATATAGTGTGACGACCCTTGCACTCTTTCAACTCTCAAGATGAACCCTAGGCAAGGGGCATGGACCACACTGACTTTCTAAAACCTTAATACTTGGCCATGGATTGAATGATACGGGGTTGACTTCCACTTACTTTTGGCATGTTTGGATATGTGAAGCCTCGTGGGGATATTGAAGTTATTTCTAAACTCTTTACAAAGTACAAGAAAAATGCTTTGTAAATAAATTCTCGTCTCTTTAAAGATGAGACCAATCATTAATGATTGTATTTACGTGTCATAGGTTAGCACTAAGTCCCCCTTCCATTTTCATTTTTATTTTGTCCGAACTAAAATTCGAATCCATGTCCACTCCTCTCCTTAATAGTGTGATACCACCGGACAACTCCCTCGGTGGTAATTATAGTAGTTGTTCTTTACTTCACTAATGTTAAAAAAGCATGGGCATGTGATAGACCTGACATTAGTGCTCAATTTATGAAGATTTGAATAAGTGACAAGAGAACAACTTCTTAGGAAGTTTGGTATCTGTTATTTGACATTAAGAAAAAGGCCAACATGTATAATACTTCAATACAAAAAAGACAGAAAAAATTACAAAATATGTACATAAAATTTTAATAACAAGACACAAAAAATCAATTTAAGTGCTACAACTACATTTATTCTTATAATTCTGCTTACAACTGATTTTTATGCAATTAATTGCACTTATCTCAGTCTTTTGTGAAACAAAAAATTTTGTTACATAATTCTGAAGAATGTGGAATATATTTTATAACAAAAACTGGTTCCAATTGTTAAACAAAGATTTCAAATATCTTAAGAATCTGAATTTCTTCAGTAGAATAGAGTTGGCCTTCATTGTTTTCTGATAGATATCGTGAGACCGGTGGAAGGATTATGGGGAAAAAAAGATAATTAGTCATCTAAGTTTAAGGCTACAAAATACAGCTTAATTTACATATGAGCAAGCATTGATCAGACCCAAAAAAATTGACAAGTAAAAATTCTTACTTGAGGGCAACTGCACAACTGTTAACCTTCCCGGGAGCCTTGGAGACAAAAATTAGACAGAACAGGAAGCTCCTTCAGCACTTGTAGGATAACTCGCCTCAAATTGAAGAATTGCGTTGCAAGGGCATAACCACCAGTGTGCCAGCTGTTTTACTTTGAGCCTTTCTACAATCTAACTTCCCCCGTGCTATAGAAAGAGAGCTTGCCACAACCTGTGCCTAGTTAAGTTCCTCAAAATCAGCATATATAATTCTGTGACGTAACGTGTTGCACCCAAAATGACAAAAACACATGCTCATTCTGGTAAGCTATGCAAAGCTAAGTCCAGTACTCCAGACGGTGAGCTTAATCTCCAAAGTCAGTAGAAGAACCATACTAACACATAAGAATTATTCAGCATCTTATTTCTGGACTTGCATGATATCTGTAAGTCAGGCATTCCCTTCTAATGAGTGTCCTCAAGCACAAAACATTTTCATTCACATTTTTGAGCTCGAGCAATTTCCCAGATTGGATCATTATTTTGATTCAGAACAGGCCTATTCTTTTGATCGGTGTTTACTATTGCAACCATGAACCTCTCATTCTGGAGGGTGTAGAGGTACATAGCCTGCTCATCCTAACATTTGCCAACAGAAAAGAAAAGATGCTAGTTAGAAACAATAGTTAATATACTAGAAAAAGATATCAGGATTAAACAAAATTTGTGATCAACTAAAAAAAGTTGTTTAAAGAGTGGAATGTGAACTGATACTTCAATAATAAGTTTTTCATTACTTCAATTTTGAAACAGACTCCAGAGAAACATAATAAGCTTATTGACACAAAGCATATATTTAAATTTTTATTTCAATTCTAGAATCAACTTTATTGGTATACTGCAGATTATGTTAAAAAAAAAAACTGTATCAGGGTCCTAATTGTATTAGGAATAGGAGTGAGTTTCATTAAGAAATATTTTCCAATTTGGAATCCTATTTGAACTAAATTTCAGTTCTATTACAGTCTAGAGCCCATAGTATTTGTGATATGATTAGTAATTTTATTCAAGGTTATTACGTATTGGCTGAAACCGATATGTTTCAGAAGTTTTGGGCCGGAATTGGAGGGCGCTCCGAAACCGACATAAGTACCGAAACCAACTGATTCAAAACCATTGGAGCCCCTGAAACTGCCAAAATGGTAATAAGAAAGGTTCAACACCGAGTATTGGAACCTTGTTTTTGTTGATTTGAAGTATTTGGGTTAAAGCCTATATAAAGGGCTTAAGCCTTGTGCATTTTGATTGGATGATTGATCATTAAAGTGAGAACTATTCTCCATGGTGTGACCGTATCCTTCTCTCTCGAGTAATTTCAAGTTCTTTTTCAAGCTTTAGAGTGATTACATTGCTATCAGGATGTGCAAGATTGCATCTTCTTATTCTTATCGAGTGATTTAGTGTGTATCCTCCTTTCTTCACCATAAAACCCATGTGTTATTGTTATTTCAAACTTTGAAAATATGGTCCATTATTGCTGTCCATCACAACAAATGGCCATCAAAGCCCTAGAAAACACCTTCTAAATCCAACAACATGGAAAACCCCTTCTACATCCAGTAACATGAAAACCTTGTCTACCTTAAGCCTCCTATCAAATCCAACCCTAAACCCTAGACCCTCAGTTAAAAATGATTATTTCCAGATCAAAGTTTGATTTTACGGTTTTGTCCAGTGAGCCCTAAGAAATTTACTATGTTTTAATCCTAAAAAAGAACTTCAAATCGATAAATTTACTATGTTTTAATCCCAATCTTTATAATACACATATTCTCAATTCCAAAAGTTTCAATTTTGAGGACAATTACCACCAAGGGGGTGGTGTAGTGGTAATACTAATGAGGGGAGGAGTCGGTGTGGGTTAGAATCCCAGTCCGAGCATTAATTAAACGGGAGGGGGTCTTGGTGCTAATAGCCCACGACAAGGACGGTCATTGATGAATTCCCCTTATCTCAAAAAAGAAAAAAAAATCTTCATATTTGTTTTATGTACCATGCCGGACATGCATGATACGATGCTCCAGCTTGAGTTGAAAGGGAGTGTCATAGTGATTCGCCCAACTGGGTATAGCCCATACTAAGTTTTCCTTGTTGGACTTATGGTGTATCGTGTATATATATTCTCCTATCCTCTAATAGAAAACTAAAACAATTGAACCATTTCCTCTCAACAGAAGAAAATGTCTCCTGTCAAAGCATCCTAACAAGGTAACAATTTACGCTGGGTTTGGGATTGCTTATCATGGCTGCTTCTGTTATTTTTTTCAACAGCAGTCACTTTTGAACCTTCTGGCTCCTTTCAAAAGTTGTATCTGCTGGCAGCAATCTCAAGCCAAGCCTTAGAATAAATGACTGTCTTGATGAAGATTTCTTATGTTTTACTGTGTCTCCTTTCTGTTCGATAAAAATAGTCATGACCTCTTTAACAATGCTTCTAAACATTTCTGTAAAATTGGGAGTACAGACCTCAGGCAGCTCAAAGAATTCATCAGGAGATACTTGCAACAATTCTGCAGCAGTTTGACCTGCACACCATGCAAAAATATCCGCACTTTCATCGACTAGGGTAATCTTCAAGTGAAAGCTCCGTAAAAGCTCTCCTTCACTACTACAATGGCAAAAGCAACATTCAACTATCCCCATGGATTTCTCGTTCACATGACGGCCACAAGGAGCATGACAGAGCACCGAACGTACATGCTGAAGTTCAATTTGGTCAAGACGGACGTTAAATATCTGCAAAGATGTTAACAGACCAAATCATAATGAGTAAGCATCATTGCACAACATTTCTATCAACACCTATGCATGTTTAAAAGCTCTTATCCTAACCTTGTTGTATTAACCTAAAGCATATGCTGTTTCTACCGTAGAGATTGGGCCTACATAAGTCATAGTAAGAACATACTTTGTAGCCATGACTAATTAATATTCTCTATTAGTGGGCACATTTTTTTTTCTTTGAAAGAGACGTGTTCGAAAATTTCATTGCAGGACATCTTTGATTTCCATATAACTCATTTAACAACTTTTTGTGTTCCAACAACTAAAGAGAACATGATAGTTAAAATGTAATTGATTTAGAGGCGAACAAGCATGAACGGTGCAAGTAACTGTTCTGCTTATAAACATGTCTCAAAGTTAATTAATAGCTTGTCTCAAGTACGAAACTACGAACGCATTACTCTGTATTACTCTGTATCGGACCATATCTTATACCTAGTTGTCTAGACATTTTATAACTTCAGGAACTTTTGACAGTTATTTCAAAATTTCATTAGCATAGCGTAGGAATCACTATAACTAGGTAACATAGTTAGGAATCACTATAACTAGGTAACATAGTACTGTCATTCTGCAAAAATCGCTTGGCTATCTTGGGATATTTTGATGTAAATGCACATACTGGGTTGGAAGACCAATCGGCCTACCACCAACTAATCCACTGATAAAGTCCTGGAAATTGCCAATCGGTCCACCGACAGATAAACTGAGTCGAATGGCTGAAGTCGGTTGAGTTATATTTGTTAGGTTAGTATTTCCTATTCCTCTATATATAGGAATCCTAAAGCTTGTGGTAGGGATCCTAAAGCTTGTGGTGGATAACTCCTAATATGCATAGGGTGTTGGCAGCTACCATAGAGAGAGAAGTGAGGAAGAAATAGAGAAACTGAGAAGGGAAAAGAGAGATTTGGATATCGGGTGTAATCTCTGGCTTTCTTGTGTGTTCTTTTGTTTATTGGTGGCTCTAGGTATTGCGGGATCTCGTAAAGCCTTGTAACCTTTTTATAGTAGATCCCGCTCTCCCAGTGATCGTCTCAGGTCTAAGCTTTCCACCTAAAAAGCTCGTGCCTTAGTGTGCTTGGACATTATTATCAGCTCAACTCTTCACTGAACTTGGTTTGGGGGAGCAGTGCCTACTATTCCCCAAAAGTCCAGTCAGTACATCCAAATCAAACAATTTATATTCAAACTTTGATGGGAAATACCTAGAACTTAATAACCGCATAAGAAGGAATATGGCACGGTGTATTAAGGTTCAAAGGTCCTCTTGTTGAGGTTTAACTAAGAATACACCTTCAGTGGCATGACATCATGATTAATATCATATGAGTATTTTGCCATCGCAATAGGGTCAGCTATGGAGCATGAGAAAGCTCCAGAAAGAACCGACTTATGACTAGTTGTCAACATGAAGTCAACCCTTTCTATTGCTGCCAATTTGCTAGCAAAGGTAGCTATGAACAAGATAGGGTTTTGCCTTAAAACCTAGAATGATAATTGCTAAAGGTAGATCTGCCATTTTGGTCATGCAGTTTATCTTCAGAGAACCCTCCAAGTTCACCTATACTAGGAAAGAGTAGCCGAAGAGGTACTTCATCCAAAAATTGGATACAGACTGTTTGGATATTGACTGTTGAACAGTATCCACACGACGACAAGAATGAAACATTAGTTTCAATATCGCATCAGACAAAAAAGAACATATGGCAGAAGTACAGTAACATCTAAAAAATTCAACTGTTAAATACAGCATGCAACTCGAAAGATTAAAATAGTATGAAATTTAGAAGACACAAAAAGGGACAATTATTAGGTGAATCATCTTATTAACTACTAAATGTATTGGTTTAAAAGAGGCATACATTGGTGGCAGTATTATGTTTTGAGAGATCTGATAAACATGATAGCTGGTGGAGGCATGATGAGTTCAGGAATGCTGGCAAACAGCTTAGGTCAACCAAGGAAGTTCCAGAATCTTTCTCAAACCATGCTAACTCAAGTCTGCGACCAAAAGAACAGTCAACTGGTTATAAGTGAGATGATATTTGTGGTAAGTCGTGCAACAAACAACATCAACATTTGAACATTAAGAAAACATTCTAAGTTTTAACCTTGAGCGCAAGGATTTACTTTAAATCTCCTTGAACAGAGAGGTAACTAGATAAATCACTGCTAAATTACTAAAATTGATGGAACCTAATAAAGCTAAACAGTAATGGAGTACTCACAGTTTATCAGTATTAAGAGAACAACTCAAGCCCGATATGTATATTGTATGACCAAGGCCTAATCTCCCCAGAGACCTGCAAAACAAATTTCAAAAACATGCCCATGCTGCAAGTAAAAATGTAACAAACAGCAAGCATAACTTCATAAGTTCCATCCAATGAGACAAGCTTCTTTATTTCCCACAACCACAAAGTCTTAGATGACAAAGAAACACCTTTCCCTATCCCCACCAATAAACAGTGTGCACTCTGCGGTTTTAGCATCTATAGAGTTGTCACGAGGATGCTAAAGGACTAAACAGTGTTTTCATGCTCGACTATGGGATACAGATTCCACGTCACAATGTCTGAAGACTTTGTACAAAAATAGAGCATAGCTGTGTTACTACAGCAGCTATGCATGCCAAACACAGCATAAATTTACGGCCATAAGAAGTGATTGTTAAAAGAAATATCAAGCAAGTTTTAATGTGTATTAGTAATTAAAGAGCCTTGTCCTCTTGCAGATCACTGCTTAAGTTAATGAGGATGATAATGATAGTTTATAGCTGTCATGAAGAAGACCTTGCTTTGCTCAGAAGGAAAAAAATCTACTGGGATTTAACATACAAACTTTGATTGTTATACGAAGTTTCTTCTTTGGTTCAAGTGTAAAATCATTTTTCAATTCGATTTGCTAGACTAACGGATCTTGTTTTCATCATTTGTGCCTTCCTCCATGCAGTTTGGTTAATTGTAACTGTATAAAGAGTACCGAGTATCTGGTCTGTTTGTTGGGGCAGGGGAAAATAACTTATTAATTATTATACACAAAGTTATGTGAGCTTATTACCAGAAATGATTTACACTATATACTGCCTTAAGCTTATAAAGTTGTCAATGTAACCGGAAGCCCTTAATATTAAGTTGGTGGCAATTAGTCAGCTTAACAAACCTAAAACATATCATATTTTGCCTTCTTTACATTGATGCATGATTTCAAAGAAATTAATTTATGCCTTTTCAAATTACAAATTTGTTTCAAGAGAATTAATTTATTAAAAAATCACATTCCCATACGAAGTAAGGACACGAGAAAAATAAAGACAATTGCACGGGTTACACCGATCAATATCGAAAAGGAAAAGTAGTGAATAAGTTACCAATATCTAACGAAGTGTAGCTTTGTGATAATTGCTCCTGTTAGATCTTCAATTGTCACCGAGAACACTGTCTCTGAAGCATCTGTTTCCCTTTTAATGTTTCTGACCACACCATAAAGGCTGATCCCAGTCATTTTGTCATGAAGATCATTCACATATGCCTACAAGACCTCAACATCTCAGTGAATACTCTATTAGCCTTGTACATCAGAAAAGTTATTGTATAAATATATGTAGTATAAACTGAATGAAAAGGATGATACAGTTAGCTACGTCAGGAACTACAAAAAAATAAAAGTTTACTATCAAGATTTTCTGTAGTAACCTAATATTAGTAAGCGAAAAAAAAAAACTATTAGTTTCCAAATATCATATATGGTTTTGATCTCTACTTGCATAAATCATAACTAATTAGATATAACTGTATAGCAATACCACTAAATGATTCATAATATAATTATGTCAATGTCATATGAAGTTGTAATGACCTTGCACAAATATATGTCCTTGCTCGAGCTCGTCATTAACCCATCTAACATCCCATTTATCTTAAAGCTAGCTCAAAGACTTCAATCAAGAGTAGAAAGAAGCTTAATCCCAATTTTCCCAGTCCCTTGCTCTACTAGGTCAAGAGAAGACTTGATACAAAATCATACTTTTTCTCTCTTCTAGTGGCAAGTTGTGTCACATTCAGGTGTCATCCACATGTAAGTTTGTAATGCACTTGGAGTTATAATCTGGAATTTTGAGAGATTAAAGAATAATATTTGGCAAAGGACTCATATAATTAAGATTCAAATAGGTGAAAAGCTTAATGGCTATGGTTTGTTCATTTCATTCTCTACTTCTACATGGTTATTTATATTCAGTTTTCCAGTTTGTATCATACTCGAATTTGTATCTAACGTACTTTTGTATCCATCATGTCAACTAATAGGCAGCTAGAAGCCTAGAACATGTGGAGACTTCCCCCGCTTGCTCACAATGTCTTGTTTCAAGCAAAAAGTAGAAAGGAGAAGGTGATGTTGGTCGACAAATGTAAAAACTAACACTAAACCGAAGAAGACAAATATATTAACATGACATGAGATACAAGTAACTAAATAAAATAAAAATTCTAAAAACAAGGAGTATAAGGGGGGAAAACAGATCAGTCTCTAAAAGGGAGTCCCAGTGCCACGAGGCTCCTGCCTACGCAGGATCTGGGCAGGGTCAAAATGTCTGTAGCCTTACCCCCATATATACAGAGAGGTTTCCATGAGAAGTCTATCAGTAATTAAATTTAAAAGGTACGAACTAATGTGAGAAAAGTTTGATAATTTTCTTGATCAAGCTGTCAAAAGGTGAACCTCAATACACTCGTACATCATAATCATAATAACATTGTGTGAGGTTCTAAGGTCTCCATTACTGTGGTCAAAATGAGGAAGCTTCAAGAGGAATGCACAAGGAACTTTGCATTATTAAAGTTGGTAAAGGTGATGATCTCTGTGAGGGCTACGCCACAAGCACCAACTTGACAATTATTTGGGTCTTTGGCATGACTCTTGAATGGTATGATAGCCAGTTTGATACAAAATAAAAATATTAAACAACCGATATGAATCAAGGAACAGCTAATATATATACTTACTCGGAATGGATAATTACTGAAGTCAACAGAGCCTTGAGAGTTAAGGGGTAATGATACTTGGGAAACCTTAAGACCCTGACTTTGACTGGCACCACATGACAGCCTTGTTCCTTGATACCTTATTTGAGTGGAAGCAAGAAGCACCTGTGCAGCATATAAACAATATAAGTTTAAGTTAAATAGGCAAGGGAATATTTGTTAAGTTTACATGCTCGGACAGTACCTGTTCTTCATGCTGAACGAACGGCACTAAATATAACTGTGTTGCACTACCGTATTCAAGACATACTCCTTGACTGGTCATAATGCCACTGTCAGTAATGTTTGCAATAAAGGGCCTATCAACTGCAAGCATACTCCCAGAGCTGGAATTTAAAGGGGAGAAAAATGTCATCACCAGAAAAGGAAGCCAGCCATAAGTTCAAAACCAAGTAAACAGTAGACCTTAGAAGATTGGCAAGGAGAACCTGCTCGCCCCACAAATTAAACTTCAATTTGCCACCATCATTATCAACAAGCGTAATCTGTTTTCTCTGTGAACACCCAAAACTACCCTGAGCTTCCAATGGCCCAATTGACTCGATCCTGGAGATCAGAAGCATACAAATGAACAGGTCAAATGGCATACTAGAATATGATGTTGCAAGTATACATTATTCACAGATCTGACAAGAGTTTATGTTTTCCGACTAACAAAGATGCATGTGGTTTACATCCAAAATAGTGGGTGGGTGGGTGGTGGTGGGTGGGGTTGGGGTGGGGGTGGGAGGGCATAGGATCCTGCTAGCCATACATTTTAAACACCATTAGACCAGGACTAGGCAAACAGTCATATTACCTGCACCAACGTGACTTTACCTCTTTAAGTTTGTATATGTATGAGATTGTAAATTATCAGTTAGTAGTATACCCAAAAGCCAAGTCAGCTATGTCTTTGGGATACCATTAATGAGTTCATAGCTATGACAATTCATCATATAAGTTGTTATCAACTAATTATGATAGACTCATTTAAGTCGTAAGTGCAAATTGAAATTTCTATGTATGACTAGATTGTTTGACATTGAACTACATGTTTGAAGTGACTAACTGCAATTTTCCAAGAAGTAGGAATATCCAATTGGGCGTCAACAAGACTAGTAATGCTCTTAATATGAAAGCCAATATCATACACTATGTAACATGTGATGGTATATCAAGTTGATAGCTTACTTAGGCATCCATTAGAGAATATGTTAATTGAAACCCAACATATTTTTTTACACCTTAGCAATTGCCAAGTAGGTATTCTACTATGAAGCATAGGTACCGGTACGAGTACAAGGTACTTTGCGTACCCGGTACGAGCATATGTATTCTAAAAATCCATGGTACGGGTACGGTTGGTATTTATATTGACCAATTACTATTAATGCATCTCCATGACTCCATAAGCGTAAAACTAAGATTCTAAATTTCTTCATCAGTCCTCAAATAAAATTTAGTCCAAAAACTATGTCATTTAAGTTTAGAAATAGAGAGAACTTCCCGACACAAAAGTAGCAAAGCTATATTTTAAAAGATATCCAATGCCTTGTACTAGAAAGTACCCACAAAGTGCCAAAGAAGTACACATGAAGTACCCAAAGTTAAAATTGAGAAAACAAATAAATATAGTTTTCGGTACTTTTGCAGTAAGTACCAAGGAGTACCTGTAGTGCCCCGCTTCTCGCGGTTCACTATGTAATACCTACGGCTTGTTGACTCAGTCATAAACTGAGTATTTGGTGAAACCTTTGCCGGTATCGATTGATCACGGATGAAATGCAATGAACCTTTCCAATTGATGGATTGGCTTCTATTGAAATGAATCCAAGAGTTTTGCTGAATGTTTTCTCTCGCTGCTTGGTTTTGATGAATGCGTTTTCGTGTTGGTTTTCGATGATTGGTTTTCATTGTTCGCTTTCATCGCATTTCGCATTCATTCCGAATCTTGAGAGAAAGAGACGAAGTATGCTAATCAACTGTTGGTGCCAATGTAGGGCGCGTGAATTGTTCGTGAACGGTGAAGTCCCTCCTTCTCTCAACTAAGATTCATATCGGTGAGTTGCTCTAACCGGGCTTGCATTTATTTGTACGCCCTAATAAAAATTGATCTCTAGTCCACTCTGTTGCCTTGTCCCTGTGATCAACGATATCTCAATAACAAAAGATAAAGAGAAGATAATGAATTGAATCACATGATGGATTATATGTTGCCACTTCATCTGTTGCCTATGAATATGCTTCAAATGTTTAGATGTGTACAGACGAACTTGTATACATTGCCACAGTAAGAGAATTGTCCCAAAGCTAGGAGCTACAAGCTCTGTCATAGACCAAAGCAAAGCATAAATACATGTGTTGCCTAACAGTCGCCTTATAGAGTATGCATAGGTCCTGGACAACTTGTATACAAGGAAACTAGATCTCTCGAGCGGGTCTGGGGGCACCTGGAATCGCTCGGCCTGGGGGAGATTGTCTAGACATTTCGAGGTACAAGAAACCTCGAGTGTTGAATCAATATCCAAATAGAGACGAGCTGAACCCATGTGTCACAGCGGCTAATCACGGGAAACGACCCGTGGACCAACATATAGTTAGTTGCATTTATGAAATCGGAGTGCATTGCAACCTAACAAGAGATACGGTGTTAAACAGTATATCTTTATATCAAATGCAAATTGTGCTAACCTGTTTTGTGCAGGGATGACTGTCGGCGTTGGTAAGTTGGTTATGATTATTCTACTGTCATTGTTTCTTGTGAATTGTTAAAAAGAACCTAGACAAGTAGAAAGAGCACTAGTAAAATATGTAGCTTCACATGTTGAATTAGTACAGATATTTGTGAGTTTCGGCGAAGAGCCGCTCGCCAGTACAGATGTGTGCTGACCCACGTTGTGGACATCTTTTTCAGAAAGCAAAGGAGACAGGAGGATTTCAAAGAGGCACTAAAGCTCGTCTAGTCCAGTAGAGCTGTGGACTGCCTCGAAGCTTCATTTTCTTTCCAGTCAAGTTTCAAGTTTTCATTTCCTTTGAAGGTGTCTTTTCAATTCCAGCTTGTAATAAAGGGATATCATGTATGGGCATTGTGACTGTTTTCAAAGAGAGTTTCAAAGAGAATCATGTAGCCAATATAAGATAAAATCTGAGTTCACAAAGCTTTGTACTTGTATTCCTATCAAGTTTATGAATAAAAGAAGTATTTCTATTTCAAATCTCTGTGTCCAATATTTGGTTTTCTGCAATAAATGGGTGCGTGTGTGTGTTTTGCTTGACTAGTTGTTTTGTGCAGGTACATGGCCTTGTGCAAGCGCAACTTAGGCTTGCACAGCATCACGCCTTAGCGAGGACGATCGATCCCGCAGGGATCCAGGCAAGGCGGACGACCCTAGCGGGATCGGGGCGTGACAAAGTGGTATCAGAGCAAGGTTTTACGTCCTTGGCCTCTTGCAAATATCGTTTTCGAAAAAGCATATAAAGTATTTTGATGGCTTTCAAAAGTGTCCCGATTTTTGAGTTATGAAAACCAATGCCCCATACAATAAGTCCATAATATTTTATGAGATTGACAGAAGTTATACTCTTTTTGTAGAGAAATGGCCCCTCCTCGCTCATCTGCCTCGACAGATCCGATAGAACGGATCATGACATTGTTGGAACTGCAGAGGCAGGACAGTGAGGAACGCGCTCATCTGCCTCGACAGATCCGATAGAACGGATCATGACATTGTTGGAACTGCAGAGGCAGGACAGTGAGGAACGTAATCAAATACAACAGGCCCAAATAGAGGCCCAGCAGAAACAGTTGGAGTCCTTGACCCAAATTGTAACTGCGCTTGCGACAAATCGGGCTACCACCGCAGCAACCAAACCAACGGGAACGTCCGAAATTGAGCCCGTAGAGGGTGACGAACCCCAGCCAGCGCAAAGGCACTCTTCCTTTAAGCCAAAGGACTTCTTAGACGTGAAACCTCCGGAACTTGAAGGCAGGACGTCACCCGACAAGGTGATGGACTGGATTGATAAAATGGAGAGTCTGTTCGCGTTCGTGGGAGTTCCAAGTAGCAAGAAGGTAGTTTGTGCCGTTCTGCTCCTACGGCTGCGGGCAAAGGATTGGTGGAAGGCGAAGAAGCCGGCGCTGCTCGCAACGGCTAGAAATGGGAAGATCTCATGGGTCTCGTTCAAGAAGGCGTTTCTGGATCAATATCTGCCTCCAGCCATGAGCAAGAAGATGGAGCATGACTTCATCACACTAAAACAAGGGAATATGTCCGTGAAGGACTATGAATCTGAATTTGCTAAGTTGGCAAATTTTGCTACTGTTATGCTTCCCACGGAACAGACTCGCATAGATCGGTTCGTTGAAGGTCTGAATGACGACATTCAACTAAGTGTGTTGAATCGAGAATGTGGGTCATACTCTCAGGCCTTTGAGGCGGCGCTACAAGTGGAACAATTCAGCCTGAGGAAAGCATCAACAAAGATTCAATATGGTCGAAACCAGCCTACAAAAAGATACCATGACGGCGAGAAGAAAACAGAGGGAGATAACCGCAACACAGTAGAGTGCGGATACTGCGGCCGTCAGGGCCACACCATAGATAATTGTCGCACGAAAGCTTTCGAATACAGCTTCTGTGGCATGAAGGGCCACACAAAGGAATCATGTCGTTCCTTGAGCAAAGCTTGTTTCGGTTGTGGCCAGCAGGGTCACGCCGTCAGATTCTGTCCAAAGAAAAATCGTAATAGAGATGACACAGAGGAGCGTGGGCAGCTGCCAGGCCCACCGCCGCTCCGAGATAATCCGCACAATCAGCAGCTGCGGAATGCTAACACCGCGACAGCGCGCATCTACAATCCCTCCACCTTACTTGATCCAGAAAGTGGAGGTGAGTTTGTATCTTAAGTTTTGAGGACAAAACTTTTTCTCAGTGGGTTATTATGTAGTGAGTGCCCCGCTTCTCGCGGTTCACTATGTAATACCAACGGCTTGTTGACTCAGTCATAAACTGAGTATTTGGTGAAACCTTTGCCGGTATCGATTGATCACGGATGAAATGCAATGAACCTTTCCAATTGATGGATTGGCTTCTATTGAAATGAATCCAAGAGTTTTGTTGAATGTTTTCTCTCGCTGCTTGGTTTTGATGAATGCGTTTTCGTGTTGGTTTTCGATGATTGGTTTTCATTGTTCGTTTTCATCGCATTTCGCATTCATTCCGAATCTTGAGAGAAAGAGACGAAGTATGCTAATCAACTGTTGGTGCCAATGTAGGGCGCGTGAATTGTTCGTGAACGGCGCGTGAAGTCCCTCCTTCTCTCAACTAAGATTCATATCGGTGAGTTGCTCTAACCGGACTTGCATTTATTTGTACGCCCTAATAAAAATTGATCTCTAGTCCACTCTGTTGCCTTGTCCCTGTGATCAACGATACCTCAATAACAAAAGATAAAGAGAAGATAATGAATTGAATCACATGATGGATTATATGTTGCCACTTCATCTGTTGCCTATGAATATGCTTCAAATGTTTAGATGTGTACAGACGAACTTGTATACATTGCCACAGTAAGAGAATTGCCCCAAAGCTAGGAGCTACAAGCTGTCATAGACCAAAGCAAAGCATAAATACATGTGTTGCCTAACAGTCGCCTTATAGAGTATGCATAGGTCCTGGACAACTTGTATACAAGGAAACTAGATCTCTCGAGCGGGTCTGGGGGCACCTGGAATCGCTCGGCCTGGGGGAGATTGTCTAGACATTTCGAGGTACAAGAAACCTCGAGTGTTGAATCAATATCCAAATAGAGACGAGCTGAACCCATGTGTCACAGCGGCTAATCACGGGAAACGATCCGTGGACCAACATATAGTTAGTTGCATTTATGAAATCGGAGTGCATTGCAACCTAACAAAAGATACGGTGTTAAACAGTATATCTTTATATCAAATGCAAATTGTGCTAACCTGTTTTGTGCAGGGATGACTGTCAGCGTTGGTAAGTTGGTTATGATTATTCTACTGTCATTGTTTCTTATGAATTGTTAAAAAGAACCTAGACAAGTAGAAAGAGCACTAGTAAATATGTAGCTTCACATGTTGAATTAGTGCAGATATTTGTGAGTTTCGGCGAAGAGCCGCTCGCCAGTACATGATGTGTGCTGACCCACGTTGTGGGCATCTTTTTCAGAAAGCAAAGGAGACATGAGGATTTCAAAGAGGCACTAAAGCTCGTCTAGCCCAGTAGAGCTGTGGACTGCCTCGAACCTTCATTTTCTTTCCAGTCAAGTTTTAAATTTTCATTTCCTTTGAAGGTGTTTTTTCAATTCCAGCTTGTAATAAAGGGATATCATGTATGGGCATTGTGACTGTTTTCAAAGAGAGTTTCAAAGAGAATCATGTAGCCAATATAAGGCAAAATCTGAGTTCACAAAGCTTTGTACTTGTATTCCTATCAAGTTTATGAATAAAAGAAGTATTTCTATTTCAAATCTCTGTGTCCAATATTTGGTTTTCTGCAATAAATGGGTGCGTGCGTGTGTTTTGTTTGACTAGTTGTTTTGTGCAGGTACATGGCCTTGTGCAAGCGCAACTTAGGCTTGCACGGCATCACGCCTTAGCGAGAACGATCGATCCCGCAGGGATCCAGGCATTGCGGACTACCCTAGCGGGATCGGGGCGTGACAGTACCCGAAGAGTACAATTACCCGGTAAATCTCGATCTAACGTGATCATAATTATCAGAGCCCACAAGCCATTTAGGCACCTAGGTCCTTTGGGGTCTAGGCGCATAGCATAAAAGTGAGGCGCGCATCTGAGAAAACAAGACGTGTCTGAGAAAGCAAGGGACGTGTATAATTAGAAGAAAAATAGAAGTTGCTGACCTAATAACTGTTTTGTGTTGCTATGTTCTAGGTCAAACTTGTTCATAACAAAATAGGGGACCTTCGGCAGTGCTTGAACCGCAAAAGGGAGGGTCAATGATGTTATTGGATCTCCCGTATATGGTCGCACATGTCACAACAAAAGTAAGGTGTGTGGTTTGAAGATTTAGAGTTACTTGCAATATCAGATCAACGGATCAATGATGATAAGCCTTTTTGTTGTTTTTGTTGCTTATGGAATCATGGATTACCATTGACTTTCAGGTTACACATACAAATCATTGTTTGTATGTGTGGCAGCTTGCTACATTGAAGATAATGGTCCAAACAAAGGACAAGTTTTGATCTGACATCTATAAGCTACAATATGCAATTCAATTTTTTTTTTATTTCTGCTTTTTATTTTTTACTTTTTTAATTCAATATAGTTACCTATTTCTTGCACTTATCCATATTATCTTTATATTTACATGTAAGTCCGAATAATTAAAAAGTTTGTTGTAGTTTAGTATTGAAATGTATAAAGCATTGTTCAAATGTTTGATGTTGTATACATGTTGATCAAAAAATTATTTATATTTTTGAGATAAAAAAAAAAATCATAGTTGATTGAGTACCAAGAAGCATGGTTGTGGGGAAGAGTGAGAAACTTATGAAGAGACAAAGAAACATAAGGGTGACTAGTTTATAATTTAAAATAATATAACATAATGTTTATATTATTTTGGTAATTAGTGAAGGCAGAAATCAAGCCAAAACCATCTGATACAGCGTAAACTATAGAAACTGCATATGCACATGTGCAATAGTGTATATGTGTAAACCTCGTCTATAAGTCCCTCAAATCTAGTGTGTTTTTTACTGAAGTCCTTCAAATCTCATGAATTGCTAGTAATTCCCGAAATCAACAGAAAAAGAGTTATGTGTCCCTCTGGTTAAATTAACTCAACTAAAAGATAAATATTTTCTTATGTTTAACAGTGATGCCTTTATTTGTCTTTATTGACTACTTTGTCATCAAAAAAATGAACTTACTAGCCCTCTTTCTCCTCCATTTTTATCCTCACAAACCTCCATTAAAAAAATCCCAACCTCTTCTCCGAGGCTCCCTTGTGAAACAACCTGTTTTCCTTGTCTTACTCTATTCTCTTCCCTCTCTCCAACTTTTCCTTGTTTTTTCTCAGTTATATCATCCCTCGCTCTCTTTTAAAATCCCTAACCCCATCATTTTCAACCATAATGTCTCCAAAAATGTGTCAAATTTGTTTGGAGATCATGTAATATATTTCAATGGAACACATATCTTAGTGGAAATTCAAATGTAAAAGCAAGATTAAATGATGCAAAGTCGAATTTATCTGAAGACCTTATTTTTTTCCCTAGGTTTTGATGAGCTTCGTCTAGACTCTTTATAGTCTAGGGGAACTTAGAAGGTACTCTTGGTTTCATAAGCTTAAAGTGCAACCCAAAAGGTAGGCCTAGCTACCTACCAACTGGACACCTAGGTTTCATGCCATGACCTTCCCATGCTCATAGCTACATTGGCTAGGAATTCGGCACCAACTTAAAGGATTGGCGTCAGGTCGACAGCCGATCATAATCAAATCTTGTATGGAGCTTTCTTATGCTCCATCGCCGACCTCATTCTAATGGAAGAAGGCTTGGATGATGATGATCTTATTATTTCCCTGAACTGACCACCAAAAATGACTATAGATTAGTATACAAATGTTGTTTTGTAATGGTTGAGACCTTCCAAACCAAATATAATTGAAGAGCTTGATTTTGGTAGGAGAAAATTTTAGAAATATTTTGAAACAAAATGTTTAGAAATCAAAAAAGAGAAAAAAGAAATATTTTAGAGGTTGAATATAGATCAAAGGCAAAATCATCTATAACTAGCTTAACCCTTTGGTTTAGGTTAAAATAATCCAAATTGAAACTGAGGGGGGGTTGTAACTTGATTTTCTGCTGATTTGGGGGTAGTTATCATCAATTCATGAGATTTGGAGGATTTTATTAAAAATACACTAGATTTAGGGGACTTATATGCAAAAAACAATTTAACAGCAAATTCCAATGTCAACAAATGGTAAAGCTACGATCAGACAATACAGCTTTTTAGAACATTGAACATTCACAGTGTATCAATCTCCTATACAAACTTATGACAGTACATTTCACCAGATGGAAAAGGTACCACCAGAAACATAAATATGCATGCCAATGTATCGACACAAAGCAGTCTATTGACTAAAGATTACTGCTGAAACTAAAAGCATACACTGAACCTGCCTTGCATAAAATGAATATGATGTGCCAGCTTTGGCAGCATTGAGTGATACGGCTGAGAATGAATCTGAGCAAAATTGTGCACCCAGCAACATAGCATCCTCATCTTGATCCTGCATTACCACAACTATTGAATAAGTGGCTCAATTAAAAAGATGGTCAAGAGTGCCGTTCAAAAGGAAATTCTAGCTTATCTACAATATATAAAAAAATAACATAATAAACTAGACTTCTAACCAGTGTTTTTTGGACTTTGGACCTGGGTCTCCGAGAAGACCTTGAACCGAACTCGTTTTATCTGAATCCAACCTGGACTCGGCTTTCAGCAAGTAGGAACTTGTCCTCAAAAGTAGAACCAGAAGTCAAAACAAATAAGGTCCAGGTCCCCATAAATCCTATTTGACCTAAACTGGATCCGGTCTATAAGTCTATAACTCTATATGCACAAATTTGGGGATATTGTATATAAGTTATAATATTTTAGTTTATTTTAATATATACTGTAGTGGAATATCAGGACTTGATTGGCATCCAACTCGATTTTATGGTGAACAGACAAGGTATTATCTATCCAGAAGACTCATACCCACCATGAAACTTATCTAGGTAGGCTCGGGACAAATAACTGGACCCAGAGGAATTGTGGGTCAGAGTGCCCCACTTTCATAAATGGACCCAGCCCAAGCTCACCCTATAGATCTCTACTCCTAACGTGAAATATGGAATGACAAAGGAATTTAAATTAAATTTAAATTAGATTCATGTTAAACCAATACAATCATGACTTCATATAGATAATAAGATTATAAAATGACAAGGGTGCACATGCACAAGACTTTATACAAGGACAAATAGGAAACTAGGAGAAATAAAGTGAAAATAAGGAGAAAATAAAGATTAAAATTAATGGGAAGTAAAGAAACTCATATCTGAATGGTTACATATTGAAGAATGAAGAGAGGATCGTAAGTGATCTTCTGCCATTATCTTGAGGAGAGTTCCTGTATAGATATAAAACTTTTTTTTCTCTCTACATATTCTTCCACTCCTTATTGCTATAAAAAAATTAATCTATATACCATGTGAACTATGAGAATATGTGTTCTTTTTTCATTGAATTTTACTAACAAGTGAGAAAAAGGCCAGGATTCTAAAAAAAAACAGATTAAGCGGTGATTAGAGACTGGTGAACCATTAAGCATAATTGCAGTTAATCAGCATCACAATACTATTAGTCGGTAACCACCCCTGGAATGAGAGCATAATAAAATCGTGCAGTATAACTTAACCTCCCCTGGAATGATAAAAACGTTGTTGTTCTTCCAGTTTATTTAGTGATCTTTTTCTTGCAATGCATATGAGTCAAATCGTCCTCTAATTCACTGTGCACTTAGTATGATACGCAAGCAATTAAACTGGAAAAGGAAGGAGTTTCAAAATCTCTCGAGCATTCTGGATTTACATGTTATATCTGTGACAATAACATGATAAATAATGATTCCTGGAGAGTATTCTGTAATGCTAAATTAATACAAAAGAAAATGAAAAAATTCTGATGACATATTATACTGCTGCACAGTCAATGTACTGGAGGGGATGTCTTGCAAAACATATCCGAATGGTGGAAAAGGTTAATGTAGCCAACCCAAGTTCCGGGGGAAAAAAGGATTTGATATTTTGTTCTTGTATTCTAGCAGCGAAGTTCTGCTACGTACCTCATCCAACAGTATCACCAGATATTCCGTTGGCAAGATACGAGGATGACCAGAACCCTCCATGGCACTTCGAAGACTACATCCCGTGAGCAAGACCTCACGCCCTGTCTTCAGGATACCATTGTCTGCATCCACCAAATGGTAGTACCTGAGGTGGCCATTTTCATATTATGAATAAAAGTAAAGGTATATTTAGAGAAATAAATCAACTTTGATAGAAATGATAGAATATCTAGATATGAAAGCTTCTGGAGCTTCAAAAAATAATGTTTTTTGATACACAGAAATAAAGAACATTTTGCAATTCCAAATGTTGCTTGCACAGAAAGTAGTTGTCATATAGAGTAAGAGGATTGTTTTTTATATTTAGGATCAATCATTCTATCATGAAGGACATAATTAAAAGGATGTTGTGCATTATATTTAAAGCATGATGTTTAAAATGGAGGAATATTCTAGTGTATTTTGCGATCGCAGGAAGTTCAAAGGAAAATTTCATAAGATAGCTACAATACCGGTCATGCTTTATGAACCTGTTGGGCAATTAAGAAATGTGTCCAGAAAATTAGCATAGCTGAACTATAGTGTTAAGATTGATGAGTGGCAATACATTCAATAGGATAAGTATTCATAGGAAGTGGGAGGCGGCGTCAATGGAAGACGACATGAGAGAAAATCGTCTTAGGTGGTTTGAATGTGTGCGATGCAAACCAACAAATGCACCGGTATGGAGGATAAATAAGATATTAGTTAAAGGAGCCCTTAGGACTAGGGGTAGACCTAAAGGAACATGGATTGAAGATGTAAAGAAGGATACGGTTTTTGTTAGTGTTACAGAGGACGTGGCCCTTGACAAAGCTGTTCGGAAGAAAGGATTCAATCAGCCAACCCCAAATATTTGGAATAAAGGCTTTCATGTTACTGTATGTAGAATAAGATGAATTGATATATAAATAAAAGTTCAACAAACACAAGACAAATTGTCACCCTCACTTTTCCAAGTTAGGGGTAAAATGGTAATTTTCCATTTTATAATATTTTTGAGAATTTTATTTCATGAATATTAATATTTAATTATTATAGGAGTCGGGTTCGAATTTCATCGCATTCCGAGTTAATTCGGGACCCCGGTAAATTTCGACTTGAGTCGTAATTAGCATGTTATTTAACCATGGCCCACCACACTAAACTTTTAGGTTTAGGAGTTTGGACTAGTCCCCCATGAGTAATTAAATTTAATTATGATTTTTATTTAATTTTAGCTAACTCACAAAACCAAATTTGGACTTAACTTAGCATAGAAGTTAAGGGAGGGGCAAACTTGTAATTTCAAGTGCCCCAACCCTTCCCTTTATGACCAGCCATCCCCTCCCCATTTATTCTTCTTCTCCACTTCAAAATATCACCATTTTCTTCTTCTTCTTCTTCTCCAAGCTTTTCTCAAAAGTTATAATAGGTTTTCCCTAGAAATCATCTCAAAATAATTCCTTTTTCTCTAATATTCTTCCATCCAACTCTTCCTCTTCCCCAAGTGAAGCTTCTCCAAGCTTTTGGGAGCAAGAAGTGCAAGGGTGTGTCCTAAACAATTCGTTGTGTCGAAGCCGTGTCGGAGGACTTTCGAATCGGGAATCCATCTCCCGATAGGTATAACCTATTCTCTAACTTATTCCCTTCATCATGATAAATAGTTTGAACCATGTAGGATTTGATTTCCATAGTTGTGTCCTTAGTTGTGTTGAGTTTGAGTCCGTTTGGAGTGTCCTAGGAGAAGTTAGAGTTTGTGACCGTGTCCTTGAGTTTCTCCCAAATTTGGACACTTTAGAATAATTAGATTGGCCTCTAAGTGGTTAGGCACTTTTAACTTCATTTATTTAGTGTTTGTGTGTGTGTGTCCATATACATATATATGTGTGTGTGTCCATATACATATATATATATATGTGTGTGTGAGAGTGTTTATATATTTATGTATGTGTGTGGGAGTGTGTGTGTTCATATATATATATATATATATATATATATATATATATATATATGAGTGTGTGTCTATATATATATATATATATATATATATATATATATATATATATATATATATATAGACACACACTCATATGGATATATATATATATATATATATATATATATATATATATATATATGTGAGAATGATAGAGAGGGATTAGAAGAGATTAGAAGAGAATTAGAGGAGTTAGAGGGAGGTTTAGAGAGGGAAATAGAGGGAGAATGATGGAGGGAAAAGAGAAGGGAAGGGGGAGCAGCCATAGCAGCAAGGGGGGGGGGGGGGGGGGGGGGGGGGGAATGGGCTGCTGTTTTCCCCCCTACAGCAGCACAAACACAGCCATAGCAGCAGCAGCAGTAACAGCAATTGCAGCAGCAGCCACCCCCCTTTAAGCACCCATTTAACCCCCCAAACCACCCTATTTTGACCCCGTATATACCCCACTATATATACTAATATATATACATATATATACCCTATTATTAGCTCTATATAACCCTAATAAACCCACTAGAATAACCCCCAAAGATTGTCCCAAGAGGGTGTGAAAAGTGAGAGTTGAATGAGTGGATGAGAGGGTAAATGTTAAGTTAGGATTTGGTGATAGGGGGAAATTGAGTTCCGTGATTCGGAACGCGTCGAAACTTGGAGGGAACTTAGATAATATGATTTAGATTTTGTGGGTAGGCTTCGGAGTTGGAATCGGGGTTGCGTGTGGGCTTGGGGAGTTGGTATCGTGCCGCACTATTCCGTATCTTGAAATATTCAAGATAACGGGTAAACGGGCGATTCGGACCGTAAGATGGACTGGATGTCCACTTACCCTAGAAAACTTGGTAGGTAATGGTTGTATAGGCTAGTACCCTACTACCCTAGGAAGCACGGAGTAGAATTCCTAAGGGGAGGCCACTTGGCGTCAAGTTAGAGCGGTTTAAGGGTAAATGTTAAGGGATAATCGGGTAATTTCGAGATACGGAGTTCGGGTAGTCGGATTGACTTGAAACTTGGGTGGCATGTTGGGTACACCCTACAAATGTCATATTTGAGCCTATTTTGGCTCGGTTGACCCAGAGTTGACTTTTTACCCAAAAGTCAACCGTGAGTCAACATTTTGTCTAGATTTGACCAAATCTAAACCAGATTTGACCAGTTGACCAAAAGTCAACTGTTGGTCAACATTTGACCAGTTTGACCTAGGGTTGACCTAGAGTTGACCAAAGTTGACCAGGGTTGACCAGTTGACCAAAAGTCAACTGTAGGCCAACTCTTGACCCCGTTTGACTTTCTTCGACTTGTTTTGACCTGTGATGACTGGTATGACCTAGGGTTGACTTGGTCTGACTTAGATTGACTTGATATAACTTGATTTGACCTAGATTTGACTTAACAGGACTTAGTGTGACTCAGTGAGACCTAGTTTGACCTAGATTGCATATCATTCATTGTGAATCATTCTTAAACTTGTTTAAACCTAAATTAACATACAGTATCTCATCTTTAGGTTTCCGATTACCGCTCTGAGCATTGATATATCCTACATCTCAAGACAGCAGGCGAATACATTCACTGATAGTTTTCATTGTCTTGATATCTGCTATATCCGATTCAGTTGTAGTGTCTTACTCGATTCCAGTCACGATAGTTCACGGACTAGTATACGTTGGATCATGACATGAGATGTTCCTGAATTTTCTTGGTATATATGTACATTTCCTGTCTTGTTCCCTGTACTTGTATAGACACCGATTCCTGAGAGGGAGTAGCTATCCTCTTAGGGAATTCCGTGTCATGACGTGTCATGTCCAGGTCCATTATACTACTCGGGGATGGAGCATTATTAGGGGTTATGTGATCAAAGCCCCATGTCACTATTTTGCTTGCGCCACCCTCACCTCACGTAGGGTGTAGCAGATACCTCCATGTCCATGTTATCCAGATTGGCCGGCATGACTTTCCGTTGAGGTCACCGCGGATTGCCGGGCCAAGTGGATAACCCTATCATGTTTCCCTTGCCGATCACATAACGCTCTAATAATTCAAAGCACATTTTATATTTACTTTATCTTATCATATATCCTGCTCTGTTCTACATTCAGTATTTTCTCACCATGCTATGATATTCAGTTACTCACATATTTTACATGCCTCTATGATGTACCTTGATTTGGAGACTAAGTTCTGCTCGGGAGAAGGGTTACCACCCCGGTCCTTGTTTGGTTTAAGGGTTGTAACTCAGCTTTCGAACGGTTCCCAAGTCTTCATATATCTTTGTCTTGTATTTCATTATACTGTCTCTTATAGAATTTGTCAATTCACATGGAACTACTGTTAGTGCTTGTACTTGCTCATTTTCCTGACAGGATACCGTTATGATATATTACAGATGACTCTGAGACAGACTGCTCGACCTATTATGGGCTCGAGTCAAATGGAGTAGTCCAGGACCGTGGCCTTATAGTAGAGCCACTAAACTTTGTACTCCCAGAGTAGTGTAGCTTAGCTAGGTTTGACTGGACTGCGATCCAGCTAGCATTATCACACTGTAGCTTCTATGTTATATTTTGAGACTCTGGGATGTTATGTATAGCTCTGGACTTGTGTGGATCTTGAACTTATTTTCTGTTTTCATCTATTATATTTCCTTTCGTGTTATCTATCCTAGTTTGTTTATGTGATTGAGACTGTATTGCTATGTCACCTCCATTCGGAGTGTATATACTGTACAGGTACCTTTATACTGTTTAGTGTAGCTTTGTAGACAACCTAGACAGCGTTCTACCGCCGATGCTGCGACGTAGGCTGGACGTAACCACGTACTCGTGCCCCTAATCAGGGTGCGGGTCGTGACACAAATTAAACTCTGATCTGCAACTAATAACTATAAGTAGAAAATAAGCCTTCCTTTCTGTCAACTCTTATAAAGCAACAAAACATTGAGAAATATTGTTGTAAGGTGGGGTAGATAGAATTGAAAAGGAAAACATATAACAAATGGTATTTGGTCTAGTCAACAATAATCATATTATTTGCACTTTCCTGATACACTACTTGAATTAGTTGACTGTATAATATCCATCTCTTTTTGCTTTGCTTCAGATTTCTTTTAAGCATGTTGTGAAATTGGTTATAATTAGAAGAATAAACATATAGGTTGGCATGGAACATTATGTAGTTGCATAAGGAACATGTTTGTGAATGCCACTACTTCATGACAGAAGCAAGAAGCAATAGGATCTAGGTTTCTCTGAAGAAATCATTTTTGATCTGGATAGTTGTACCTGCGGTGGAGATATACATCGATAGTATATGAGCTCCAGAAATCTCCCAAATTGAGCATGTATATATGTGTACCTGTAAAAAATTTGTTAGTATTACAAAGGGCATGGCCCTTAAGATAGCTGAACGAAAGAAAAGAAAAGGATTCGGATAGCCAGCTGAAATTTTTGGGGATAATGGCCTTGTTGTTAATGTAGAGATACAAGTAGAGGCATTTATGTTGAGCGCAATTATTCCTGATTTTCATAGTTAGGATAAAACAATTAGTACTGGATATTCCTAGGTATATCCTAAATTATATATAGGTTTATTACCACCTTTGCCCCCAAGCTAAGGATTCGAATGTCGAGCCCCTCGAACTGTCCCTACCCTATGTTGATACGACAGGATATAGATAAAAGTGACCCAGAAATGACACCAATTTGATGTGTCCAATGCCTGTGTATTTGGCATGTCCTGACCATGTTCAACACAGACGCAACACTCATTGGGAGATTCCATTTCCTACACTATCACTACCAGGATTTCTTTCACTAGTTTGATATGTAGCAAAATGGCAGATAACGTCCACACATATTAGGGAAGACATGTTAAGGGAATATGAGAAAATAATACTAGTGTTTATAGATCCCATACTGTTAGATGAAATTCAATGAGAATGAAAGTGATCACACATGACCCAACCTTTCAAAATAAGTATGTTCTGTATAGCAGGGAGATTGGCATTACACTGCAACCCTATGGCTCATTAGTTTCAGAGGAATACTATAATATGGTATGTGCAAGAGAGCTTGTATGAAGGTGAACTTGAATAAGACCAATAACAGTCTGATTCTGAAAGTTTCTACTATAGATCAATTAAAATATTTGATACATGACTAATTAAATATGGATGAATATTTGGCAATTGAAACTTTCTGAAGGTCTCTCCATGATAAACAAGATCCGAAGCAAGGAGATCATTTATCTTCATATTCAGCAAGATATCAAGGAGATTAATTCAGAACAAATTCATCACATATTGGACTAATATATTGAAAGAAGTTTGATAAAGCTACTGAAAGTTAAAGGGTGCCCTCAATACTAAAACCCTATCTGTGTCAATGAGTTGTTATTACCTTATAAGATCAAGACTATCTTGGCTATCCAAAAAACTGCTTCTTTTGCTAACGATACATGAAAGACATTACTATAGAGAAAATATAATAAGCAGCTAAGCTTCTTACAAGTTTCTGCAGCAGAGGTGAATCGTCTAGGGGTAACTAAGGGTATTTCTCAGCCATGTACTTAATTTCAGTATCATGTTGCATGATAAGGTTAACCAGTGGTGCATTATTAAATCATAGTCCAGTCATTTCAGTCTCATAAAAAATACTTGACGAAGTAGTTAAGGGGGTAGGAAGGCTGTCTGGTAACTTTATCTAAAAGAATAGTAGTTTAAGTGCTATGCTCTAAGAGGTTTGGGCAAAAGGAAGATAACCAATAAGTTATAACTAATAAGATAATCTAGATAACAGGTTAGCGAAACAAGTATGCTGAGATAGGGAACTGAAAGACAGACAGAAATGAGAACGTTCACAAGATGTTAGTTCAGGACCAGCAAAGACCAAGGAGTAAGTTGTAGGGTACAACTAGGACAAGGAACAGACGAAAATGAAGCACTATTGAAGCCTCAAGATGATGAGAATATGTGATTCCGACTGAGAATATGGACCTTAATCCTAATCAGCAGAACACAGGTATATGTAGCTGACTCACCTGAAGACTGGAAAATGATGTTCTTATTGATTCTAGTTCAGGAAAACTTTTTCCTAATTTACTTTGTGGTGTAAGAATCTAAAGCGTATATTAAGTGTGTGTTCCTGTTTCTTGTCAAAATCTAGTTAAGCGTGGATTGCAAATCTTAGTGAATTGTTTAGGGGTAGCTAAGGGTATTTCCAATCATGTGTTTTTAATTGCAGCTTCTGAGCTAGTAACAGCAAAACATAGTTGTAGCTCACACACGGTGAAAGAAAACTATCATGTTTTGATGACAAGATTAACTAATAGTATATTAGATCATAAGCCAGTCATTTCTATCCAATCAAAATACTTGACAAAGCAGTTAAGGGGCTAAGAGGGTTGGTTGGTTACTTTATTTAGAGAACGAAATGATACACTAGACGCAAAATCAAGGAACGGTGTGCAGAGAACCAGACCCAGACACAGTCCGGGGAGATTGATGTAATAGAGACCGAAGCTTAAGCCGGGGAGCATGATGTAACTTTTAACTAGTAGTGTATTATATCATAGGCCAGCCATTTCTACCCAATCAAAATACTTGACAAAGCAGTTAAGGGGGGTAGGAGGGTTGATTGGTTGGTTACTTTATTTGGAGAATGAAAGAATGCACTAGACGCAAAAATTAAGGAACGGTGTGTAGAAAACCAGACCCAGACACAGTCCGGGGAGATTGATGTAATAAAGACGCAAGCTTAAGCCGGGGAGTATTATATAACTTACCCTTTCAAAATACATATAGACATAGTCCAATTTTTGTCAAGTGAAAATATGATTGGTATGTGGTAACTCATAGCAACCGCCTAAAAAGAAGAATTTGAGACTTTAAAAGGTCACAACAGCTAGCAGGAAAGCAAAATTTGATGAGTCCTAAAGTCCTACAAGAATTTGAGATGGCTTGAAGTCATAACAGAACTCGATATGTCCTAGATTCAACACAATTTGAGATGTCATAAAGTTGTAATATATTTTGAGAAGCCATTAAGTTTTCACAAAATTTCAGAAGTCACAAAATCATAAAAGAACATGAGAAGTTACTAAAAAAGGAATTTGAGAGGTCATACAAGCCGTAGGCAGATTTACTGCATCGTAGATTCTTAATGCCATAAAGCATACGCCTAGACAGCACCTACCTTAAGGGATACAAGGTATTGCATCATTAGCATCTAGGCACCCGCTTAGTGTCCTTTACTTGCAAGCACCATTTCATATTTCTACTAGCATTGTATATTTTTATTCGCAGTTAACTCGTTATTTCGTCTTAGAAGCAGTAAGTAATGGTCTAAAGCCTATGATTTTTTATACTTTGTGTTCAGCATGTATGCTACAGAAGTCAGATTGTTGAAGTATTTTATACGGGTAAGGCACCTCCATTGAAGTATCCATTAGATATAGCTTCACACCAACACATAGGTTAAAAAAAATGGCAATACGCCATAAAAAGGTAACCTTCCATGCAGCATGCTCTCGACTCTGAAGTATGGTCCAAATAAACCCTATCTTGATAGGAATGTGATGATTATGATTAAATTATGTTTCTATTGGAAAACAATGGGGAAAAAAAACTCTCTAACATATCTTATGGCTATACCTACGAACTAAGTCCATCAATGGATGTAAAAAACCAATAAATGAAACAAAAACAACAACAAATTATGGTCTATAATTCAAAAGAGAAGTAATGCAAATTTATAGCACCTGGAAGAAGGAAGGCATCCACAACAACAGCTTCGAGAACACTTTCCGGAGAAAGAAAATTCTTCTCGTAAATAGAATCTATAGTGACGGTATTCGGAAGCCTCGTTCTCCTATGTCGCTTCTTCAACGGAATCGTGCATTCCAATCTCTTCTTCGAGGTTGTGTACCTATGCTGCTCACTCCAAGCCTACACAGCCAAAATAGGTTTGTCAAATCACCCAAAGGAACAGTTTTTCTTGTGCTCCAAGCGTAAAAACACAATTTCACTCTATTTTGTAACTCTATTGAAATGAAACCTTGGTCAATACCAAGTACGGAATAAAGAAAAGTACACTTTATCCGAGTACTGCCTTTAGGATATCAACTAATATTGTATATTTTTTGTCAATAGCTTGCTGGTGGCAAATTTTCCATCGTTCTCCCAAGCTATGAATAAAGAGGGAGGAATTGGGAGGAAATAGGATTTGTCATCTGGAACTATGAAAAAGTTACAATATATCCATGCACTGCTCTTAGGATATAAAGTAAACCCGCAATTTTTCAGTTGCGGCTAGCATAAACATCATAATCTAAATTTTGATTTTTTTAGTTAAATTAGAAATCTTTATTCATGGGAAATTTATTCAACCTCCTCCCAGCTTGTATAGAACAATGAATTTTCTTTTGACACTTATCCATGTTCTGTCTATTGTTTCTATCATAAACAGAATCTTGATTTCAAATTTCCATCAGAAACCTCTACTATTGGCTAACTATTCAATCATTCTCCCAATTTTTTGTATATGGAGAGAGATTTAGAAATTGGAGGAATTAGGGTTTGGTACCTGGAAGAGATCGGAGAGGAGTATGGCCGACGTGACTCCACTGGAGTAGGCGATGCAGGTCTTCAGGATCCGGGACGCGATCCAGCTCCACGACGGCCCCGATTCGTCGGCGGCGGGTTCGCCTCCGCCGTCCAGTCCGCGGTCATCCGGCGAGGAGAGCACCGATCTGGCGTGTTCCACGAAGCTCAGAAACGTGTCGGACTCGTCGTCGGCGGCTGAAGAATCGCCCTGGAGAAGTTGAGGAGGAGGGGGACTCATGGTGTGGAAAACCCTAATTTTTGGGCGGCCGGTTGGAATGGTAAAATGGGGTTTTGGGCCTTTGAGAAAAGAACAAACAATTTGGCGGGAAAAAAATTGGCGGAAAAATCACATGGCCGGGTGAGCATTATTCGGTTTTGGACCGAAAATCGAACCGAACCTAAGGTTCGGTTCGGTTTTAAAAAAAAATCGATTCGGTTTCGGTTTTGAAAATGCTAAATTTTCTTATTCGGTTTCGGTTTTGGTCCAAAACCGAAAACTGAATAAAAAAATTTAATATATATATATATATATTAATTTATATATATATATATATATATATATATATATATATATATATATATATATGTGTGTGTTGTGTGTGTGTGTGTGTATACTATATATATAAGTATTAATATATATAGGTATATACTAAATATGTCTATGTATATGTAGTTACTAAATATACATAAATATGTATATTTATGTGTGTGTGTGTATACTAAATATACATAAATATGTGTGTGTGTGTGTGTATACTATATATATAAGTATTAATATATATAGGTATATACTAAATATGTCTATGTATATTTAGTTACTATATATATTAACAAAAAAGCTCAACAAAATATGAATAAACCGAATAAACCGAAAACCGAACCGATTTAATTCGGTTCGGTTTGATTCGGTTTTGGGCCAATTCGGTTCGGTTTCGGTTTTGCTTATTCGGTTTCGGTCCAATTCGATTTTGGGTTATTCGGTTCGGTTTAAACCGAATAAACCGAATGCTCACCCCCACATGGCCCTTACGGATTTTGAAAGCAAGCTAGCGTGCTTTCAGAAGTTGATTTCTGTTTCTATTTGTTGGTAACTGCTAAGGCCATCTCCAATGGAGGTTTCCATCACCTCTATTACTATGTTAAAACTCTAATTTAGAAAACTTCTTTCAATGACAATTTCTATCACAATGTTGTGTGTCAGTAATATATGATGAAAAGTTTCTACAAAATTTTTACATGTAGAAACACTTTATATAAATTATCATCTTTCATATCGATTAATATTGGATCCTACGCTATTAAATTGATCATTTTATTTAGGACTAATTATGTTTAGATCATGGATTTTATATCAGTTTAGTGTTTAAGTCCTCGTAGTCCAATTGGAGAGTTTATAAGTTGAATTATTTTTTCCCATCGTACCCTCCCTAACTATATATGAAAATTTCATTAGGCTTAATTGCACTTTGATACCCTCAACTATTTCAGTTTTTCAACTTAATACCCTAAACTTTTTTACTCAACAACTCGATACCCTCAACTATTTTATTTTTTTAACTTAATACCTAAAACACAAAAAATTCCAAAAATGCCCTTGGCTTTCTCTCTCCCATGCAACCCCCCTCCCCCCCCTCCCATTCCGGTGACCACCTCCCCCCCCTCCCTCTCCGGCGACCACCTCCCTCCCCCCTCCCTCTCCGGTGATGGTGGAGTCGGGAAAGGAGAGGAGGGCAGCGAGAGAGGGAGGGGGGAGGGGGTGCGGGTTGCCGGAGTGCAGGCGGGGCGGCGGAGGGGGAGGGTGCAGGCGGGGCGGCGGCGGAGGGGGAGGGTGCAGGCGAGGCGGCGGAGGGGGAGGGTGCAGGCGAGGTGGGGCGGGGGGGGGAGGGGTGTCACGACCCGCACCCTAGAGTAAGGGCACGATAAGTGGGTACGTCCAGCCTACGCCGCAGTGTCGGCGGTAGAACGCTGTCCTAGGTCAATCATCTAACAATATAAAGGTACCTGTACAGTTTATACTCTCCGAATGGAGGTAACATCACAACATGATGTCTCAATCACATCTAAGGTAGAAGAATGAGGAACAGATAGATAGATAGTAACTCAAAAAGAACCATAGTAGAGATGAAAAAGTCTAAGTGTCTAGTACAACATAATATCCAGAATGTTAACTCATAATACAACCAGTCTAAGAGTCTATATACCTCAACATCTCAAAATACAACTCAGATGTGAGACAAAAAGATAATACCGAAAGACTGTCTAGCTAAACTAGTCTAGACTACTGGGGCAACATCCTCAGCTGCAGGTGGATCCTGCTGAGGGTCCACAACATAAGTATCATATAGTCCTGCTCCATAATAAGTAGTCACCCCTACCTCGTCCTCATCCTCTGTAATATTTTCAACAGGTCCAATCAGGACAGGAACGAGCACAATACATCTCACGCAGTTCATATCAGGTTAGGAAATACGATACAGGCAATAGAGTAAGATACATGAACTGCTGAAAGGAAATATACGCTGTAAAAGAGATAGATGTAATGAAATATCTACTGTATATAGAGAACTATAAGTGACTAGTGATGTAGAGCACAAGATAGGCATGTGAATGGCTAGAATTTATACATGATTACACTACTGAGTTTGCACATGATTACACTACTTGGAATTATTCACATGTCCACTTCTACTCCCCCGTTACCCCAATCAATACACAAGGATCTATACAAGTTACGTTATTGTACATGATATCATATGGGGCCCATGAAAGGGTGCACATGATAGTATACATGAGGGCTCAGTAAACATGAGAGTACATGATCACATGAGTGCACATGATAATGGAAGCATAGGTGTACATGATGATAGTAAAACACACGTAGCATGAAGTACCCGATGCTCCCGAGGGGGATAACATCTCATGTAAAGATCCATATAGTACCAATCCGTGTTACCAATGTGACAGCAACAAGTAAAGTAATCTAGAGCGAGAAGTAAAGCCTGAACAAGTATGAAACGGTCAGAGAATGTACTCGCCTGATAACTGAATGTCTGAAGAGGATATACTGTCTGAGGAGAGGTGTATGGCTCCTAATCAGAGTAATACAAGTCACAATGTATCCACAATGGTAAAATAAAGTGTACAATGCATACTACATAATTCTAGGTCAATCTGGTCAAAAGTCAACTCTAATAGTCAAACTAGGTCACAGGAAGTCATACTAGATCACAGAAAATCAAGCTAAGTCAAATAAAGTCAAACAAGGTCAAATAAGTCAAGATTAGTCAAATCTAGGTTAAAATCAACTCTTGGTCAACATTCTAATCAAACTAGTCAAATACTAGTCAACATGATCATTCTGGGTCAAGTCTAGGTCAAACTTCGACCAACTAAGGTATTGGTCAAACAAAGACTAGTCAGTCAGGTAATTAGGTCAAACAAAGACTAGTCAATAGGGTGATTAAGTCAAACATGGTCAGACTAGTTGAACTAGTCATTTTTAGGTCAATTAGGTCATGGTTTGACCTAAGGTTGACTTTGGTCAACCTTTAGTCAACAAGGGTTAACTAGTAGGGTTTTGGGCCATTAGGGCTAGCCCCAAGCCATAGGCCAGTAATCCTAGGCCATAGGCCAGTCATAGGTTATTGGTTATAGGTTTTCATCTAAACCTATACCTTAACAAGTTATACATATATATATAATATATATATATATATATATATAAAATATAAATAGACACTAGCTACCCATATATCAAAATATGAATATCATATAGTACAAACCCACACTCACACATATATACATATAACACTATGTATGACATAGTGAGACCTAACACCAATGTGTATATATATATATATATATATATATATATATATATATATATATATATATATATATACATATTTTACTTATATATATATAGATAGGAGAGAGAGACTTAGAGTGAAAGAGAGAGGAGACACACACACTGTCACAGGGGGGGAGAGTTCCAGTTTCCTGGGACTGAAAACAGTCCCCAACCCACACAATAATATACACCCACAATAAACACACATGTATATACACATGTATATACATGTATACTTCCTAAAAACTTACCTACACACACACAAACATATAAACTACATATATATACACTGAAATACACATATACATGTATTAATCATAATAGAAATAGATTTGAATTTCACTTTTTCAAAACTGGAAATATCCCCAAAACTGGAAAAACTGGACTGTGCATTGGTGATATAGGTAACTCGATTTACACTCACCAAACCGAGCTAAGGCTCGATCCTATTGGTTGGTAACACTAGCCCCACACATACCCTAGTGTCCTAGGTGCCTGACACGACACCACGACACGACACGGCGTGTCCACGGGTTTAAAAACACAAACGGGTAAGCCACAGTGTCACAGCATCGTGCACGCGTGCACTTAGCTCTAGGACACGACACACGTGTCTAGGAGTCTCGTGCTCGTGTCCCTAGGTTCGCCTAGGGTCAGGCTAGGTGTCCCAGTGTCTGTCTCGTGTCCAAGTGTCACACAGCGTCGTGTCCGAGCCCGTATCAGAGCCTAACTGTGCGCGTGTTAGTACAGTGCACGAATCAGTACAGAGCTAACTACGTGTCCGATACGACACGAGAAGTTGTGAGACTCGAGGGAGGGCTTGTCAGAGGGTGCCCCCACCTCTGTGCCAAGTGGCACGTGTCCACGTGTCACGTGCAGCGAGCACGAGATGTGCAGCAGCAGGGGAGCCGCGCGCACTGTCGTGCTGCGTCGTGCACGCGTGTCGACCAGTCTAGGGCCACGTGTGTGCAACCTATGGTGTCGTGGTCGTGTCCTAGGATAGGTGGGGTGTCAGGGCATGTGTCCAAGTTCCTGTATCGTGTCCACGACACGTGTGGACACGACAGTAAGTGTCTAACAGTGGGGTTTTTCAGTGTCACAGTGTGGTTTTTAGCAGTGTGTTCGTGTCCAATTTGGACACGGACACAACTCGAAGTGTGCTCAGAGTTATGGTTCTATGATCTATACCTATAGGGCTAAAAACTTGTTCAAAAAGTTTTCGAAAATAATAACATTTAATTCACAGAGGCAATACATCAAACACTGTTTCCTAGCCTAGGATACGTGTCCGATACCGACACCAAATCAATCCTAAATCCTACCAAACTTGTCACACAGTACCCTAGTACCTAGATGCATGCAAATATGAAGAGAAAACACAATATTAACATGGTTTATGGACATTTACCTATTTGGTGAAAAATCAAGAAAACACCCAAATAGCGGGGGGGTGTTCTTCCACTTGGTGATGCCCAAATGCTTCCAAATTCCTTGATAGCAGGCCCTAACTAGTACCCTTGATGTTGTAGGGTCCCAATGCAAAAGACTAGAGTGAATTTGGTTCAAATTTGAGGAAGTTAGGAAGGTTTGAAGAAAAGGGAATTTTTGTAGGCTTAAATTCATGTAAAATGAATCATGAATGATACAATGGGTTATATAGGAAGGTGTAGGGCTAGGGGGGTGCCCTATGGCCGGCCAAGACAAGGGGGGGTGTCCTTGGGTTGCTTCCAAGCTAAGGAAGGTTGACTTCCATGTAAAGGGGTTGATATTTTGAATGTTTTATGGAAAATATCCAATAAAGCAATATCAAGATATTTATCCACCTTTACCCAATGTAAATATCTATCCCCTTATCATTCTAGGTTAGTGGCTAACATATGGATTAGGGTAGACTAGGTTAGGGACTAATCATGATACTTAACCATGATTAATAATATTAAAAAATCACAATAACTCAAATAAAGTATAGTAAATTACCAAAATACCCTTTTGGCCAAAAACCACTAATTTGATGTTCTAAGCCTATGGCTAAGCTCACATGATTATGGTTAGTCTCTAGGTTATGAAAAACTAGGGTTTATACTAAGGTATACTAACCAAAATCACAAAGTCATAAGTCATGACTTAGCATGACTTTAGAAATGGTTTAACTTAACTAAAATCACCAGAAAATCATACCATGACTAAAATACCACTAGTAAATAATAAAAATAATAAATTTTTAAAAATCCCCAATTTCAGAAAACAGGGTGTTACAAGTCTACCCACCTTAAAATAATTTCGTCCTCGAAATTTAGATGGTCGTACTCCTCCTAGGTCATGTTAGCCCAATGATTGTATTATATTTTTGAATATGGTTAATATGTTAAGTTTAGCATTTCATTATCACTAATCTTCATACTATCACTATAGCATTTCCACTTATACTTATATCTTTGGTGATATGTGCCCATTGGTTTACATCTTAGTGATATGAGCTTATCTATCTTAAATTTAATTGGGTTGCCAAAATCAAAACTATATTTTTGATTGTGGTCATTCAATTAAGTTTAATCATTATGATATCACTAACATTTATGCCATCACCTTAGCACTTATACTTAAACTTCGCATAGTCCTAATGTGCTTTTATCTTATCATTCTTGCTACATATATATTGCTTTGTTCGTCTAACATGTATTTGCAGAAAAGCAATTAGCAAGATCAATGTGGACATATGCAATGTAATGAAGAAATCATGGTGGGCCAAAGACGATAGATCCCACAAGATTTTTCTGAACCACCCGACGACATCTCTGGAGCCACGCACCGGGGGTTCCGCTGCCCGGTCGGCGGACGGGGGTCGAGGGGGCAGCGCCCCTCGTCGGGGGTTCGGGGGCGAAGCCCCCGAAAGGTATTCAGTTTTTACAAACTGGATATCTTTGGACAGCTGCTGCCAAGGGAAAAAGCCAGCACCTATCAAAGGAAGAAGCCAAGCCGTGCCATCATCATTTCAAGACTCTGAAGAAGCCTGCACCTGCCTAAGTTTATCTGGAGTCTGTAATGAGTCTTAGGAATTATTGTAAACACAAGAAATGGATGGCAAAATCGAAAGCTAGGGCAGAAATAAGCCCAGGATCATTTTTGGTGGATAAGCGGCATACCGACGGTATACCGGAGTATACCGACGGTATACCGATTTTTGTTCACAGAAAGTTTCTGTTTACAAAACCGGCATACCGACGGCATACCGGATCATACCGACGGTATACCGCTTCCGAAACATTGAAATTCCAACGGTCGGATTTCCAGCAATTAATGATCCCAACGGCTCTATTTCTAGCCGTTGTAATTCCAGACCGGTATACCGCCGGTATGCCGGATCATACCGGCGGTATGCCGGTTCGTGACTGAAAAGTTGCCTTTGGCTTCTTTTCAAGCTTTGGTTATAAATAGCCTTGAACCCCTTCATTCAAGGTTGATGCTTTGAGCCTAAAAATTTCCAAACCACCAAAGCTTATCCACATACAACTCTACAAAGCCTTCATTTGCCATCCATAAATTGTGTTAGAGTTATTGAGTTGAAAAGAAAGATCTTCATCCTATTGTAAGGAGATCAAAACCTATTGTGAAAGGTTGAAGTTGGGGAGTCTTCGTATCCAAACTCTCGGTTGAAGTTGGAGAGTCTTCGTATCCAAACTCTCGGTTGAAGTTGGCGAGTTCTTCGGATCCAAACTCGTGTTGAAGTTGGCGAGTTCTTCGGATCCAAACTCGTGTGTAACTATTTACTCAAATAGTGGATTAAAGCCGGAGAGAGTTCCGGGACTGGACTGCCTCTTAGGAGGATACCAGGATACATCGGGTGTCGGTATTGTGTTTGCTTCTTCTCTTGCACTTATATTTTTAAATTGCCAATTAGCTTGTGTTAAGTGCTTGATTAGTTAGCTTGACCCTATTCACCCCCCCTCTAGGGTTCCTACAGGTCAAACCTCCAACAATCAGGGACGAAGCCACTACTTAGGCAACATACAAGGTCAAATAAGCAAAATATGGGTAGTAGACCTATACTGGGTCATGTCCAAAAATTGGCTGGCAGTTTTAGGTCATAAGGTGTCCCTAAGTCAAATCGAAGCCAAAAGTAACTCCATGGGGTAAATCAGGATGGAGCCTCGGGTCAGGAAAATCGTACTAAGCAAATGAAGCACACAATGGTATGCCTGAGTGGGACAATAAGGTCATGGGTGTAGTATGTCATGTCTAGGTCATGTATGTGAAGTCAGTTTTGAGAAAACAACTAGTCTTGTGCTCCAAATTTAAAAGTCACGGTAATGTGCCTACGATGATCATAATTTAGAGTGGGAAAGATCTATGGCCTAAATTAAGCTAGAAATTGTGATGCAATAGTGGTACCAGAGGAACAGGTTAAATGGAACAGTCTGTGGTCTCATCTAGGTGCACTAGTCATTCTAGATCAATACTGTCATATGATATCAAAACGTACAAGCAATATAAAGTGTCCTAATTGGGAAGATAAGGAAACAACAATCATCAAGGCTATAGGGTCGTCTACCATTCTATATGAAAATAGGTCATTAACAAGCGAGAAATCATTAAAGTTACCCTTCCATAAAAAGAAAATTAAAAAAATTAGGTACAAACAATCACAAATAGATTTTAGTCTTGACACGATCTAAGTTGATCAATTTTAGGATAAATCGAGATTGGGCAAGATGGAAAATCAATGAAATTAAGTATGAGCACGAGCATCCAATGATGAAGATCCAGGTCATGATAAATTTAATTCAACTGGATACGAATACGAGGTTCATAGGCGATAAAATAATTCCAAGGAGAATTGTCAAGGCTGTTGTGGATAAGATTCTAGGATAAGTTTAACTGTGTCTCCATCCACGTAGATTAATATATGAAAAAGCGAACCAAAATGCAATAGGTTGATCAGACCATCATGCGCCGGTTTTGATTAGACAATATGTTAGTGGGTGCGCACCCAATAAAATATATCATGATCAAGCTCGAAAAAGGATAAGCTTGTAAAACTAAGGATAAATTTGTAGCATAAGATATAAGTAAGGGTGGAATGATGAAAGAAGATACATAGTCCTGGTCATGGGCATAGACTAGGAAGATAAGGAAACAATAAATCACAGGGCTAAAAGGGTCACCATTCTATGGTCAGAGCTACTCTATCAACTCTAGGTCAAAAGGCATAACACATAAATTAATTTATTTAAGAGGAAAATTCTTGACAAAAGAGTTAGTCAAGAATTATATTAATAGCTAAAGCTATTCCTACTCCTACTCCTACTCCTAAGTAAGAGATAAAGAAACAAACAAACAATCGAAAAAAACAAAAGAACTACCAGGTCAAAACTGATCACTAATAAAGAACAGGTAGGAGCAGATGTAATTGGATTTTAAGATATATATAATGAAGTAAGGTGGGAATAGAATTTAGAAGAACAGAACCTGCAAGCACATTGCCAACTGCCTGGCCATGCTCAACTGTCATGGCGTAAGCACGCCCCTGCTGACCTCTTCCAGCCTGTTGCTGAAACTGCATAAATCTCTGCTGCTGTGGCTGTAACGGTCCTCTCTGTTGCTGTCCTACCGGAGCCTTGGCTCCTGCTCCTGGTGCTGCTCCTTGTGCTACTCTGCCTGTGTACTGGGAACACTCCCTCAGCTGGTGGTCCGCTGCCCCACATATTAGGCACCGGCCCAACCTCTTCATGCACTCACTCCATCCATGTCCCGACTTCTTGCAATAGGGACAACTGATTGTCTTCGGGTCCTGACCCCGATACTGATGCTGCACTTGCTGAACTCCCACTGGGGTCTGCGTCTGCTGAAACTGCACATGGGGCCTCTTGGCCTGGCCTCTACTGCTGCTGGTACCACGAGCATCCCGTCCCCTCTTGAACAACTGTTGCCGCTGAGTTTCTACTATCTGCTGGAAGAAGGAAAACAACTGTGCCACGTCCTCTGATCCTGATGACGACTGCTGCTGAAGAACGTTCGGGATGACAGAAGAAAGTCTCAGAGTAGGGAGATGTGCACTCCCATAGGCTGCAGATATCCTAGCCTGAGCTGGCACAACAGGAACTGCAGTCTCGGGGCCCTGCTGATCAGAACGAGGAGTGGTAGACCCCTCAGTGGTATCTCCCTGATCGAGACGATGAGATCGTGTCTCCATACCCATCCTGAAGACAGATCAAACAAGGAATCAATACTGAGATATAAAATGATAATTCAAGGGAGGACAGTTATTCAAGGAAGCAAACCTTCAACAGGAATTTAGATGGCAGAAAACAGATAAGAGTTTTCTCATAATTGTGATTGAGTACCCTAAAAAATAAAAGGTATCAATCTAACACTAAGAAATTAAAATCAACAACTACAAAATTTCAAAATCATCAACTAACACCAGGATTCAAAGTTCTACAGTGAATCCTCCAAAATCAAACTCAATCAAGGGAAAAGAAGTTTAAATCGTAATTTCAAATAAGATTCTCAAGGGTCATCCCAGGAATCTCTCAAAGTATCCTAACAGTGATTGAGTATCCTCTCTCACTAAGCCTATTCCTCAAATCCTATCGCAGGCTGTAGTGATACTCTAGTTCGAATACCACTACATAAACTCGACCTGCATGGGCCACCACTAAAAACGTGTCACGACCCGCACCCTAGAGTAAGGGCACGAGAAGTGGGTACGTCCAGCCTACACCGCAGTGTCGACGGTAGAACGCTGTCCTAGGTCAATCATCTAATAATATAAAGGTACCTGTACAGTTTATACTCTCCGAATGGAGGTAACATCACAACATGCTGTCTCAATCACATCTAAGGTAGAAGAATGAGGAACAGATAGATAGATAGTAACTCAAAAAGAACCATAGTAGAGATGAAAAAGTCTAAGTGTCTAGTACAACATAATATCCAGAATGTCAACTCATAATACAACCAGTCTAAGAGTCTATATACCTCAACATCTCAAAATACAACTCAGATGTGAGACAAAAAGATAATACCGAAAGACTGTCTAGCTAAACTAGTCTAGACTACTGGGGCAACATCCTCAGCTGCAGGTGGATCCTGCTGAGGGTCCACAACATAAGTATCATCTAGTCCTGCTCCATAATAAGTAGTCACCCCTGCCTCGTCCTCATCCTCTGTAATATTTTCAACAGGTCCAATCAGGACAGGAACGAGCACAATACATCTCACGCAGTTCATATCAGGTTAGAAAATACGATACAGGCAATAGAGTAAGACACATGAACTGCTGAAAGGAAATATACGCTGTAAAAGAGATAGATGTAATGAAATATCTACTGTATATAGAGAACTGTAAGTGACTAGTGATGTAGAGCACAAGATAGGCATGTGAATGGCTAGAATTTATACATGATTATACTACTGAGTTTGCACATGATTACACTACTTGGAATTATTCACATGTCCACTTCTACTCCCCCGTTACCCCAATCAATACACAAGGATCTATACAAGTTACGTTATTGTACATGATATCACATGGGGCCCATAAAAGGGTGTACATAATAGTATACATGAGGGCTCAGTAAACATGAGAGTACATGATCACATGAGTGCACATGATAATGGAAGCATAGGTGTACATGATGATAGTGAAACACACGTAGCATGAAGTACCCGATGCTCCCGAGGGGGATAACATCTCATGTAAAGATCCATATAGTACCAATCCGTGTTACCAATGTGACAGCAACAAGTAAAGTAATCTAGAGCGAGAAGTAAAGCCTGAACAAGTATGAAACGGTCAGAGAATGTACTCGCCTGATAACTGAATGTCTGAAGAGGATATACTGTCTGAGGAGAGGTGTATGGCTCCTAATCAGAGTAATACAAGTCACAATGTATCCACAATGGTAAAAATAAAGTGTACAATGTATACTACATGATTCTAGGTCAATCTGGTCAAAAGTCAACTCTAATAGTCAAATTAGGTCACAGGAAGTCATACTAGATCACAGAAAATCAAGCTAAGTCAAATAAAGTCAAACAAGGTCAAATAAGTCAAGATTAGTCAAATCTAGGTTAAAATCAACTCTTGGTCAACATTCTAATCAAACTAGTCAAATACTAGTCAACATGATCATTCTGGGTCAAGTCTAGGTCAAACTTCGACCAACTAAGGTATTGGTCAAACAAAGACTAGTCAGTCAGGTAATTAGGTCAAACAAAGACTAGTCAGTAGGGTGATTAAGTCAAACATGGTCAGACTAGTTGAACTAGTCATTTTTAGGTCAATTAGGTCATGGTTTGACCTAAGGTTGATTTTGGTCAACCTTTAGTCAACAAGGGTTAACTAGTAGGGTTTTGGGCCATTAGGGCTAGCCCCAAGCCATAGGCCAGTAATCCTAGGCCATAGGCCAGTCATAGGTTATTGGTTATAGGTTTTCATCTAAACCTATACCTTAACAAGTTATACATATATATATATATATAATATATATATATATATATAAAATATAAATAGACACTAGCTACCCATATATCAAAATATGAATATCATATATAGTACAAACCCACACTCACACATATATACATATAACACTATGTATGACATAGTGAGACCTAACACCAATGTATATATATCACTATATATATACATATATATATATATATATATATCTATATATATATATCAACCTATATACATATTTTACTTATATATATATAGATAGGAGAGAGAGACTTAGAGTGAAAGAGAGAGGAGACACACACACTGTCACAGGGGGGGAGAGTTCCAGTTTCCTGGGACTGAAAACAGTCCCCAACCCACACAATAATATACACACACACCCACAATAAACACACATGTATATACACATGTATATACATGTATACTTCCTAAAAACTTACCTACACACACACAAACATATAAACTACATATATATACACTGAAATACACATATACATGTATTAATCATAATAGAAATAGATTTGAATTTTACTTTTTCAAAACTGGAAATATCCCCAAAACTGGAAAAACTGGACTGTGCATTGGTGATATAGGTAACTCGATTTACACTCACCAAACCGAGCTAAGGCTCGATCCTATTGGTTGGTAACACTAGCCCCACACATACCCTAGTGTCCTAGGTGCCTGACACGATACCACGACACGACACGGCGTGTCCACGGGTTTAAAAACACAAACGGGTAAGCCACAGTGTCACAGCATCGTGCACGCGTGCACTTAGCTCTAGGACACGACACACGTGTCTAGGAGTCTCGTGTTCGTGTCCCTAGGTTCGCCTAGGGTCAGGCTAGGTGTCCCAGTGTCTGTCTCGTGTCCAAGTGTCACACAGCGTCGTGTCCGAGCCCGTATCAGAGCCTAACTGTGCGCGTGTTAGTACAGTGCACGAATCAGTGCAGAGCTAACTACGTGTCCGATACGACACGAGAAGTTGTGAGACTCGAGGAGGGGCTTGTCAGAGGGTGCCCCCACCTCTGTGCCAAGTGGCACGTGTCCACGTGTCACGTGCAGCGAGCACGAGATGTGCAGCAGCAGGGGAGCCGCGCGCACTGTCGTGCTGCGTCGTACACGCGTGTCGACCAGTCTAGGGCCACGTGTGTGCAACCTATGGTGTCGTGGTCGTGTCCTAGGATAGGTGGGGTGTCAGGGCATGTGTCCAAGTTCCTGTATCGTATCCACGACACGTGTGGACACGACAGTAAGTGTCTAACAGTGGGGTTTTTCAGTGTCACAGTGTGGTTTTTAGCAGTGTGTTCGTGTCCAATTTGGACACGGACACAACTCGAAGTGTGCTCAGAGTTATGGTTCTATGATCTATACCTATAGGGCTAAAAACTTGTTCAAAAAGTTTTCGAAAATAATAACATTTAATTCACAGAGGCAATACATCAAACACTGTTTCCTAGCCTAGGATACGTGTCCGATACGGACACCAAATCAATCCTAAATCCTACCAAACTTGTCACACAGTACCCTAGTACCTAGATGCATGCAAATATGAAGAGAAAACACAATATTAACATGGTTTATGGACATTTACCTATTTGGTGAAAAATCAAGAAAATACCCAAATAGGGGGGGGTGTTCTTCCACTTGGTGATGCCCAAAAGCTTCCAAATTCCTTGATAGCAGGCCCTAACTAGTACCCTTGATGTTGTAGGGTCCCAATGCAAAAGACTAGAGTGAATTTGGTTCAAATTTGAGAAAGTTAGGAAGGTTTGAAGAAAAGGGAATTTTTGTAGGCTTAAATTCATGTAAAATGAATCATGAATGATACAATGGGTTATATAGGAAGGTGTAGGGCTAGGGGGTGTGCCCTATGGCCGGCCAAGACAAGGGGGGGGGGGGGGTGTCCTTGGGTTGCTTCCAAGCTAAGGAAGGTTGACTTCCATGTAAAGGGGTTGATATTTTGAATGTTTTATGGAAAATATCCAATAAAGCAATATCAAGATATTTATCCACCTTTACCCAATGTAAATATCTATCCCCTTATCATTCTAGGTTAGTGGCTAACATATGGATTAGGGGACTAATCATGATACTTAACCATGATTAATAATATTAAAAAAATCACAATAACTCAAATAAAATATAGTAAATTACCAAAATACCCTTTTGGCCAAAAACCACTAATTTGATGTTCTAAGCCTATGGCTAAGCTCACATGATTATGGTTAGTCTCTAGGTTATGAAAAACTAGGGTTTACACTAAGGTATACTAACCAAAATCACAAAGTCATAAGTCATGACTTAGCATGACTTTAGAAATGGTTTAACTTAACTAAAATCACCAGAAAATCATACCATGACTAAAATACCACTAGTAAATAATAAAAATAATAAATTTTTAAAAATCTCCAATTTCAGAAAATAGGGTGTTACAAGGGGAGGGGGGGGGGGCTGGAGTAGAGGGGGGGAGGGTTGAGTGATAGTTTTAAAATTTGGGTAAAGGCATTATTGTCAAAAAAATTATCTGGGTATCAAGTTGTTACAAAAAAAAGTTTAGGGTATCAACTTGAAAAAGCGTAATAGTTGAGGGTATCAAGTAGCAATTAAGCCATTTCATTATCAAAATGAAGGAAAGTCATATAAGGAAAAAAAATCATGGTCTAAATTCTCCATTTGGACATATCATAGCTTACACTCTAAACTGATATAAAATTCAGGGTCTAAACACTAATTAGCCATTTTATTTATTGTAAAGTGCAATATAAATGAAAATTTATTGGAGAGTGTTTTATTATGTTTACAGCTTTTATATCGAAAGTTTTCAACAGAAACATAAAAAGTTCATAAAATGATACTCAAAGCACCAATTTTGAGAAATGTCCAGATTGAGCACAAGAACGTCCTTCCGAAGGATGTTCTACAACAAAAAAATACACAGTGTTATCTCCCTGACTCCGTTAGTTGACAGCAGCCGGAAAAAAAAATGTGAATGCTCGTGGGTATGACGTTCCCTAAGGGCTTGTTTGGTAACCGAATTTTACTATTTGGATTTGGATTTGGAAATCCTCCAAATCCAAATCATGGATTTCAAATTCAAATCCAACTCCAACCAAACATAGGATTTGGATTTATAATTAATAATTAAATTATAGTCCTGATCAATAATTAAGCTATTAATTAATTATAATTAATTATATTTATTATTATTTATAAAATTAATAATTAACAATTAGTAATTAATAATTGACGATTAGTTATTATTAATTATAAAATTAATAATTAATGATTAGTTAATTTTTAAATAAATAATGATTAATAATTGAAGATTAATAATTAATAACTATAAATTATAATTAATGATTAATAATTAACAATTAATAAATTTTTTATTAACGATTAATAATTATAAATTATAATTATTGATTAATAATTAATAATTAACAATTGATAATTTTTAATTAACGATTAATAATTATAAATTATAAATTATAATTATTGATTAATAAGTAATAATTAACGATTAATTAACTATAATTTAAATATTTTGAAAATAGTAATTATAAATTAATATTATTATGATTAGTAAATTATCAATTAAATTATTATAAAATATGATTCTAATTGTGATTAAAATATTATTAATTAAGATTATAATAAAATAGTTATTAACAAATTATTAATTAATATTATAATAATACTAATAAATTATTAATATGATTATAACAAATTAACTAATTAACTAATTTTTAATTAATAATACTAAACATAGGATATGATTATTAATTAATATTATAATAATACTAATAAATTATTAATTAATATTATAATAATAATATAATAATACTAGTATATTATGATTATTAATTAATATTATAATAATACTAATAAATTATTAATTATGATTATAACGAAATTAACTAATCTTTTAATTAATAATACTAATTAACAAATTAACGAAATTAACTAATTAACTAAGTTTCTAAACTAATTAACTAATTAACGAAATTATTAAAGAATAATTATTTTTTTCCTCCAAAATTCAACCAAATACAAGTTTTGGATTTTGTCTTACTTTCCATATCCAAATCCATTTCCAACCAAACATAGGATTCCATGAATTTGTCTCCAAATCTATAAAAATTTAAATTCCACCTCCAAATACGATTTACCAAACTCTCTAAATCCATAAGGAGAAAACTTACTGCATAAGGACGTTTTTTGTTGCGTCACGTTGCTCTTTTTTGTGGGGGACTACTTCTTTCATTTGTCCGCTGCTTTTGAGGCTAAATTGCAGCCTCTGATTGCGTAGGAGAGTGTGAAAGTACGAGAGAGTGTGGGTGGAATGTTGTGTGTCGGTGGAGTGTTATGAGGAGTAAAATGATGCAGCCTACTCCCTTCAAACAAGTGAGAACTTTACCTATTTCATTTCAACCTACACCGCATTCCCATCCTACTCCCTGCAAACACTCTGGCATGTACCCACCACACTTACTACAATCATTGCAAAGCGATGCAAACAAGTATTCAAAAAAATGGAAGAAAGAAAAATATCCTTAGGAATGATGTTTTTCTTTACTTCTCCTTCCCCTTTTTCTCGTTTGAGTTGCGAAAATAGTTAATGGTTATCTAAGAATTTATATAAAAACAAGTAAAACGTCCTTTCGCAAGGACGTTTTCATTTTTTTACGAAAAATTTCAACAGTAGCATTAAAGTTTATTTAAATTGTAAAAAAAAAAACAAACTTTGCAAAAATTTCAGATTGAGCATCGTCGCGTCCTATTTTTGGGCGTGAAAAATTAACCACCCCCAGTCTGGTTGAAAAAAAAATAATAATAAAAAATAAAAGGGCGTCCAAATAAGGGGCGCCAAATTTGCATTTATTGGCTTACTCCGCAAAAAAAAAAAAAAAAAGAGGGCGCCCAAATAAGGGGCGCCAAATTTGCATATATTATTAAAAAAAAAGGACTTTAGTTTAGCATTGTGCTCGATGTAACTCTTATTAATTTGAACATGTGTTCAGCTACACTTTTTTGGACTCATTCTTCCATTTCTTAGTCGAGGCCACTGTGCTCCTAGGAGTGCAAATTCGGCGCCCCTTTCTTGGGCGCGCTTTTTTTTTTTTTTTTTTTTATTTTCCGGATGCAAAATCGGCGTCCCATTCTTGAGCGTTTTTCTTTTTTTTTTAATAAATGCAAATTTGGCGCCCCTTATTTGGGCGCCCTTTTATTTTTTATTAATTTTTTTTTTTCACAGACTAAGCCAGATTTGGGGGGTGGTTAATTTTTCACGCCCAAAAATGGGACGCGACGATGCTCAATCTGAAATTTTTCCAAAATTTATTCCTTTTCTGCAATTTAAATAAACTTTAATGCTATTGTTGAAATTTTTTCTTTTTTTTAAGATAGAATGTAAGTCGGAAACGCGTTCTTGTGAGAGTGGATTAATTTTAGTATTGCCATTTATTTAAAGCCATTGAACAAAAATATAAGCAGAGAGTTTTTCTCAACCCAACGTCTGACTATGGTGATCCGACCATTTTTTCGGGAAGTTAATGTCAAATACTACATTTTGTACAAATTGATTCGAACTGTTGATCTATCTGTTGATATATTTGAAAGACTAAACAATGACTTAACCGATTGTGTTTTCATTTTTTTTTTTTATCATGTCAGACTTAAATTCCTCAAAGGAAAAAGAAAAATTGAGACTTGAGACTGAGTAGGTTAGTTTTCATATAAATTTTTTTCTGTTACATTAATATTAGACTCGTATTAGGATTAGATATGGATTATGGACTAGATTATTTATTTTCTTGTGTTTTAAACTGAGAACCCCCTAATCCAACCCCCCTCCCTCCCCCGTGTGCAAATTAAGCCAGTTTGTCTGGCGGAATGAATATTTTTTAATAATATTTTAAAACATATTACTCTTCCGCCAATTTTTTTCAAATATTAACATCGTACAATAAATTTTTTGATTTTTTTAAAGTAAAATAACAAGTAGAATAGAAAACAACTTTAGAAATTCACACTGGAAAAAAAAAACACTGGAAAAAAAAAACACTGGTTGTTCTTGTTCGCAGTCCCCATCCTTGTTAGCAATTCGGCAAATGGAAAAAATTCGGAGCGGCAAAAGTACGAGTATAAATCGACACAATATAAATAAAATACGGTCAAAAATTCGATCAAAAATTTGTCTAACGAAAAATATTCGGATCAGATTTAATTCGTATTTAGTACGTTTCATATGAACCAATTCGGTACTAAAAATTCGGCATATATATATGGCCCACCCACCCCTACTCGTTCATATGTGAGAATAAGAAGAGGCTGGATGATGGAAAACCGAAATATTTTTTTTTATTGTTGCAAGCAACATGTGCAGACTCTTGGGTTTCTTTTTTGGTTACTGTGAGACTTTTTCTTCTTTTCTTTTGATAATTTTTTAGAATTGTACCGGTCTTAATATCTAATAGCAGCAAGAGTCAAGAAAAGTTAAGGCTGTTGGATTTTTTGGCCAAATTTTTAAAAAATTTGTATGGTATACATTTAAAACGTCACAGACTTAAAATTTGCATATAAATTCGAATTTTTCAAAAGTACGTAATTATTATACGTCTATATAAGATACAGAAAAATTCGTGTATATTTCGCATTTTATTCGGGTGATTGCTAACAAGGGTCCCCCCACACCCACTAGGCTAGTGAGTAGTGACTAGTCTTTGATGGAGACGAGGACAAGATTGAATTATTAAAGTAGCCTTCACCATATTATCAGCACATAGACTTTTACTTCTGTAGCCGCCTTCGTTCATTTCTACAGGCCTCCGTAGAAGAAGAAGGAAAGGAGAGGAAAGAGGAAAGGAAGGAGAGATCTTGATCGTGATCGTGAGCGATGGCTGGAGATCGTGCGGTGGGCGTTGCGGTGGACTTCTCGGCGTGCAGCAAGACGGCCCTCCGGTGGGCCGTGGAGAATCTGGTCCGAGACGGGGACAACCTCATCCTCCTCAACGTCCAGAAGCCGCAGCTCTACGAGGGAGGCGAGATGCAGCTGTGGGAAGCCACCGGAACGCGTACTCAATTTCCCCTCTCTCTCGTTTCAATTCAATTCAAGCAGTAATTGTTCCTTTGATCAGCCTAACCTTTTCTTCTTTTTATTCTACATATTTCTCCGTTTTAGTGTTCACACAAGATGTTTTTTTTTCCCTTTTATTTCCGGATATCATGGTTATTTAATTCTACCGTTTTTTGGTATATATATATGGGCATATAATTCTACTGTTTTTTTGGTATATATACACACCAAGAGACGTTTGGTATGCAGAATATTATGTAACCGTAAATTTCATATTTTCCGGATAATTTTTTTGGAATTAAATTTCCTGGAAAATTATATTTTTCATGTTTAGTGAATATATAAATATTCTCTGGGAAAAATGATAAATGATAAAAAAAACTGGAAAAATAAAAATGAAAATGAAAACCAAAAAAAAGTTCTTAAAAAACGAAAATAAGTTAAGGAAAAAAAAACGAAATTAAGAAAACAAAAACATTCTAAAAATGAAATAAAAAATTGAAATAAAAGACGGAACATTCTAAAAAAAATAAAAAGATAAAAAAAAACGAAAGAAGGAAAAAAAAAGGGGGAAAACCAAAATCTGGAAAAATAAAGAGAAGAAGAAACATGCGAAGAAGCTAAAAAAAGTGAAAAAAATTCTAAATAAATGAAATAACAGGGGAACAATTAACAAAATATTAAAAACAAAAATGACAAAAGAAAACCAAAAGAATTTTTTTTAAAAAAAATGAAAAAATAACGAAAATTGTTTTAATAAAAAAATTGGAAAAAGTGAAAAAAAAAACTAAAAAAACAACGAAATCCTTGGGAAAAATGAAAAACATAAATTTTCATATAAGATAATAAAATATAATTAAATTATGTATATGATAATAAGTTAAAGAAACTAAAAAAGGGTATTGTGTCTCCAAATGTTATTGGCAGTAAGAGTGCATGCACCGCCCATGTTAGTGGCAAGATCGGCACGAAAATGCCAATGTTACTGGCAACATTGATGCACCTGATTTTTTTTAATTTAAAAGAAAACATTCATATCGCCAACAGCTTTGGCGACATGGGTGTTTTTGGGGTATAGTTGCTATTATGCCATTTAACATTGACGATATAGTAGCATGGCAAATTAATCCATGGAGATGTGCATGACAAATGCATTTATGCACAAATATGTTGCCCAAGCACACTCGAGCACAAATTAATGTATAGCAGGGCAAATTCATGCATGCATGGAGCTATGCATGGCAAATGCATGCATGCACAAATGTGCAAAATGAGCAGCTGAGCTCAAATGTATAACATGGCAAATTCATCCATGCATGGATGCCATTCATGGCAAATGCATGCATGCGAGCACAATACGCCATTAGCAATAATGGCATGAGAGAGCACAATACGCGCACCCATCTCGCCAATAACATTGACGACATGTTATTTTTTGTAATTTCCTTAAGTTATTATCTTATACGTAATTTAATTATATTTTATTATCTTATATGAAAAAAATTGGAAAAAAACTGATAAAAGAAAAGAAAAATAAAATAAAAAGACGAAAAAACAACAAATTCTTTGTACCCGGATAAAAAACCCCACATTTTCTTAAGAGATACGATTTCCATGTTTTGTAGGCAATTTTTTTACTCGGTTATTCGCAATTCCAAGAATAAACTTATATAACCTAAACCAAACATGGAATTGGCTTCACACCTTAAATTTGTCACCCCCCCCCCCCCCCCCCCCCCCACACACACACACACACACACACACACACCCCCAAACAACCCCCAAAAAAAAGAAAAGAAAATAAAATTCGCGTACCAAACGCCCCCTAACGAGTATACAATTCATGTTTTTTTCATTACTGAATAATTTTTTTTTTTTTTTTGCATGTAGGTCCTCCAGTTCTGATTATATTTTAACAAAAAAAAATCTCAAATCTCATGAATTGCAAATACATTTCCAAATCCAGAAGAAAATCAAGTTACGAGATCTCCAAACCAATCTGACATATTTTTGAAGATATTACCAGATCTCCAAACCAAATCCAGAAGAAAATCAAGTTACAAAAAAAATCTCAAATCTCATGAATTGCAAATACATTTAGGGGACGTTTGGTTCAAGTTTTTGAGGCTTGGGAATGGGATTTGAATTCCTTACCCATGTTTGGTAAGTTTAGGATTGGGAATCAGGAGGGAATAGGAGGGGGTTAGGTGGGAAAGCTATTCCCAAGCCCCCCCTTGGGAATAGATTTGCTTTCCTAGGAATGATGTTTGACTATTTTGTTTGGACGGTTATACCCTCGCTTTATTTTCAAATTTTCAACTCTCATCCCAAACATGTGAATCATCATGAAATTAGTGAAAGGGTATTAAAGTAAAACTAAATAAATTAAGATTCCTATCCATGTGTGAACCAAACATGAAAATAATTTTTTTTAAAATTTTGAACTACCTATTCCCAACCTAACCAAACAAGGGTATGGGAATGTTGAATTCCTTTCCCATGGGAAAGGAATTGAAAATCTATTCCTAGGAATCCAAAAACTTGATCCAAACGAGCTCTTAGATGTTCTATTGAAGTATATTGCATGATCTCCAAACCAATCTGACATATTTTTGAAGATATTATGTTCGGAAATGATTGATTATGTATTTTAGAAAGAGAAGAGACAAGATAATAGAGAAAAACAAGGAGAAGAAGTTGGTGAGGGGAGGGAATAGAGAAAGACAAACACAAAGGAAGAGAGTTTGTTTCATAAGGAAGCCATGAAGGAGAGAGTGGAAATTTTTTAACAGAGGTTTTTGACGATGACAATGTAGGAAGATGATTAGTTTGAAAATTAGAACAATTATTGAGGGTAAAGTGGCCATTAAAGACGATCACCGTCAAGTATAACAAAGTATTATCCTTTTACTTGAGTTAATTTAACTAGAAAAATTCAGGACTATTTTATGCTGTTTTTATGGACTTATTAGGAATGCATGGTATTAGAGAAATTTCATTTAAAATACACTAAATTGGGGGATTTTTATGCAAAAAGTGAAATAAATTACCAAAAGTATAATATCTCGAGCATATTAATTGTAACATATTGCCCATGACTCATTACAAATTATATTATGATAATCTAATTGAGTCGTGTAGAGTTTGGGACCTTTGGGTTAGTTGACAGTCGTGTTGGATTTTGGTTAGGTCTGGCTTTTGGTCGAGTTGGATCAGGTTTGGGTCTACTCGGGTCAGGTTCTTGTCGTGTCCATGGTTGGGTCGGGTTCGAGTACCAAGTTGGGTTGGGTGAGGTTTGGGTCTAATCATGTCCAAGTTGAAGTTGGGTCTAGATGCTGATTGGGGATGGTTTGGACAATTTCAAAAATATCGTTATCCTCGATAGGGGGAATAAGGAATCCTCGTCTCTCACCATCGGTAATCGGAATAGTTATTTCCTATGTTAGACAAAGTGTACGTGGCTAGTTGTTTAGTTCCACATTGCCTAGGAATCAAAGTGAGAGGCTCGCTCCCTACTTTATACATGTAGTCATGCTATGAATGAAAAATATCCCACTTCTTCACAATGTAGTTACTTTCTACACCTTTGTATGTGGAAATATAATGTCCAAAGGAATACATTATCTCCATAAATCCTTGATTGGACTTGATGCCAAACGCAATAATATGGACGAGGATAACATATTTCCATTCTTAATATCGCGTGCTAAACAACCTCTAAGGTTTTAGATTTTAGATTTTGTATATTGTCAGTGTAGTCCAAAAACTTAAGTGACAATAACCAATCCGCATGAATGACACCAAATCCGGGACATGTTGCATTCATCCATAACTGTCTATGGAGTTGTTGTACCCCATGAAGGACGTAGGACATCCCAATAATGTATACTATATAAACAAAAACTCAATCACTGTATATCATATAATATTCATGTTAAATATATGCATACTTAAAAAGTTACACGTAGGTCGCTATGTACCACATGTTTATGTTTGTGCTTGAATATTAGCCCTATTGAATTTGATACCCAATAAGATTTTGGCGGTATCCAAACAGTCCATTTTATCCAAGTTTTTTGACTTTAGATACTTATTGGAAAATTTTGTAAAAGCTTTGCTTTATTTTGTATATTTTACTGCTATTTGATAAAGATCTATACTAATCTATAACTCAAATCATCTAAAAAAAAAAAATCTATAACTCAAATAGTAGGGGTATTACTATTTTTTTGGGTATAACACTTACTTAAAAATGTAATTATTTAGGGATAAAAATGTTATTTATTCATTTATGGTGAAAGAAGGAATCTTTATACTATTAATAAGATTTTGGCGGTATCCAAACATTGTCCATTTTATCCAAGTTTTTTGACTTTAGATACTTATTGGAAATTTTTGTAAAAGCTTTGCTTTATTTCGTATATTTTACTGCTATTTGATAAAGATCTATACTAATCTATAACTCAAATCATCTAAAATAAAATAAAATCGATAACTCAAATAATAGAGGTATTACTATTTTTTTTTTTGGGTATAACACTTACTTAAAAATGTAATTATTTAGGGATAAAAATGTTATTTATTCATTTATGGTGAAAGAAGGAATCTTTATACTATTAATATTATACCAGTTGAATGAGATAAATCCAATCTAATCTATTTTTTTAAATTTTACTAAACAAAAAATTATATCTAATCCAAAATTTATTTTGTAACTTGAATATAATATAACTTAGTGTTAAAATTTAATTTTAAATTAATCAAATGTCTTAAGAGAGTATTATTTAATTGATTATGATCTATAATCAACTTAAATAATAACATGATTATATGTCATTGTAAAAATAATATAAATATGGATTATATATATATATATATATATATATATATATATATATTATCTTTTTTATTTTTCTATGTAATCATGTTCTTCTCTCACTTGAAATTGACAATGTGTGTGGCCGATCACTTGAAATTGCACATGCTATTTAAATCATTGTTTATTTGTGTTTGAAATTACTGGGCACGTTTAAGATGAGGTTCATTGATGTTTGTTGATGCTGTTGTGCTCGTTGAATTGAGTAGAAAATGATAAGCTTGTAAAAAATGTGGATCGAAACTTGGACTCCAAGGATCTGCTTGGATTGAGGGGTAAAAAATAAGCAGAGTTAAGTAGGGTTAAGTGAGGGAGAGGGGAATCAATACATATAACTTTGCTTGAGGAAGAGTTAAGTGGGTTGTGTTTCATAACTCTTGCTTGAATTGGAGGTTTTGAGTGGGAGGAAGGTTAATAAAAATACAATATTTATGAAAATACCCTTTTTGGAATAAAAAAATTGGTTGAATTTTTTACTTAAAACTTGTCAAAATATCTCCACAAAAATAATATCTACAAATCTGATACCTATATAAAGAAAATAACTAATCCAAATACAATAAAATTAAGTAATATGAGAATTATAGGCTTCTACCATTTATAATCTACGGAACAACAAGTTGAAAGCAAAAAAGAAAAGAAAAAGAAAATCATAATATTTAAATGGAAAAACAAGGGGTATTAATGTCTTTTTAAACAAAACCCCTCATTTCCTCTTGTTAATCTCCCAATTTGGGGGTTAAAAAATGGACAAATGAAGGCTAAACCCACCCCCACTTAACCCTCTATGACTTCCCTTCCCAAACCTCCACCCTCAAACCAGCTACATACTTTTTCCCCTCACTTAACTTCCCCTCACTAAACTCTCTAAATCCTGAACTTAAGTAGACACTAAGGGTTCTAAAACAACAACATACACAATATCTAAATTGTAACTTCAATGAAAAGTCAATAAGAAATAGAGTACATATAGATGTAGAAGAGATATATATGAGTGATAGTTTTGAGTATTTAACACCAATCATTCATCATCGTGGAGAGATTAAGAATATGTTCATAAAACTAAATATGATAGTTGAACTAAGGAGTACTTGTAGTGTAATATAAAATGCTTTTTATTGCAGGATACCCTTGAATTTGAATGGAAATTGTATAATACTAGCCATGTTTTATGAAACTAACTGTTGAGCAATTAAAAAAATGTCAAAAAATTGAGTGTAGCTAAGAGATGGTCAAGATGTGTCACGCCCCAGAACCAAAATACTGGAGAGCGGGGGAATGACTCAGCCAACTACGTATTACGGGTAGATGAATACCGTATAATACGATCAATGCTGTCTAATAAGACGAGGGGGTGCATACTACATAAAAGTCTCACTATGGTCACTTCACATCTATTGTCTCAATCATTCAAACAAGAAACAGAAATAGAGAACATGTGAGATAAAGCAGTAAGGCGTCCCAAACGCTCAGTCAAAATGTTCTTGATATCTGGCTTTACAAAACACATCCAGATAATGTAGTATGTATACACAATTGTTATCAGCTGCAGCCTGACTTAGTTACAATTATGCAAAAGTAGGTACAAGACAATCCGACTAACATGTCGGTGCCAAACGGCAAAGTATAAAGTATTTAACAAAACGATCGGGGAAGTAAGGAACCCACTCGAGTCCTCCTGCGATCATCCCTCTAGTATTGACCATCTTGGAGGTAGAGGTAAGCTGGATCCTCGGGGACCGGCTATAAATCTGGCCATACAAAACCAGAGAGGTTAGACCTCTAATAGCAAGTACCGCAAGGGAGCACGATATGAGGAATGAAGCCGGTAATAAGAGAATATGATAATAGATCTCTGCTATCTACTAGGATTCACGTAACATCACGACACTTCGAACCAACCTTCCAACCAAACAAGGACAGAAGTTGGTCCGTCATGTCCTGACATTCTGATCATCTCAGTTACGTAACAGAGTAGGTACAGTACACAAACAAATCCACTTAAACGGCCATGCAACTACTACGGCTTGCTACGGTGAGTTCCAAGTTATCCTGGAATTATGCAATAGAGGATTCCTCAGTTCTTACTATGTGCAAGCAAGGCTAGTCTATCCAGTCAATCAATTGCGCCAATCATGTATTTAGACGAGTCCCAGCGGGACGCTCGTCGTTAGTATACCATGTACAATTAAGTAATATAAGCAGATACCGCTTCCTGTCCGTGTGGCAGATTTGCAGTACTGTGGGAACCAGCCGGCCTGTCGGGCACTTAATAGTCCCAAGAGGGCTGCCATGTAAGAACTCGGGAATCCATTCTCTCCATGCAATCATTATTTTATTTAACTTAATAGTCTCTACGTTGAGTGAAGTCCCATGCCGTGGATCATAGTCATTCAGAATGAGTACTTTCGTAGGGGGTACGATATGCACAACTCTACAACGATACCCGTGCGGTTAGGTTGTAGGTTTTACATAGCGTAATGCAACAATCAAAACTAACCACGGAATAATCATGCCTTGACCATAGAGTACACATGCTGCTTTTGTAGAATAAATAAATAAATTAAAGCCTGCATGTGCCTGTATGCCAATATTCGAGATCAGCCAGTCGATTACAATAGTTCGTGTCTCATTTATTTAATTCAATAAGGCGACTAGCCAGCCTCTTAGTTCCAACTAGGAACGCATGATCAATTTACTAAATCAAGATAACAATCCCTATTTAATGTCAAGACAATAATTAATGTTAATAAATGCCAAGTCAATTAATCAATGGTAATATATGTCAATCAATGTCAATTAATGCCAAAATAACAATTTATGTTTAATTAATGCCAACTCGGGACAGAATCAGCCAAAAGGGCATTATGGGCAGCCATAGGCAGATGCCTATTTATGCGGCTAGACAAGTCGAACTCCATCTATGCGGTCTGGGAATAACAATTCATATGGGGCTCAAAGAACAAGCCTATGCGGCTGGATGCAAATAAGCTTTATGCGGCTAAGATACAATAGGAGTTCATGCGACTGCGGATGACTGGCCTCATGCGGCTCGGGTTTCGAATTTATGCGGCTGCAAGCAACGTGCGCCCATGCGGCTGAGAAATATCTCATGCGGCTACGGATGACTTGCTCCCCTGCGGCCAGAGGAAATTCCATGCGGCTGAATAGGTGCAAGCCTATATGCGGCTGAGAAGCCATGCAGCGCCATGCGGCTGAATAGGTGCAAGCCTATATGCGGCTGAGAAGTCATGCAGCGCCATGCGGCTGTGGGACTGAATGCATATGCGGCTAGCTAAAACTCATGCGGCTGATAAGTCTCATGCGGCTGACTAAGCCCATGCGGCTGACTAAGCCCATGCGGCTATCTAAGCTCATGCGGCTAACTAAGCCCATGCGGCCAAGGGAGACTTGTCGCATGAAAACTCATGGGGTCAAGCACTGTTCTTCTTCTCCACTTTCTGAGAAGGAGAACCATGGGAAGCCATTGCTTCCGAGCTCCCTAATTCCTTCATTCCAAGCCCAAAACTGGACTTCCATAGGTCAAAATGGGGTAGAACGAAATTCTCTACAATATGGAACCATCAAAACTTGAAGAATAGCAAAGTTACTAGATCAAAACATAATAATCCGAAAAATGCATTAAACTTAGATTTACAAGAAATGAGCCATGGAAATTGGAAATGCTAAGTACTAAAGTATCTAAAAATCCTGAGAGGAAGATAATGGAACAACAAAAATGGAGATTCATCAAGAAGCAAGTTGGCACTTGCCTAGGCGGCTGGTAGGTGGGAAAAGTTTATGAGGAAGAAGAGGAGTAATGGTGAAGGAGAGTAATGAAGAGAGAGAAAGGGTTTGGGGCTTTAAATGAAGAGGTGGTGGTAGGTGGGGGTTTGTTTCGGTTCATGATGAACCAACATACTAATCCAATCCAAGCCGAACCCAAAGCATAGCTAAAGCAGAGTATAAAAGCAGGAAATAAAATACAGAAATAAAATTGCAGGAAATTAATTAACATGAAATTAAAGGGGTTTAATTACAGAACAATACATGATAAATATTAAATAAATATATTAAAGCAGTACATGTATTAAAATACGTATTCTGGGAACGGGAAGTGACAAGATGATTGTGTCGCGATAAGTTGAAAAGATATGAAAAATTACGTTTATTCGTGGAAAGTTGGATATGACACATTTTGGGGGATAAGGTGGGAGAAAATTATCTATGATGGTTTGGACAAGTGCATTATAGATGCATTGATTAGTGGAGCCATAAGATGTTAGTTAAACGAGCTTCTATAACGAGGGGTAAGCATAAACAAACTTGTATTAAGGCGGTAACAATGGATACGGTTTTGGTTAATGTTATAGAGGACATGGTCCTTAATAGAGATGGTTGGAAAAAAATGATTGAAATACCCGCCCCAGAACTTCTATAACAAAGTTTTTTTGTTTTTCTACTAGGAAACTTGGACAATCGGAAAACATTTATTGTGTTTGTTTCACGTTGTGTCAGACTTGTATTAGACACTCAAAAATACAATGGAGAATTAAAAATCAATGTTGTGTCAACGTGTTGTGTCGTATTTGTGTCCGTGCAACATATAGGTTGTATTACTATAATTATATATGTGAAGCATTGATGGAGCCTCCCCATCCTTTGAGTTGGAGCATCATGGCACATGACGCCCATATTATATATTCATTATTGAAGCATCAATGCTAGATACATGAATATGCTAAAGAGTAACTTGCTGTGGGTGTGAGTATATGTTAAAGATGTCTACTTCATCCTTTCCAAGCCATAAAATCTTGATTTCTTGTTTCTGATATACTTAATAGTTAATATAGAATTTAGATATACCCTTTTATACTATATTGTGCACCTAGCTGATAAGCTAAACTGTAGTTGGGTATAGAAATAGGTGAAAGTATAAGGTACTGAGCCAGTAAGTTATAAATTTAACCATCCAAAATCTTAATTTCTTTGAAAATATATACTAACACAAAAGATATACTTGGTTACAGGTTATATAGCACGTTGTCAGTGTCCATCCTCACTTGCAGGTTGTATGTGCTTAATTATACATGTTTGTGTAAGAATAATTTTTGTCTTGGTTATGTTTTCAGCCTTCATTCCACTATCTGAGTTGTCAGACCCTAGCATCGCAAAGAAGTATGGGTTGAAGCCTGATGCTGAAACCCTAGATATTCTTAATACAGTTGTCCGCCAGAAAGAGGTCAGTATTGCCTTCACATATCCTTCATAAAACTTTGTTCATGCTCTTTCATGACCAATCATGTATCATCACATGATTTTTAATCTTGCAGATTGTTGTTGTCATGAAGATCTACTGGGGAGATCCTCGTGAAAAGATATGTGAAGCTGTTGACAGCATTCCTCTGAAATGTCTTGTGATCGGCAACAGGGGCCTTGGCACGATCAAGAGGTTAGCTCAGTACCTCTTGTTCTTGAAAAAATTCTGATGTCTCGAGTCAAATTAGGTTGCGTGAAGCTTTTAAAGAACTGTTCTAGCACTTCTCACTAACTAGTCAAAACAGGTTGATTTATGTTTCATTCAAGCTTATTTACAAACGAAGACCATGATTTAGTTTGAAGACGACTCTCATGCTAACGCAATTCAAAATTTGAGTATCGAGTTCCATTAGAAAGTTTGGAATCAAGCTTGCCGGTAATTGCGTCAGCTTGGTTTTATAACTAAAACTTGATACTTTTATACAAAGTAACTATACATTCAGAGTTAGTGAACCTATATTAATTCCTTAATAATCTTTACGTTTGTGAAGTGGACTTAATTAATGCAGACTAAAACTTGATCACTTCCCAATCAAGTTTCTACTTATCTTATAATGTCACTTTTGAACGACAACTAGGTTCGACTTTTTTTTTTTTTACCTGATTTTTAATTTTTTGAGGTTAGACTGAAACAAATTGCTCTAAGTGGGGCATGGCTCCTGTTCTAACTGAGTTCGATCTATTTTGATTGTGGTATGCTAATACGAGTCTGAAATTACTAGTGGCAAGTTGGGCAGTAGTACTTCATGATCAATTTTCTTAAACTTCACAGCCTTAGACGTAGCAAATTATAGTGTTCGATCCTCTGGATTAACCTTCACTAATCCCTTTTTTGTCCGTTCAGGGTTATTTTGGGCAGTGTCAGTAACTATGTGGTGAACAGTGCGACATGCCCGGTCACCGTTGTCAAGACTACCGAAGGACATGAAGGCTAGACCTCTGCTCTCTCCTATGGGGAAAACGGTTGTTAAACCCGTAGGTCAGTGAAGTTTTATATAAAGCCCTGTACCGAGTTGCTAAACCTTTACTTGAATTCAGGAGTTTGCTTGTAGCATATGCAGTTTGCCTGGACCTATGAGTCTCTCTCTATGTGTACACTTCACTTTATGTTACATAATCAAGAGTGTTTAGTGGCTTCATCTACTGGCATTCGTTTCTTTACTCTTATCTTGATTTCTACTGTAATCTAAAATCAAACCCACCCCCCACCCCCCCCCACCCCCCCCCCCCCCCCCCCCCCCCTCACCCCCCCCCCCCCCCCCCCCCCTTTTAATATTGTGCTTTCCACTCCTTCTAAAGATAATGACCTCTATTGGAGTGAATGATGACATTTTATTTTACTGGAAATTAGCAAAATTCGCCGTCGGGGATTAAGCAACTGGGATCACTGTGATCGTACTAGTAGTAGGTGTCAGAATTATGATGTTCACTCGGGGACCTCGGTCTTGGACTGCTGTAGTAGCTCACAAGCATGTTCACCAGAATGAGGAGTGAATTGTAGCAAGGAAATAAGTTTTTTTTTTTTTTTTTTTTGTTTGGAAGTTTCTGGAGTCTACAAAAAGGGTGTTCCTTTGTAGGGTTGTTGCTGGTGGAGAGGCTGACAGTTCTGATTGGAGTTGCGGCGAAGACGACAGAATATTGGTGGTTGAACCGGGGCTCAAGCAGAGCCAGACAAGCAACAACAGTATACTGATTTTGTCAGTTTTGTTCCATAACCTATTTTGGTATACTTGCAATATACCGCCCACGAAAATTTAAAGTAGTTTGGCCCACTTTCAGCATTGTTTCGGCCCAGTGGATCAGATCTGGACGACCAGGATTGGACTGAGGCTAATTTATGTTTCTGGAAATTGCTGAGAAACCCAATTTCGGGGTGGACTTTTATGAAATGTCCACCCGCTGGATAAGTTTTATGAAATACCCAGAATTAAGTATTTTCACGTTAAATATTCCAAGATTCCCTTTTAGATGCCATCCGCTAGAAACTGCTATTTTTATAATACCGAAACTACCCCTCCGCGCGAATTGGTCATCTATATGTATTTGAATTCAAAAAACTCAGATCTGGATTGCGATTTTCGTCTTCTTCTTCTTCACGGGAAATCTGAATTCCATTGCTCTCATATTCAGCAGAGATCGCAAAGATCGTTCGTAGTTCGGTGTGTTTTTCTTCAGTCGAACTCAGATCATCGCTCGTCATCATCATCACCATCATCATCATCTTCATCGTGGAGATATTTGAACTCAGATCTTCAATTGTGGAGAGAAGATCTTTCTTCTTCTTTTCCATAAGAATTATCATCGCTTTGAAAGAAGAACGAAACTCTTTATTCCTGAAAAAACTAAATTACACGTTTTAACACTGGAAATGACCATTCTCCGTCTTAATTAGGACGGAGAATGGCATTCTCCGTCTTAAATAAGACGGAGAATGCCATTCTCCGTCCTAATTAACACGGAGAATGACATTCTCCGTTTCCGTCTTAATTAGGACCGAGAATGTCATTCTCCGTCTTAATTAGGACGGAGAATGGCATTCTCCGTTTTATTTAAGACGGAGAATGGCATTCTCCGTCCTAATTAACACGGAGAATGGCGTTCTCCGTGTTTCTAACACGGAGAATGGTCATTCTCCTGCGTTTTAACACTAGAATGACCATTCTCCGTGATAAATTACACGGAGAATGGCATTCTCCGTCCTAATTAAGACGGAGAATGGTCATTCTCCGTTTAATTTAGCACGGAGAATGGCCATTCTCCGTCTTAATTAGGACGGAGAATGCCATTCTCCGTTTTATTTAACACGGAGAATGCCATTCTCCGTTTCATTTAACACGGAGAATGGCATTCTCCGTGTTTCTAACACGGAGAATGGTCATTCTCCTGCGTTTTAACACTGGAATGACCATTCTCCGTGTAAATTAAGACGGAGAATGTCATTCTCCGTCCTAATTAAGACGGAGAATGGTCATTCTCCGTGTAAATTAAGACGGAGAATGCCATTCTCCTGCATTTTATGGTTAGCTGAAACTTTGGAGGGCCATAACTTTTGACTGGGAGGTCGAAACGAGGTCCCGTTTGTCGCAAAATGAGCGTATCGTCGAGGAGACTGAAAGTAACAGTTTTATTGTTAAACGGCCTTCCGAAGTTTTAGATTCGCAAAAAAATGATGTTTGGACCTCCGTTTTAGCACTTTTGTCGTTCGTCCCGGTCTTTCCGAAATTTTTCGACGAGTTTTTGAAGATTTTTGAGGAGAAAACCTAGATTCGAAAGTGAGCAGCGTATGGAAGAAGATGGAGTATTGAAACGTTTTTTTAAGAGCAGTTTTGTGGGTGTTTCCAATAAATTAAAAGGAAGGGCAAAAGGGTCATTTGGAACCCGCTTTGGATAAGTTTCTCTAATTCTGGGCACGCGATAAAAGTTTTTTTAGCGGTGGATTTTACATAAAACTTTTTTAGTTTTTGGGCATTTCATAAATCTTCCCTTTATGTTTTATATCCTAAATTATGGTTTCTTAACCTATTTTAAAAATGCCAAGGAGGATGCCACTTGTACGTGCTCAAAGCGGAGATTCTAGGAGACAATCTATCAAATTTTACAAAAAAAAATTGTGCTTTGCTCGTAAGTTTGATATTCAAGTCAGTTGGAGAAGAAGATATGTTCAATGAGTCTGTCTTTTCCGTTCAATAAGATCGTCACATAGTTGGTGAGTGATTTCGTTGTGTAATCTTATTTCTTCTTCTTGAGATGTGATGGGTTGGGATCTTCCGAGTCTATGTCGTTTCGGAGGCCTTTTGATCCCTACAAAGTGGTATCAGAGTGGTCATGTTGAGAGCGAGAAGGTGCAACCATGTTTGCGGAGAAGATGAGCACACATGGTTATCCTTACAGGAGAAACCGGACGATCTATAAATCAATGATGGATGATCTACTATGGTGCAAAGATTTGTATGGTCCGTTGAAGTCTATTGGAGGGCGATAGTGGTAAGTCATCGTACAAGACTGATGATGACTGAAAAATGATCGATCATAAGGCTGTTGGAATTCGCCAATGGATGAACACGACTCGATGTTTCATCATATCTCCATGGAGAGTCCGACAACGACGTTGTAGGAGAAGCCGCATTCGCTATACGAACGGAAGACAGTTGTGGATAAAGTGTTTCTTATTCGTCAACTCGAAGTACACAGATGGTGTCTCGGTGATGCAACATATGGACGAGGTTCAAAGCATTATCAATCAACTAACGATGATGAATATAAGTAATTAAGGATGAGCTTCATGACATGCTGCTTTTGAGTTCCGTGCGGTGTTGTTGTTGAATAACTTTGCTTCATATGGAGTTGTCATGATGGAGACAATTAGCAGTATTTTGTTGAATGAGGAGGTCCAACGTAAACAATTATAATCGTCGTATGAGTCCTTACTGATTACTTCCTCTCCAAAAACTTGTTTTGCTCTTGTGCTAAGGTCGTACTTTATATTCCCACATCGTAGCTTAATACCTTTAATCCTTTATTAGAGAGAGTCCATCTTATAGCCAATTGTCATGATTGGCCGAATTTGTCAATCTTGCCCAAGTCCACACTAGCAGGCATGTAAGAATCACTTATCAAACATGCTGCAATTGCGTTTGTGCATTAACCATATTATAGCCAATTGTCGAATGTGTTCTTTAGAGTTACAGACATCTAAGTCGCAAGCGACCATAAAAGATTCGAGTAAGACTTCCCACTAGACAAGTTTTCCAATCAACATTTGTTGACAGTTATTGAATTTAGTCACTAAGTGATCCCATCATACCCTCCCATGTTGAAAAAAATTATCAGCCCGAACGCTTACAACCAATTCAGTCCGAAGGCTTATATATACAATTCATAGTCCGAAGGTCCCATCCAAGTCCGAGGCTACACCCTGGCTCGAAGGTCACATCCCAGTCCGAAAGCTACATCCTGGTCCGAAGGCTCCAACCCTAGCCCAAATGCTACATCCCGGTCCGAATGCCCCATGCGACCCAAAGGCCTCACGCAGTCGAAGCCGCATCGCACTACGCCACACCAGCTCCGCACTATTACTGCCGCTGCACCTGTATCGAATCCACGCACATCCCAAATCGCACCGCACCACGCTCCTGCACTGCATCCAACCACCATCCCACCACTTAATTTTCCTAAAGAGGAATTAAATGACACGCCGCACGAAATGGTTCGCGAATTCAACAAGGCTGGAAGGGGGAAAGGGTGCATCAAACTAGATTTGCGGAAGGCGTATGATACAGTGAACAGAAGTTTTTTATGCAAGATTCTCAGGGGCATGGGATTCGATCACTGGTGGATCGATAGGATTGAAGAGTGTATCTCCACTCCAATTTATTCTGTAATTATGAATGGTCAGCCTAAGGGGTATTTCAGTAGCAGTCGCGGCCTTCGACAGGGGGACCCTCTCTCTCCATATTTATTCACTATCGTCATGGAATATTTCACGTGCTTGATAGACGTGGAGGTTTACAGGAGAAATATCACACCATTATACCGTCGAGTGAGTCCAGTAGTCTCCCATCTCATATACGCCGATGATTTGCTTGTTTTCTTGGAGCCTACGGAGACTGGAATTACTGCTCTTTTGCGGATACTACAAGTGTTCAAGAGGAGGGCGGGATTGGCACTCAATAAAGATAAGTCTCAGATATTTTTTAGTAAAGACTGTCCGCAACAAACCCATTGGTCGGATAGACTTGAGATCAGGCAGGGACAACTTCCGGTGCGATATCTCGGTATCCCTCTGTCGATCAATCATGTGTCTAATATGGACTGCAAGGGGTTGATCAGATATGTTCAGGGCCGACTTGAAGGTTGGCAATCCCAACTACTCTCATTCGGAGGTCGAATAGAGTTGGTGCGATCGGTGATTTGGGCGATTACTAGTTATTGGTTCCAGGCTGCCATTATTCCGACGGGTACAGTAAAAGAAATAGAACGTCTATGTGCGAATTTTGTCTGGAGAGGGGGCCTACATGCTATTGGATGGGAGGAACTCTGTCAGACGAAGGAAGAGGGCGGTATTGGGTTGCAGTCGCTCAAGACACTAAGGGAGGTGGCCAAACTACGGATGGCATGGAAATTCTTGACAGGTACGTCCATGTGGGCAAGTTGGATGCGCGCGCGGTATGGGTCCAACGAAAATTTCTGGGTCTTGGCGCATAATAATAACTATTCTGTTCCATTCAAGAATATATTAGCGAAGAGAGATATTATGAAATCATGCATTGTACGTGTCATCCGAAATGGTCGCACGACAAACTTATGGAAGGACCCATGGCTTGGAAAGCAAAGTCTCATCGAGAGAGTGGGATGGCCTACATTTGAAATGGTCGGCCATGATGTCCAGGTCTCCAGCATTATAGAGGGCGGTGCTTGGCATATCACAAATCGGCATCTTCAGTTATGGTTTGGAGAGGAGATAAATTTATCTCCTATTCTCGCTGAAGAGGGGGAGGACGAATGGAAATGGGACTCCACAGCCGACGGTTGTTTTTCCCATGGAGGCGCTTATGAGACTGTACGGATATCCTTCCCTAAGGTTTGTTGGGCGGAAGTTATATGGATCCAAGGAGCGGCGAGCAAGTGGAAGTTATGTACATATAAAGCAATAAAAGATAGATTGCTTACCAGGGAGAGATTAATACAGTTTGGCGTACACATAGTTGATCCCAGATGCATATTGTGCGGTGGTGGCATCGAATCTAGGAATCATCTCTTCTTCGGTTGTCCGTTCTCGGACGAGATATGGCACTCATACCAAAGAGAAATAGGATTACCAGACAGAAGACAGCCAGGGCTGATGGATGTGGTAGATGAGATTCGGAGTATGCGTGATCGAGGGCAGAAGTGTCTGAAAGGGTGTGCTCGGCTTCTTGCTGTAATATGGCATATTTGGCGGGAGCGAAACAAGCGCATTTTCGAAGGTCGTGCTACCTCCTTCTCAGGGATTCTCAACAACATAAATGCATATCTCTGTTCCATTGAGGCAGGGATAGGCTGAGCCATTAAGAGAGGATGGTGTACTGAGTAGGAATAGAGTGCTGATCTAGGGATAGCCTTTGTTCCTGGATTGATGTAAGTAAGGCTTCATGAGCACATATTTGTAACTGTTTCATTATTAATAAGAAGAACCTTTTGCTTCAAAAAATAATATATATATATATATATATATATATATATATATATATATATATATATATATATATATATATACACACACAATAGGACACCGTCGGACACGAGACACATGAATTTGTTTGTGCTTCCCCAAAATTAGCACGGGAAGTCAAACACCTATCCTATAGGAACAAATTTTCAAAATTCAGTTACTCAGCAACGGTCACCCACTCCCCTCACAGGCCACAACCAACCGTTTCCCTCCAAATGTGTCCGATCCCTTGTTCCTCTCCCCACATATAACAACCATCCCTTCTCCTCACCACATCCCCATCTCCCCTCTCTCTCCCCCTCCCCCTCCCCATCTAAGCCCAACCATGACGACGAGGCCAGACCTCCTCCCCCTCCTCCTCCTCCTCCTCTCCCTCTCCTTCCTCGGCCTCGCCGCTTCCGTCTGCGTCCCCCGCAACGCGGATCCCTCCAAGTACTTGTTCTCGCCGCCCGTGCCCGATCAATCCCCCAATCCCAATCCCGTCCCCTCCTCGCCCCCGGCCGACTCGTCCCCTCCCCCGGCCACCCCTTCCCCCACGGACGGGCCCTCCGCATCCGGCACCGCCACCCTCAAGGCCATCTGCGCCTACACCGACTACGCGGACCTCTGCGTGTCCTCCATCCAGTCCGTCGCCCCCTCCCTCGGCGGCGGGGTCAGCATGCAGGACGCCGCCGGCCTCCAGATCAAGGCGCTCGCCCTCAAGGCCCAGGCCGCCATCGGCTACGGCAAGGCGCTGACGGCCGACCCGCAGGCGTCCTCCTGCCTCAAGGACTGCCTCGACAACTACGACGACGGGGCGGACAACGTGGACGCGGCCAGGAACGCGCTCGCGGCCAGGGACCTGGGGACCGTGGCCAGCATGCTGAGCGCCGCGTTCGACTGCTTCAGCTGCTCCGACGTGTTCGCGGAGGGCGAGGACCTGGGCCACTGCAAGGGCCCGTCGCCGATGAAGGACCACGACGACGTGCTCACCAAGCTCACCAGCAACTCCCTCGCCATCTGCGAGCATTTGGACTTCTGATCATCATGGATCGATGCCCCCACCAAATCTTTCTTGATTGATCCAGAAAAAAAATGAGCAGTGCTGCAGTGGTGCACAAGTCAAGATCCTCCTAAGTGAAGCTCTCCTACAATCAATCGACCAATCTCGGAAAAAAAAAAATTCTTGTAATGTTTTCATGTTTCATTTCGTCTACACATATTTTGTTGTTCGAAACCATCTCCATTGTGGATGTTTCTTTCTGTGCTCATGTTTCACGAGCGAGTTCCACATTTCCCCCTTCAATTTTTTTTCTTTCTTTGCAACTTTGATTATGCTATGTTCATAAAATGGTAAGAAAAGGTCTTGTAAACTCTTAGCCATTGATGTGTAGCTCCTAATGCAAAAAGAGATTTTCTCTCTCTCTCTCTATGTTAGCTTATAGAATGGAAGAAATTATTGTGTAGTTCGGACTTACCACTTGGTCGTAGTGAAGGATGTTTCCGGCGATTAATTTTTGACACTTGACATCATATTTGGTATAAAAAAATTTCAAAAAATTATAAAAAATATATTTAATATATAGAAATTCACTTGTCATATAATTAAAAAAATAGATTTTTTTTTTCTTTCAAAAATATTAAATAGTGATATAATGGATTATGCCAAGTGTCAAAAAATTAGTGGCCGGATTCACCATTCATCATTGTCACATGGTGAGGCCGGACCATCCAATAATTTCTCATAGAGTAGGGGATGTGTCACACTGGATCCGAGAATTGTTTGCATACAAGTAATTAATTTTGCAGTGTGAATTTGAGCTTGATATTTCTAGCATTTGAAAAAACGGGTGAATACATGAAATAAGGCCAAGGGATGTCCAGTTTCTAGATAATCAATAATCATGGTTCAGCTCATTTTTTTCTACCCATTGTTTTGAATTCTGTTGATGGCATTAATTGATGATTAGATGATAAAAAAATGATTTAGATAATTTGGACATGTGTAACATAAACTAATATATACTATAATAAAAAGAAACATTAATATAATAATTAATGCAGCTGTTAGTAGTAGAGATAGATCTAGATAGTCGTTAGCAAAGCTAAATGGAAGAAGACGATTCAAGCTGCCAACACAAAATTTTTTTAGAATAAAGCAAGGTTTTAAAAATCGGATCAGTGATTGAACCATTTTTTTTTATAGGTCGGATCGGAGTTCAACCGGAATTCAAATAGACTTGATTTGATTTGTTTCAAATAGATAATATATTCACATTTACTTCTTGGTTTGGTTTGATTTGATTTTCGGCATGTTTGATTTGGTTTTATTTTACAGATCTATCAAAACCAACCACGAACCAAATGGTCCAAATCTCAGCCGAAACCTAATTTTGTACTGCTTTTGTGTTATGTATATAAAACAGTCTTACGGCTTTACTGTCTTTTGCTCACATATACTCTGTGTGTAGGCATGTATTTTGCACTTATAAATAGAAGTAAAGTCTGATGTCATATTTGAGACAGCATGGTATACAAGAAGTTTATGAAATTTTGTTATATATTTACAACTTTCGAATAAAATGATTGAAGTTTTTGTGCAATTGCTTGGTCTGTGGAATTTCATTCCACATTGAAATATGGTGATAAAATTATTTTTACAAGCTGAGGCGACTGGTTGAGATGCCTGTTGATACTGATGAATAAATGTCATGTTTTTGTATCTACAACTTTATATTTTTCCAGAGTCTTTTGCAATTTCTTTTGAATCTTATTATCATACAAATTAAGAAAAAAAATAAAAAATGATTATCATACATATTGCACTATGTAGTTGCATCTGGTCTCTTAGACTTTTGTTTGGTAGGAAGGATGAAAAAGTCTGGTCTCGTAGACTTTTGTTTGGTAGGAAGGATGAAAAAGTGAAAGGAAGAAAAAAGAGTAGAATTTATTTTCCTTCGATGTGGAAATTTTTTTTTTTTATTTGTGTTTTGTAGCAAGAATGGAAAAGGGAATATATGCAATTTTCTTTGTTTGGTATGAAGGAAAAGTGGAAGAAAAAAAGTAAAAGAATATATGGTTTACCAATTCTATCATCAACTAAAAACACTTATTTACCATTTGATTTCATAAATAATTTTTAAATAATACATTCATATGGGGGTATAATTGTTAATTAATACAAATTTCTACTTTTTCTTCCACTTTTGGGAGAATTAAATTTCTTAGGTTATGAGAGAAAAGTAATCCCTCCCCTTTTCCTTTCCTACCAAACAAGAGAAAGTGAATCTTTTTCTCCACTTTTTTCTCCTCTATTTTCCTTCCTTCCACTTTTTCCTCCTACCAAACACACTCTTACATCCATATTGACTTTATATATACTAGTAAAACCATGTGGGTTACACGTAAAATAATTTTTTTTTTCTAATCTTATCAAAATATAATTCAAATGTTTAAATTTAAATTTATTTTATTTATATTTTAATTAAGATTTATAAAATTTTAATTTTAATTATAATTTTAATTTAATTATAATTTGTTATTGATATCTGTGAATAAAGGGAGGGTACTCGGGTTATGTGGAAGAATTTTTTTAAAAAAAGGTATCGATTGTGTGGAAGAACATTTGAAGGGAAGATTATGAAATATATATTTGTCTTCACATTTATGTGTGGAAAATCATAATACATGTTGTGTGGACAATTAGGTATTGTGTGGACAATTAGCTCAACCTCTCAATGTATATCAATATATCTCAATGTCTCTATACAAGCCATCCCAACCTCTCTTTATATAGGGAGAGAGAGGTTGGGAGTTACAAAGTGAAAAGTCACTTGGGAGTTACAAAAGTGAAGAGTCACTTGGGAACATGAAGGATTACCATGAGTTACAACAATTCCCCTTGGCTCTTCACAAACTCTGCTTGTAAACACCTCTGAGCTTCTTCATCTGTCTGTAGCTTGCTGATTCAAATTTGACCACCTACTTGTGCCTCGTCAAAAATCTTGCCAAAGAAAACCCAGTGGAAAAAACTTTGGTCGAAGGACAAAAGAGTACACACAGGTCAGTGATGATGGGGGTAAACTAACCATTGCAAAGGTGCCTCGTCAAAAACCTTGTCAGGGAAAACCCAGTAGAAAAAAATTGCTGATCGAAGGACAAAAGAGTACACGATGGATTAGAAGTATACATTGGATACTCCCCCTGATTACAATAGTCCTTAGTGAATAAGAGATTTGAACCGTGTCTCGTTAAAAACCTTGCCAAAGAAAATCCAGTAGGAAAAACTTTGGTCGAAGGAAAAAAAGAGTACACAAGCATACATCAGGATGCTTCCCTTTTCACTTGCACTCGACAGGGTGCGGGATATACGCACAAGAGGGCGTTTGGAGGCGCTCGTTGGGGCGCTCCCCCTCACATGCACACAACAGGGTGCAGGAAACATGTTTTACTTAGGCTAGCTCTGAAAGTTTCCTAAGTCCAATTGCTCTGACATGTTTCTGGAACGAGTGTTTCGGCAGTGACTTGGTGAACAAGTCTGCACGGTTATTCTCCGATCCAATGTGTTGCACTTCAATCTTCTGAAGCACTTGTTGTTCATGTGTAAAGAACAACTTGGGCGATATGTGCTTGGTAGCATCCCCTTTGATGTAACCATGTTTCGCTTGATCAATAACAGCGGTATTGTCCTCATAGACGACAACAGGTTCATCTGGGTCATATGGAAGATCACATGTACTTCGAATATGGCCAATAACAGCTCGAAGCCATACACACTCTCTAGTCGCCTCATAGAGCGCGAGTAGCTCAGAGTGGTTCGTTGAAGTAGCCACTAAGGTCTGTTTGCGAGACCTCCAAGAAATCGCCGTGTTTCCAATGGTAAAGACGTAACCAGATTGGGAACGCCCCTTGTGCGGATCAGATAAGTATCCTGTATCGGCGTAGCCAACAAGGGTCGTATTGTTTCGAGTGCCAAGAGCGTTGGACTCACTCAAAATCGCGTAGGGATAGAACAAGCCCAAGTCCGTGGTACCCTTAAGGTAGCGAAAAATGTCTTTTATGCCATTCCAATGGCGGCGTGTTGGCGCAGTGCTGTGTCGAGCTAGACAATTCACAGCAAACGAGATGTTCGGTCTAGTACATTGGGCCAAGTACAATAAAGTGCCTATTGTACCCAGATAAGAGCACTCAGGACTCAATATCTCTTCGTCGTCCTCCTTTGGACGGAATGGGTCCTTAGTAATGTCTAGAGAGCGGACGATCATGGCAGTAGCGGATGGCTTAACGTCAAAATGACTAAAGCGTCTCAACACCTTTTGGGTGTAGTTCACTTGATGGACAAGAATTTCATCTTTACGGTGCTCGATCTGCAGGCCGAGGCAAAACCGTATCTTCCCAAGATCCTTCATCTCGAATTCCCTCTTCAGGATATCAGCAATTTCTGACAAGTCTTTTTCTGTTCCTATGAGATTCATGTCATCTACATAGATCGCGATGATTGCGTATCCTGAAGTGGATTTCTTTATGAACACACATGGGCAAAGTTCGTTATTTATGTATCCCAAACCGATCAAGTATTCGCTTAGGCGGTTATACCACATTCGCCCGGAATGTTTCAATCCATATAACGAACACCTCAGTCTAATCGAGAACGCGTTCCGTGGTCGGAAACTACTTGATTCAGGCATCTTTAGTCCTTCAGGGACTCTCATGTATATCTCTGTGTCCAGATCCCCGTAGAGATAGGCTGTGACCACATCTATGAGCTGCATATTCAGTTTTTCGGAAACTACTAAATTGATTAAGTAGCGGAACGTTATGACGTCCATTATGGGAGAATACGTCTCCTCGTAATTAATTCCAGGGCGTTATGAGAAGCCTTGCGCCACAAGGCGAGCCTTGTATCGCACAATCTCATTATTCTCATTACGCTTCCTTAGAAAAACCCATTTGTGACCAACTGGTTTAACATTGGGTGGTGTTGGAGCTACAGGTCCAAACACGCTTCTTTTTGCTAAAGAATCTAATTCAGCCTGGATTGCTTGTTTCTATTGTGGCCAGTCCATTCGTCGTTGACACTCGGCAACGCTGCGAGGTTCCATGTCATCATTGCTCATAATGTCAGTGGCCACTGAGTATATGAACACATCATCGATGACAGTTTTGTTTCGCTTCAAAATATCGTCTAAGCTAGCGTACTTGACGGATATTTCGAGGTTATCGGCATGATTAGGAATAGGAGTTTTATCTGGAACACGCTCTTCTAATACATCGCCGTGATCCTTAATGATCTCATGTGGCAAAACGCTTTTAACAAGATTTTTTCGCTTTCGGGGCAGAACATCTTTGGAACCAACCGGTCTTCCCTTTTTTTTTGGGAATAGCGGCGGATTGGATGGCCGATGGCAGCGTCCTTTGCTCGGCGGGTTCGACCGGAGCAACATGTTTCACAGGAATATGGCATCTCGCAGGGACGTCTATCCTTACAGGCACATTTACAGAAGGTATAATTGATCTCGTGACTTTTGCTAGGTCGCTAAATGCGTCTGGCATTTGATTTGCAATATCTTGCAGACCTAGAATCCTCTGCACTTCCTTATCACTATGTGCAGAGGGAGGATCATGATGAGCAAAAGCGGGCACATGCCACGCTAATTCACGTCGTTCCTCATCAACGTTAGCGTGCATTTCTCCCCCTAACGACGGAAAGATTGTCTCATCAAAGTCACAATCTGCGTGTCTCGCGGTAAAAAGATCGCCTGTCAAGGGCTCTAAATAGCGAATGATGGACGGAGAGTTATAACCGACATATATTCTCCGTCGCTTCTGAGGTCCAAAATTTGAACGCCTTATCGGCTCAATTGGAACATTGACTAGGCACCCAAACACGCGTAAATGTGAGATGTCAGGCTCACATCCAGTAACCAGCTGGTACGCGGAAAGTGGTTGGGTGGCCATGGGCCTCAGACGGACCAAATTTGCAGCGTGCAAAATTGCGTAGCCCCATGCAGATAGTGGAAGTTTGGTGCGCATAACCAAGGTCCGCGCTATCACTTGTAGTCGCTTTATAAAAGCTTCCGCTAGGCCATTTTGGGTATGAACATACGCAACAGGGTGTTCAAGATTTATTTCCAAAGTCATGCAATAGTCATCGAAAGTCTTCGATGTAAACTCCACGGCATTATCAAGTCTAATAGACTTTATCGGATAATCCGGATGGTGAGCCCTTAACTTAATGATCTGGGCGAGGAGTTTAGGAAATACTGCGTTTCGGGTGGACAACAACACTACGTGTGACCATCTAGTCGATGCGTCAACCAAAACCATGAAGTATTTAAATGGTCTGCATGTTGGTTGGATTGGTCCACAAATATCTCCATGAATTCTTTCAAGAAATTGAGAAACCAATCTCGTAGGTTTCATATGGAGCGGCTTGAGATTCGTCTTCCCAATCGAGCAAGCTTGAAAAAGGCTTTTCGGATTTATAACGAAATTCTTTCCTCCAAGAGGATGCCCATACGATGCATTCATAGTACGAAGTATCGTGTTTTGACCCGGATGACCCAGCCGATCATGCCACAGCATAAAAATGCTCTCATCAACTGGCGCTCGGTGAATGATGAGATTACTCTCGATGTGTTGTATCGTAGTAAGATACAAACCACTTGAAAGGCTTTTCAACTTCTCCATGACACGCTTTTGGCCGTACTGAGTGGAGGTAATGAAAAGATACTCGAAGCCATATTCTCGAGCAGTTTCAACACGAAATCCGTTTTCTTGAATATCCTTAAAACTCAGTAAGGTACGACTGGACCTTGGAGAATATAAGGCCTCTGATACTTCAACGGAAGTACCATTGGACAACGAAAAACGGACTTTGCCAAAACCTTGAACAAGGGTTGAGGGTCCCGAAATGGTTGTCACTGAGGTTACTTTAGGCGTATAGGAGATAAAGTATGATTTATCTCTCAAGATAGTGTGAGTCGTTCCACTATCAACCAGACAATCTACTGTTCCATGATCCATGCCTATAAGTAAAGAAAATTAAAGTTTGTCACACGTTTGAGGAAAGTGCTCGAAATAGAACTTTAATTTATCGAGAAAACAGAAAATACAAACCACCAAAAGTTTCATGACTTAAATTAAATATAGAGAGAAAATGGAGATTCATTCTTCTATTTCTGCTATAAAATCGGGGGTCTCAAGATTTAGATTTTCGCACTCATTGACAGATTTGCTTCGGCCCGGCGCCCCTTGTGATATTTATCAACTTCTTGGGGGGTTACCCTGCAAGTCCGTTACATATGACCATAAGCACCACATTTGTAGCAGAGAGTAGGCGCTTGGCCTTCCACTCTCGCTTTGGGATGATTGGCCCGTTGGTTCTTACTATGAGACTGTCTAGGAGTCAAAGGTCCTTGGTTCTTGTTAGAACCTCGCTTTGGATGACAAGACTTAAACTCGCCTCTGTTCCTTGGCTGGGACGACTGGCCCTTGTCTCGTTTCCACCGTGGATTTGGTCCACGGAGAGCATTTGCATCAGGCATTAGAATTGTCTTTGTTCCAGCAGGACGAGAATTGTTGTTTCTCATTAAAATGAGACTGTTCTTCTCGTCTAGTAAAAGCTGGGTAATGAGCTCGGGAAACTTGGTGAACTTAGACTGACGGTATTGCTTCTTGTAATGCCTGTGGTTCGTATTACGTATTTTTGGAATACGTATACGTATTCTATCTTATATTGCATGATTCCCTGCTTAGCTTTTCTTCATGGTTTGGTTTATTCTTGGGTTGGTTCGGCTTGGCTTGATTTGCTTTGGTTCATCATGAACCAAAGGTGAACCCCTACCTATACCACCACCATTAGTATTTATTAACCCATTCTATTTTCTCTCTCCTCATTACTCTTCTTCTTCTCCACCATAACTTCTTCACCTACCAGAGAGAGAGAGAGGTCTAGGCAAGTGCAACTTGCTTCATGGAGAAACTCTAATTTTATTGTTCCATTCTCTTCCTTACAGCATTCTAACATACTTTAATACTTGACATTTTTACTTTCCATGGCTATATTTTTGTAGATCTGAGTTTATCTTACTTTCGAATTTCTTGGGTTTTGATCTATTTAGTCTTGTTATTTCTAAGTTTTTGTGGTTCCATGTTGTAGAGAATTTTGTTCTGCCCCATTTTGACCCATGGAAGTTCGGATTTGGACTCTGGATGAAGGTTTTATGGAGCTTGGAAGCATGGGTTCATGGTGTTCTTCTTCTCAAAAATTTGGAGAAGAAGAACAGTTCTCTGGCCGCGTGGCAGTACTTGACCGCATGAACATTCATGCGGCAAGTCGCTCTCAGCCGCATGAGACCCTTGTCCTTCTAGCCGCGTGGACTTGAGTCGATCGCATGTGCCTGAACTTCTCGAAACCGCATAAGTCTACTTTCCTTCTTGGCCGCATAGACTGAGTCTCATTCCAACTGCATGGATTTCTCTTTCGCCAACCGCATGAGCCGTATGGGTTCTTGACCCGCCAGCCGCATGAGTTCTTGACCCGCCAGCCGCATGAGTTCTTGACCCGGCCGCATATACCTGATTGGTCAGCCAGCCGCATGGGCCTACTTCTCCGCCCGCCGCATGAGGCCGGGCCATTCCTGGCTGCATGAAATCCAGCGACCCTGATCCGCATGCGTCTTGGGCTTCTTTCTAGCCGTATAAGCCGCGCGCCTGCTCCATATTGAACCCAAACTCTGGGCCGCATGAAACCGTTTTGATTCAGCCGTATGGACTCATCTCTCATTGAGCCGTATGACTCCTTCCCGTGTCTTGTCTTGTTATTTTATTTCTATTATTATTATCATCAACTCATCTCTTGTGACCCTCAGTGTAATTGGGTCTCCTGGTTGAATGCTTACACTATGATGCCCTGCACATGTACCCTGAACACGACAGTGACCCGTAGTGGTACACTCTTGACAAGTAACATGACCTGATAGTGGCCCGATGTAACACCCAGTTTTTGAAATGAGGGTAATTTTGAAATTTTGTATTTAAATTATTTAATTATGGTTTTTAAATTTAATAATATGATTTTTGGTGATTTTTAATAATTTTAAAACTATTTAAATCATGACTTGTGATTTGGTGTGCAGCTAGTAAAGCCGTAGTGACTGCCTGCCCTAGAGCCTAACCATGTGGGTAGAGATTTTGTTTATTACATTTAGCTTGAGGATATTGGTTATCTTGAATTTATTTGAAATTATTATAATTATTTGGAATTAATATATACTATATTAAATGGTGTGATTTAATATTATTTAATTGATTGCCATGTGATTGTTAGTAGCCCCAACCTAGAATTGACCTAACCTAGGTTAGTCCTAGTTAGTCATGGTTAGACTAAGTTAGAAATTGAGTTGGTCATGGTTAGTCATGACTAGTTAGAATGACTAGGTTGCAACTTGATTAAGGGGGGACCTTGATTGACCCTTGAATAACTAGATGGGATGAGAGCCCTTAGATTGATTCTCCAAAACCCTAAACCTAGCATTGATGACAGCCACATAGGGCACCTATCCCTATAAAATCTCTCTTGAAACTTGTGCCTCTTTCCACTCTTTCCACCATTCTAAGAACAAGGTTTGTTTTCTTGAAATTTCTTCACAGTTTATTCATTAATGGTCCATTTTCATTGAGACTTCTTCCATAGTGATCTAAATTTCATTCCCCTACTGTTCATGGAGGATAATCTCAGGTTTGGGCCAATTTGGAGCCATTGGCTAGCTAGAGGAGATCTCATTTTTGGGGCTTTTCCTTGTGAAGGAACACACCTAGGTAACTTTCCATTCCCTCCACCAAATCTCGATTTCCTTGCATGGTTAGGAAGCCCTAGGTGCCCTCTCTCTGTTGGTATAGGCATTGCTAGGGTTCGTGTCCAATACGTGTCCATATCGGACACGTATCATGAATAGTGTGCAAGTGTTTGATGAAATGTCTATGAGGAATTTATTTCTGATTTTTGTGAAACCAATTGCATGTATTGACAGATCTATATGTGTACATCATGTTTCGTATGGACTGAGCACAAACTCGAGTCGTGTCCGTGTCCAAAACGGACACGAACACGCCCGCAGCAGCCTTCAGGCAGTGTCCTGCTACTCGGGGGCTATAACTCCCTGTACACGACACTTTTGGACACGAATTTTGGTGTGGACACTGTTTAGGTGACTGACACGAGGCTCACCAATTTTCGTGGGTTTTTATTCAGCGGTTTGAGAGCAATCGCACGCGCACTGGACACGCACTGCTGCACACGCACGCACATTTGTTCACTGATACGGTGTCCGTATCGAATATATGCGTGTCGTGGACACAATACGGACACATGTACATGTCCCCCTAGTCTAGGCGTACACGTGTACACACCCACGTGTTGTGTCATGTCGTGTGTCGTGTTCTACAGACACGTGCACGCGTGCACGACACTGTCTAGTGCACGGTTCATGTGTCTGTGTTGTGTTCTGTTTGGACACTTCGTGTCCAGTTTCCTGGACACGAATGGACCCCCTAGACACGAGTACACATGGGGGACACGTCCATATGCCTGATATTGGTTTTCCTTAGGTTTTGGTTTTCGAATTGGGAAAAATCCACATTTTTCTGATACATGTAAGAACTGTCAGTTGGTGGGGGTTTTGAATTGAATTTGGTTTCTGGGTTGATCCTTCTTGACTGAAATGTTATATCCATATTGTCATAAAGATTAGCTAACTGTGGTTAAGTTCAACCTGGGTTTTAAAAAGGAACAACTGAGTTTGACACTAATACACACACACATGAATAAAACAGTGAACTGAATGGGATTTTGGTTTTGAACTGTTTTGAGGGGTGGGGACTCTTTAAAATGGTTTGTGCATTAATATAGGCTTGTGGATATGGGATTTTGGTTTTAAGTTTTGTTTTCAATTTGATTGTTAATATGGATTACACTATATTTTTCCTCATTTCCAGTTTTGAGTAAGATAACATGAGATTAATGGAGGATGAATAATGTTTTACTGTTCTGATTTATGAATTGAAATTCTTATTTTTTTATCTGTTTCAATTGATGTTTAGATAGTCATGAATGATCCCACATAATTGTTAGCTCATGATAGATTGATTTTACATGTTAGAATGGATTTTGGATTCATGAATGGGATTTTGGACAATGTGTTAGGCTTCAATATGCATGACTGATACATGAATTGAATGGTATTATTTTCTTATTTAAAACTGCCAGGTTCTCCTTAATACCTGAATTGTTTTTCTATCCTTAATTGTTTGAAGTTAGATTCAATATTGTGTAGATCACTGTAGGGATATGTGATGGGGTTGTTCATTGTCGAATTGAATTCATTTCTTTAACTGAAATTTATCCACTGTGTTGGGCATTGGTCTCCCAGTTTCAATTGTCTCTGAATGTTCTTTTGAGGCCAATTGCCATGTTGTTCACTGTCCTAAACTGTCCTATATGCAGAATCCTATCCAACCTTGCATAGCAGTCGATTTTTAGCCCCACAAAATCAGTCCATATTAGCCCATTTCAGCCACCTTAGCATTCCATACCAGCCTACAAAACCTGGCACTAAATAGCCCTACAAACCACACCAAACCAATCCCAAACCTGAGACAGTGCACCCTTTCACATTGCTATTCATAAGACACACATACAAATCAAATTCTGAGAATTTTGCATACAATGCTTTCCTGTTAGAAATCTGAGATTTCGACATTATCAATAGTGTGTTTTCCTCACTGATTTCCAGTTGGAATGCTCACTGGATTTCAGGGTATTGACCACACCCACACCCTAATATATACATTATCTCCTACCCTATTGTCTGCCACATTATCCTGTATTTACACACACATGTTGCCTTGTACTGTCATTGACACATGTTTGCACACCCACTGATTTCAGTCCCCCACCAAATCCTGAAATCAGTGATGGTGCTCACTGTTTTTTTTCCATATGATTTCCTAATCTGAACACCCACTGTCACTCTGGTTTTGACTGAGTTTTCCTTTTAAAAAACTGATTTTTGGTTTTAGTTTTAGGACTTGTATATATGTAGGTTTAATATGTCAACTGAATGGTTTTCTTCCTTGCACTATCACTGAAATATGGACACACAGGAACTGTCATTGACAGTACACACACACACACACATATGCATTGACACCCTCACATGTTTGCACACCCACACTCTTTCCTCCCCTCTCTACATCTATATATATATGTGCATAATAAATCAACTTGTATATATATGTTAAGTCTATATAAATGTAGTGTGATGATTCCTAATGTGTATAACTATAACCTTGTAATATTAGAAGTTTATATTGTGAATGTGCCCATTTCTATATATATGTATATAAGGTGTAGGAGCAATGTATTTACCAATATAGGTTGTATTGGCTCATGTAGATTCCTATATTATAGCCTATGTATATATGGTATATATATACACATGTGATTTGTGTGTGATAGACTTGTAAAGCTTGTGATGTGATGTGTGCTGCTAGGATAGGCTGATTAGACTGGTTAGACCTAGATAGTTGAGTCTAGACTATCTTTGACCATAGTTGACCTAGTTTGACTGGTATAGTTGACTGAAGTTGACCAAGAGTTGACTTTGGTCTAGATTGACCTAGAATCATGTAGAATGCATAGTATGACTTCATTATATCATTTTAGACTTGTTGTGACTTGTGTTGCTCTAACTAGGAGTCAGGTGCCTCATCTCGGACAGTACATTTTTACAGCTATTCAGATACCAGGCGAGTACATTCTCTGATCATTTCATAACTTGCTTAGAATTATATTCCTGCTCTAGTTTACCTTATTTGATGCTGTCACGACATTATCACGGATTGATACTATATGGATCCTTGCTTGAGATGTTATCCCCCTCGGGAGCATCGGATACATTGTGCCATGTGTTTCATGTACATCGTGTATTCCTCGCTCTCATGTTATCCATGTTTATCATGTGCTTCATGCTCGTTCGTGCTTGCTTATGTACTCTCATGTGCTATCATGATCGGTCGTATTTCCCATGAATCTCATGTATAACCTATACTTCATGTGCACCCTTCGTGGGCCTTCGTGTGGAATTCATGTGCACTCAGTTCTCTGAGCCTCGTGAATACTTCATGTATACCCATCTATGGGCTTCATGTGAAAATCATGTGCGTAACATAACCTGTCTGGATCCTTGTGTATTGATTGGGGCTTGGAGGAGTATAAATAGTCATGTGAACAATTCCAAAGTAGAATAGCCATGTACACCTCTTTAGTATAGCCATGTGCAAATCAAGCCGTTCACATGTCGACTTTGTGCTCTAAATCACTAGTCACTGGTAGCTCTCTACTTATAGTAGATATTTCTATTACAGTTCTCTTCCTGTTTACATCATGTATTTCTTTCAGTTTCATGTATCGTATTCTCTTGCATGTTTATATTTTTCTAACCTGTTATGATCTGCGTGAGATGTATTGTGCTCGCTCCCGTCCTGACTGGACCTGTTGAAAATTTTACAGAGGATGATGAGGAACCCTGCACCCCTTACTTTGGAGCTTGCCTAGAGGATACTCGCGACTTGGACCCCTGGAGAGGTTCAGGCAGCTACTGAGGATGGCACCCTTGCTTAGTGTAGAACTTAGCTTGTTCTCTTTTCATGAATAACTGTTGTTTTATTTCCAGAGTTGTATATTCTTAGAGATATTGGACTGGTAGATGTTGAGATTGTTATTCTTCTGTTGTGCCTCAGTTGAGGAGTTTCTTATCTATTTCCATTCATGCTACATTCTACCTTAGTTTGTGATTGAGTTGTACCTCTGTGTTGCTCCTTTTGGAGAGTATTACATGTTAGCTAGTTATAGTTCATGACTTAGAACAGCGTTCTACCGCCGATACTGCGGCGTAGGCTGGGCGTTGTTACGTACTCGTACCCTCACGGCGGGTGCGGGTCGTGACACGTTTTTAGTGGTGGCCCATGCAGGTCTCGAGTTTGTGTAGTGGTATTCGAACTAGAGTACCACTACAGCCTGCAGTAGGATTAGGAGTTATTTTGAGGTACTCAATCATATTAGGAAAAACTCTAACTGGATTCCTGTCATCTAAATTCCTGTTGAAAATTTACTTCCTTGAATAACTGTCCTCCCTTGAACTATCGTTTCTATCTCAGTATTGATTCCTTGTTTGATCTGTCTCCAGGATGGTGATTGAGACACGATCGCATCGCTCTGGCTCAGCAGACGCTGGTGAGAGGCCTACCATCCCTCACCCGATTGTGGATGCTGGGACCACAGTACCCCCTATTTCTGCTCACATAGGAGCTTCTGCAGCTTTTGGGAGCGCACCACCACCTGTCCGGAGGTCTTCCCCCGTCATTCCAGATATGTACCAGCAGCAGTTACCTTCAGGGACAGTAGATGCGGCTCAGATGTTTACCCTCTTCCAACGATTCATAGAGTTTCAGCAACAGATACAGCAGAGCCAGTCTGCTGATATCCGACACAGCAGCAGGATACTCATCAGTTAGTCAGGACGACAGTAGAGCTAGTGGCTGCTCAGCCACAGGGAGGTCAGATGCAGCCGTATCAGCCGAGGACTCCAGACATCCATTCCTTCAAGAAGATGGGACCCCGAGATTTCAAGGGTACAGAGGGCATCATATATGCTGACGATTGGATAGAGCACATTGAGGAGATATTCAGATTAGCACAAATACCAGCAAGATTGCAGATCGAGGCAGCCGCCAGTTAGATGCAGGACTTGGCCCGTACTTGGTACCAGACGGACCCGAGGGTCGGTACAGCCGGTCAGACTTGGGCAGCATTCAAGAAACTATTCAAGGAGAAATTCTTTCCTGATACAGCTCTCCGTGCTCTGGAGACGCAGTTCGAGAGTTTGGTTCAGGGGAACCAGACCGTTGAGGAGTATGCTGGAGAGTTCAGCCGTTTGAGCAGATTTATCGAGGATCTTACCGAGGTCGGGAAGGCGAGGAAGTTCCGCAGGGGTTTGGTCAGGGAAACCAAGTCATATACCAAGAGTGACCGCGACGCCACTTTCGAGCAGATTCTAGTATGAGCCATGATAGCGGAGGACGACCTTGGACTGAAAAAGAAGAGGAGGCTAGATACTCAGGGAGCCAGTGGTAGTACGGGCCCAGCCAAGAGGCCCCACCTACAGATTCAGCAGCAGGTGCCCCAATTGCAGAGTCAGCAGCAGTGTCCGCAGCAGATGCTACCTCTGCAGTACCAGCAGCCGAGGGTCTACCTTCAGCAGCAGCCACAGATTCAGCAGCAGGCCCCGGAACAGCAGCTAGTTATTATTTGTCCCTTCTGTAAGAGACCAGGGCATGGTTGGGGCGAATGTCGGAAGAGGTTGGGCAGATGTTTGCTTTGCGGAGGATCCGATCATCGTCTGAGAGAGTGTCCCGAGTCATCAGGACAGACAATTCAGGGAGCAGGAGCTAGGGCTCCGGTAGACCAGCAGACGGGATTACCTTTACCGACTCAGCAGCAGAGGTATATGCAGCATCAGCAGCAGGCCAGAGGAGGCCAGCGAGGGCAAACTTTCGCCAGGACAGTCGAGGATGTTCAGGCCAGTAGAGATCTAGTTGCAGGTTTCGTTCTTTTGACTCAAATTCTGCAATTGCCCCTTATAACTGCCTTAAAATTTTGATTCCTTCTGTTCCTTGTTGATTTATCAATTTTGTCCTGTTATTCTTGTGTTGTGGTTGATTTCTTCTGAGATAAATCATATGGGCTAGGTCACCCAGTTATGGAATCTGGAATCTTCGATAGTCGTGTTTAGCTGGCATAGTGAGGACATATAGTCAGCTTTAGGACGTATTTTTCGGGTATGGGAATTTAAGGTTTTCGCTGCCATACATGCGGCAACGCAAAAATTTTAAATACCATGATTCTAGAGGTATGTGCCTTAGTCGAGGACTCTGTGATTATCGTAGCCTTGCTCACTAGCATGACGAAGATTCTGAGTATCATAATTTTGGACAGACGCATATGATTATCTGACGGTATGTTTGAGACTTTGATTGTGGGGTGTTTGACCTAGAGGGACTACTACCATTTTAATTTCGAGGACGAAATTTTTCTAAGATGGGTAGGATTGTAACACCCAGTTTTTAAAATAAGGGTAATTTTGAAATTTTGTATTTAAATTATTTAATTATGGTTTTTAAATTTAATAATATGATTTTTGGTGATTTTTAATAATTTTAAAACTATTTAAATCATGACTTGTGATTTGGTGTGCAGCTAGTGAAGCCGTAGTGACTGCCTGCCCTAGAGTCTAACCATGTGGGTAGAGATTTTATTTATTACATTTAGCTTGAGGATATTGGTTATCTTGAATTTATTTGAAATTATTATAATTATTTGGAATTAATATATACTATATTAAATGGTGTGATTTAATATTATTTAATTGATTGCCATGTGATTGTTAGTAGCCCTAACCTAGAATTGACCTAACCTAGGTTAGTCCTAGTTAGTCATGGTTAGACTAAGTTAGAAATTGAGTTGGTCATGGTTAGTCATGACTAGTTAGAATGACTAGGTTGCAACTTGATTAAGGGGGGACCTTGATTGACCCTTGAATAACTAGATGGGATGAGAGCCCTTAGATTGATTCTCCAAAACCCTAAACCTAGCATTGATGACAGCCACATAGGGCACCTATCCCTATAAAATCTCTCTTGAAACTTGTGCCTCTTTCCACTCTTTCCACCATTCTAAGAACAAGGTTTGTTTTCTTGAAATTTCTTCATAGTTTATTCATTAATGGTCCATTTTCATTGAGACTTCTTCCATAGTGATCTAAATTTCATTCCCCTACTGTTCATGGAGGATAATCTCAGGTTTGGGCCAATTTGGAGCCATTGTCTAGCTAGAGGAGATCTCATTTTTGGGGCTTTTCCTTGTGAAGGAACACACCTAGGTAACTTTCCATTCCCTCCACCAAATCTCGATTTCCTTACATGGTTAGGAAGTCCAAGGTGCCCTCTCTCTATTGGTATAGGCATTGCTAGGGTTCGTGTCCAATACGTGTCCATATCGGACACGTATCATGAATAGTGTGCAAGTGTTTGATGAAATGTCTGTGAGGAATTTATTTCTGATTTTTGTGAAACCAATTGCATGGATTGACAGATCTATATGTGTACATCATGTTTCGTATGGACTGAGCACAAACTCGAGTCGTGTCCGTATCCAAAACGGACACGAACACGCCCGCAGCAGCCTTCAGGCAGTGCCCTGCTACTCGGGGGCTATAACTCCCTGTACACGACACTTCTGGACACGAATTTTGATGTGGACACTGTTTAGGTGACTGACACGAGGCTCACCAATTTTTGTGGGTTTTTATTCAGCAGTTTGAGAGCAATCGCACGCGCACTGGACACTCACTGCTGCACACGTGCACGCATTTGTTCACTGATACGGTGTCCGTATCGAATATATGCGTGTCGTGGACACGATACGGACACATGTACATATCCCCCTAGTCTAGACATACACGTGTGCATACCCACGTGTTGTGTCGTGTCGTGTGTCGTATTCTACAGACACGTGCACGCGTGCACGACACTGTCTAGTGCACGGTTCATGTGTCTGTGTTGTGTTCTGTTTGGACACTTCGTGTCCAGTTTTCTGGACACGAATGGATCCCCTAGACACGAGTACACATGGGGGACACGTCCATATGCCTGATATTGGTTTTCTTTAGGTTTTGGTTTTCGAATTGGGAAAAATCCATATTTTTCTGATACATGTAAGAACTGTCAGTTGGTGGGGGTTTTGAATTGAATTTGGTTTCTGGGTTGATCCTTCTTGACTGAAATGTTATGTCCATATTTTCATAAAGATTAGCTAACTGTGGTTAAGTTCAACCTGGGTTTTAAAAAGGAACAACTGAGTTTGACACTAATACACACACACATGAATAAAACAGTGAACTGAATGGGATTTTGGTTTTGAACTGTTTTGAGGGGTGGGGACTCTTTAAAATGGTTTGTGTGTTAATATAGGCTTATGGATATGGGATTTTGGTTTTAAGTTTTGTTTTCAATTTGATTGTTAATATGGATTACACTATATTTTTCCTCATTTCCAGTTTTGAGTAAGATAACCTGAGATTAATGGAGGATGAATAATGTTTTACTGTTCTGATTTATGAACTGAAATTCTTATTTTTTTATCTGTTTCAATTGATGTTTAGATAGTCATGAATGATCCCACATAATTGTTAGCTCATGATAGATTGATTTTACATGTTAGAATGGATTTTGGATTCATGAATGGGATTTTGGACAATGTGTTGGGCTTCAATATGCATGACTGATACATGAATTGAATGGTATTATTTTCTTATTTAAAACTGCCAGGTTCTCCTTAATACCTGAATTGTTTTCCTATCCTTAATTGTTTGAAGTTAGATTCAATATTGTGTAGATCACTGTAGGGATATGTGATGGGGTTGTTCATTGTCGAATTGAACTCATTTCCTTAACTGAAATTTATCCACTGTGTTGGGCATTGGTCTCCCAGTTTCAACTGTCTCTGAATGTTCTTTTGAGGCCAATTGCCATGTTGTTCACTGTCCTAAACTGTCCTATATGCAGACTCCTATCCAACCTTGCATAGCAGTCGATTTTTAGCCCCACAAAATCAGTCCATATTAGCCCATTTCAGCCACCTTAGCATTCCATACCAGCCTACAAAACCTGGCACTAAATAGCCCTACAAACCACACCAAACCAATCCCAAACCTGAGACAGTGCACCCTCTCACATTGCTATTCATAACACACACATACAAATCAAATTCTGAGAATTTTGCATACAATGCTTTCCTGTTAGAAATCTGAGATTTCGACATTATCAATAGTGTGTTTTCCTCACTGATTTCCAGTTGGAATGCTCACTGGATTTCAGGGTATTGACCACACCCACACCCTAATATATACATTGTCTCCTACCCTATTGTCTGCCACATTATCCTGTATTTACACACACATGTTGCCTTGTACTGTCATTGACACATGTTTGCACACCCACTGATTTCAGTCCCCCACCAAATCCTGAAATCAGTGATGGTGCTCACTATTTTTTTTCCATATGATTTCCTAATCTGAACACCCACTGTCACTCTGGTTTTGACTGAGTTTTCCTTGTAAAAAACTGATTTTTGGTTTTAGTTTTAGGACTTGTATATATGTAGGTTTAATATGTCAACTGAATTGGTTTTCTTCCTTGCACTATCACTGAAATATGGACACACAGGAACTGTCATTGACAGTACACACACACACACATATGCATTGACACCCTCACATGTTTGCACACCCACACTCTTCCCTACCCTCTCTACATCTATATATATATATGTGCATAATAAATCAACTTGTATATATATGTTAAGTCTATATAAATGTAGTGTGATGATTCCTAATGTGTATAACTATAACCTTGTAATATTAGAAGTTTATATTGTGAATGTGCCCATTTCTATATATATGTATATAAGGTATAGGAGCAATGTATTTACCAATATAGGTTGTATTGGCTCATGTAGATTCCTATATTATAGCCTATGTATATATGGTATATATATACACATGTGATTTGTGTGTGATAGACTTGTAAAGCTTGTGATGTGATGTGTGCTGCTAGGATAGACTGATTAGACTGGTTAGACCTAGATAGTTGAGTCTAGACTATCTTTGACCATAGTTGACCTAGTTTGACTGGTATAGTTGACTGAAGTTGACCAAGAGTTGACTTTGGTCTAGATTGACCTAGAATCATGTAGAATGCATAGTAGGACTTCATTATATTATTTTAGACTTGTTGTGACTTGTGTTGCTCTAACTAGGAGTCAGGTGCCTCATCTCGGACAGTACATTTTCACAGCTATTCAGATACCAGGCGAGTACATTCTCTGATCATTTCATAACTTGCTTAGAATTATATTCCTGCTCTAGTTTACCTTATTTGATGCTGTCACGACATTATCACGGATTGATACTATATGGATCCTTGCTTGAGATGTTATCCCCCTCGGGAGCATCGGATACATTGTGCCATGTGTTTCATGTACATCGTGTATTCCTCGCTCTCATGTTATCCATGTTTATCATGTGCTTCATGCTCGTTCGTGCTTGCTTGTGTACTCTCATGTGCTATCATGATCGGTCGTGTTTCCCATGAATCTCATGTATAACCTATACTTCATGTGCACCCTTCGTGGGCCTTCGTGTGGAATTCATGTGCACTCAGTTCTCTGAGCCTCGTGAATACTTCATGTATACCCATCTATGGGCTTCATATGAAAATCATGTGCGTAACATAACCTGTCAGGATCCTTGTGTATTGATTGGGGCTTGGGGGAGTATAAATAGTCATGTGAACAATTCCAAAGTAGAATAGCCATGTACACCTCTTTAGTATAGCCATGTGCAAATCAAGCCGTTCACATGTCGACTTTGTGCTCTAAATCACTAGTCACTGGTAGCTCTCTACTTATAGTAGATATTTCTATTACAGTTCTCTTCCTGTTTACATCATGTATTTCTTTCAGTTTCATGTATCGTACTCTCTTGCATGTTTATATTTTTCTAACCTGTTATGATCTGCGTGAGATGTATTGTGCTCGCTCCCGTCCTGACTGGACCTGTTGAAAATTTTACAGAGGATGATGAGGAACCCTGCACCCCTTACTTTGGAGCTTGCCTAGATGACACTCGCGACTTGGACCCCTGGGGAGGTTCAGGCAGCTACTGAGGATGGCACCCTTGCTTAGTATAGAACTTAGCTTGTTCTCTTTTCATGAATAACTGTTGTTTTATTTCTAGAGTTGTATATTCTTAGAGATATTGGACTGGTAGATGTTGAGATTGTTATTCTTCTGTTGTGCCTCAGTTGAGGAGTTTCTTATCTATTTCCATTCATGCTACATTCTACCTTAGTTTGTGATTGAGTTGTACCTCTGTGTTGGACTCCTTTTGGAGAGTATTACATGTTAGCTAGTTATAGTTCATGACCTAGAACAGCGTTCTACCGCCGACACTGCGGCATAGGCTGGGCGTTGTTACGTACTCGTACCCTCACGGCGGGTGCGGGTCGTGACACCCGACGTGGCGCACTCCTGACCAGTAAACTTGACATGATAAACCTGACATGATATATCTTGATAAGCCTTGCGACGGCTACCTGATATGACATGACCCGTATGAACAACCTGGACACCGTGGGCGATTGTGCTTATACAAATAAACCAGTCCTGTCTTGCATCATGTCTAGGATAGGGCTCCTGAGTACCACGATCAGGAGTACCTACTGAAATGGACTAAGGCTAATAACTAGATTAACACATTAGTCATAAAGAGATCTCCCAGCTACAGGCAATCCCGTTACTTGGGCGTGCTTAGGATCTGTAGCCTGCCGTCGAGTAGGGTACATTTCCAGCATACTGTCATGTGTTGCACCCTTCAAGCTACTTAAGGGTACATGCGTTTTCTGGACGATGTACCCACCTGAATTCAATCCCTAATTTTCGACCTGGGTAACCTGGATGGTCTGCAGGGCTTGTGGCTGTAGAATAATTTTACTGCATCTTGTTAGTAACTAGGCCTGTGATATCCCTAGCTAGTTAAAGTATCAAGCTGTACTTGTTGCTTAGCCGTAATTGATTGAATGAGGAACAACCTGTCTAGTCTTGTCTTGATCATGTACAATATTGCTACCTGTCCTGATTTCTTATAATTACTTTGCCGATAAATGTTGGGAAACCAAGTTCCGTTCAGATGAAGGGTTACAACCCCGGTCCTTGTTTGGTTTACGGGTTATAACCTGGCTATCCGAATAGTTCTATGGTTATCTCGTCATATATCATGCTGATCTTATATTTCCTGATTCTATTTATTTATTTATATGCTGTGCTAATTGCTGGTTTTAGTTCCTAAGTGAAGCTTCCTTTGTGGCACTTGCTCTTTCTGGGATTTGACCCAGCTGGTTTTGTATGGCCAAATTTCGGAGCAGCCCCGGAGGATCAACCGACTTTCTATCCCGATGGTGACCACCAGGCGTAACCAGGACATCGAGTGGGTTATTTTTGGCTCTCCCACTTTATTGTAAAAATTATTCTTTTGAGGTGTTTAGCCAACGAGCACATGTTTAGCTCGATTGCACTTTACTTACTGTCTGCCTACGGGCTGTAACATGATTGACAGATCCTAGGGTTGATCATGTATGACTAAACTCTTGTTAGTCCTAATATTTTGTAACGACTAGCTTCATGATCAGCTGAATATGTAATATTTGGGACGCCTTATTTTTGTATATTTAATGATCATACATCTTGTGACTTTTACCTACTTGCTTGTGATTGAGACACTAGGCTTGTTCATGACCATAGGAGATTGTTGGCTTGTAGTAAACCCTCATGTATCTAGACGGCCGTGACCGTATAGCGAGATGGATTCCATTTTATATACGTAGCTGGCTATGTCTGCCCCCGCTCTCCAGTATTCTGGTTCTGGGGCGTGACATGGTTTAAGTGGTGGCCTATGCAGGTCTTATAAATCAAGATATGTGAGGGTTTACCGAATAGATGTCTCAATCAGTATTCGCCCTTGATCTCTGCTCGTATCTTCTGAATCTCTGGATTCTTGTCCTGATCATATGCTTGCATCGTTGATCTGTCCTGGTCCTGCCTTATTGTTTCCTATGTCGTCTTCTTCAGCGGCATTTTTCCTGACCCTGCCGATCAACAAGGCGGAGCACCTCCCGTGGACCAGCCGCAACCCGGAGATCAAGCCCAGCATTCCGGAGTAGTCTCCAGAGTCGTGCCTATTGGAGGAGAGTCACCAGTCCAGCCAGCTCAGCCTGTCGAGCCTGATGATGGCACTTTGGTAGGTCTCATCAGGACCCTGATAGCTTCTCAGGATCGTAGAGGAGACGCCTTGCACCAGGCAGTGGCAGATACTTTGACCAGAGGCGGTCATCCAGGAAACAGCACGGCCAACAGCTTCAAGCGCTTGAACCCTCCATTCTTCGACGGTAGTGAAGATGCTATCGCCGCAGACGCTTGGCTTCAGGACACAGAAGTAATTCTAGAAGCAGCCAGGACTCCAGAGAATGAGAAAGTGGCCGTGGTGCGCCTGCAGCTACTAGATCTTGCCCGCAGCTGGTGGGCAGCGCAGGCCGTGGGATTAGTGGCACCCATTGCTTGGGCAGTATTCAGAGAGAGATTCCAGACCAAGTATTTTGATGTTGTGGCTCGATATGATTTACAGACCAGGTTCACCAATCTGAAGCAGATGGGCAGAACGGTCGACGGATATACGACCGAGTTTTCCAGACTTAGTCGGTTTGCTTCCACCTTGGTGGCAACCGAGTATGATAGAGCCCAGCGATTTTAGCAAGGGCTTCATCTGGAGATTTTGTTGGCAGTTGAGCAGTTTGAGCATCAGACTTTTGATGCAGTCTTGAGAGCAGCTAGAAGGCATGAGTATACCTCCCAGAGAATTGTAGATAGGGCCGGAGATCGAAAGAGATCCCACGGCCAGATGAATCAGTCTTCAGCCCCAGCCCCGGCAGCCAGGGCTTTGACTATTGGAGCTCCGAGGCGTGTGGCCTCAGTGACGTCGGTTCAGCATTCAACCCCGACGTACCCTCAGCAGCAGCAGCAGAAGCAGAAGCAGTCTTTCGCAGTAGGATGCTCTCATTGTGGGAAGCCAGGCCATGTAGTGGCAGAGTGTTGCAGGGCACAGGGATTGTGTCTGGCTTATGGAGCAGCAGACCATAGGGTTGGATCCTGCCCGAATATGGGTGGTTCATCATCGTCCAACCTTTCTAGCTCTTCGGTGAGAGGGCCAGCACCGGTCCTGCAGCAGCAGTATCCATTGTCAAGGCCCTTACCACCTCAGTCCCAGGCGTTCCAGCAACAGCACCTCCAGCAGCATGCACAAGCCCAAGCCTTGAGTCAGAATAGGCAGCGAGGATTTCAGCAGAGGGGACCAGCACCCCGAGGGCATGGTCAGGCTATGGTGATGACCGCAGAGGAAGGATTGGCACCAGGAGAGGTAGTGGCAGGTACTATTCTCGTCAACTCCTTTCCAGCTTCAGCTTTATTTGATTCTGGTGCATTGTATTCTTTTATGTCTGCACGATTCGCGACACGGGTAGGATTGGAGCCCGAGTCATTATCAGTAAGGCTCAATATACTTACTGGTAACGGACTTGTGGGAGTCGATAGAGTATTTTCCTCGTGTCGGATCGTAGTTAGCGGTAGGGAGTTTTCCGCTAGATTGATAGAGTTTCCGATGGCCGACTATGATGTGGTCCTAGGGATGGATTGGTTGAGGAACCAGTATGCTAGAATAGACTGCCACATTGGCAGGATTATTTTTAGCATTCCCGGAGAGCCAGAGTTGTCCTTCTCTCGAGGCAAAGTTGAACCTTCTCCTCCAGTATTGCGGATGGTAGTAGCAGCAGTACAGTTGCCTCGGATAGTCGAAGAGTTTCCAGATGTTTTCCCAGAAGAGCTTCCAGGGATGCCGCCAGAACGGGAGATTGAGTTCACCATAGACTTGATTCCTGGGACAGCCCCAGTATCAGAGAGAGTTTACAGGATGACGCCGTCAGAATTAGAGATCTTGTACAAGATGATTGAAGAACTTCGAACCAAGGAATTCATTCGTGCTAGTGGATCGCCTTGGGGAGCCCCGATGCTTCTTGTGAAAAAGAAGGATGGTACGTCCAGGTTATGTGTTGATTATCGTACCTTGAACTCAGTGGCAATCAAGAACAGATACCCTCTCCCGAGGATAGATGACTTGTTTGATCAGCTCAAAGGGGCAGCAATATTCTCGAAGATCGACTTGCGCTCAGGATATCATCAGATCAGAGTCAGAGAGCAGAACATCCTGAAGACAGCTTTCAGGTCTAGATGTCACGCCCCAGAACCAGAATACTGGAGAGCGGGGGCAGACATAGCCAGCTACGTATAACGGAATGGAATCCACACCGCTATACGGTCACGGCTGTCCAGATATGTGAGGGTTTCACTACAATCCATCAGTCTCTTAAGGTCATAAAATAGCCTATTATCTCAATCTCAACCAACTAATAATAATCACAAGATATCAGATCACCAAATATACAATTGTAAGGCGTCCCAAACATTACATATCCAGATGATCAAGAAGCTAGTCGTTACAAAATGTGAGGACTAGCAAGATTCCAGTCATACATGATCAACCTCCGGGGCTTGTCAATCATGTTACAGCCCGTAGGCAGACAGTAAATAAGTACAATCGAGCTAACACTTGCTCGTCGGCTAAACGCCTCAAAAGAATAATTTACAATATTACAGTGGAAGAACAAAAAAAAACCCACTCGTTGCCCTGGTTACGCCTGGTGACCACCATCGGGCTGGAAGACAGGTAGATCCTTTGCTGCTGCTCCGGTATCTGGCCATACAAAACCAGCTGGGTCAGACCCCAGAAAGAGCAAGTGCCACAAAGGAGGCTTCACTTAAGAGCTAAAACCAGCAATTAGCACAAAAGTATAATTACATAATAAAATACAGTAGTTTAAGAAAAGCATGATGAGTAATTATAAAAAGACAATCTTGCATAGAATCACTAAAAGACAGGACATATGGAAAGGCATGTCAGGATGATATACGACGAGATAACCATGGGACTATTCAGATAGCTAGGTTACAACCCGTAAACCAAACAAGGACCGGGGTTGTAACCCTTCGTCTGAACGGAACTTGGTTTCTCTCACCATTTATCGGCAAGATAAATATAAGAAATCAGGTCAAGTAACAATCTGGAGTGACAATCATTATAGTGACAATCTGGAGTGACAATCATTCAATCATTCTGGTACAATCCTATGATCAATCAATTCTAGACAATACTATACTGGACCAGACTCCATCCAAGCAATCACAGCCAATCATTGCCTACGGCTTTCTACATTATCTAACTAGGGTTATCACAATCCTAGTTACTAGCAAGATGCAATGAGATGCTCCAAGTAGTCACAGGCCCTGCAGCTATCCAGGTTATCCAGGCGAACATTATAGTGACAATTCAGAGAGAGTTCAATCATTAGAGAGACAATCAGAGAGAGAACAATACTTTATAGTGACAATAGAGTTCAATCATTAAAGTGACAATCTGGGTGCCCCACATAACAGTGGGCTGGAAATGTGCCATACTCGTCGGCAGGCTACAAGTCCAAACATTTGCGGCCGGGATAACGGGATCGCCTGTAACTGGGGAACATCCCCTCATGACTAGTGAATTATACTAATTATTAACCTTAGTCCAATTTCGTAGGTACTCCTGACCGTGGTACTCAGAAGTCCCCTCCTAGACATGATGCAAGATAAGACGGGTTCATTTGTACAAACACAATCGTCCACGGTGTCAGGATTAATTATACAGGGCATGTCATGTCAGGTAGCCGTCGCAACAGCTATTCAAGATGTATCAGGTCCGGTTATCATATCAAGTGTACTAGTCAGGAGTGCGCCATGACGGGCCACTATCAGGTCATGCTCAATTATCAATTCCAAACATATTCAGTAAATTCGTGATTATCAAGTTCAGGACAAAAGGCGTAAGGATATAAAATGGACGTAAAATATCTAATAAAATATCAATATACAGGATAATAGAAAAGCCAAGCTTTAAAGAAATAAGACCAAAACTCCAAGAGCCAATGGGTTAAGCAAGGGGTCAAGAGAGCTGCGTACGCTCAAAAGTCACGCACGCATGAGGGCTGCGTACGGACAAAAGTCACGCACGCAAGGCTCGCTCAAGTCTGCGTACCAAGGCACACGCAAGTCTGCGTACGTCAAAGTCACGCACGCTCAAGGGAGCTGCGTACGTGAAAAGTCACGCACGCTCAAGGGGAGCAGTGTACATGAAAAGTCACGCACACTCAAGGGAGACAGCGTAGGTGAAAAAGTCACGCACGCTGAGAGAGCAGCGTGAGTGAAAAGTCACGCACGCTACAGGAGACAGCGTAGGTAAAAAGTCACGCACGCTACAGGGAACAGCTGCGTAAAAAGTCACGCACGCTCAAGAGAAGCAGCTGCGTGAAAATCACGCACGCTCAAGAAAGCAGCTGCGTGAAAAGTCACGCACGCTCAAGTCTGCGTACGCACAAAAGCACGCACGCAGGAGAGACGCTTCCAACAGGAAGCGTATCCAAGACTCAGTGGCGTAAGCTAATAAGCTCTGCACACTGCTCACTGTCTTCTCCAAACAGCAAGAACACCATGGCAGAACCCAAAACTTCAAATACTCATAACTTGGTCAAAACAAGTCCGAATCCAAGTTTCCAAAGGTCGAAATTGGGTAGAAGGAAATTCCCAACCACATGGAACCATCAGAACTTGCAAATGAAGAAGTTAACTAGACAAAACTTCAAAATTCCAAAAAAAAGTATTTTTCCTAGATCTACAAAAACTCATGCACCAAAATAAAAATCTTCAAGTTCTAAAGTGGTTTAGAATCCTGCTAGGAAGCCATCAGAACCATCAAAATGAGTTCTCAAGTGAGAGCAAGATGCACTTGCCTATGGTGTTGTCGGTGGAAGAAGGAGAGGAAGGAAGAAGAAGAAGAAATAAATGAGAGTTAGGGAGGAGAGAGAAGGTTGGTGGCTGCTATTAAAGGAGAAGAGGGTGGTAGGTAGGAGTGGTTCATGCTAACCCAAACCAAGCCAAACCAATCCAAGCCCAACCCGAACCAAGCTAGGCCAAACCGAGCTAATGCAATGCCAGGATGGACCAGGAAATACTCAATAAACCAAGCTCCATTAATCAGAATTAATTCATGAATAATAAATGACAATTAAACCACAATGCTAAATATGAAATAAACCATAATTAACTAATCAAAAAAAATGAAAAATACAGGTCAGAAATACGAACACGTATAAAATATGTATCACGAATTTCGGGGCTCTACACTAGGTATGGGCATTGGGAGTTCCTAGTGATGCCATTTAGAGCGACCAATGCGCCGGCTGTATTCATGGATCTCATGAATCGTATTTTTATGCCTTATTTGGATCAATTCGTGATTATGTTTCTGGATGATATCCTAGTCTATAGCAGGAGTGAGGCGGAGCATGAGCAGCATCTTCGTGTGGTTCTTCAGATTCTTAGGGAGCACCAGTTGTATGCCAAGTTCAGTAAATGCGAGTTCTGGCTCGATCGCATTTTGTACTTGGGTCACATCATCACTCGATGAGGAGTAGAAGTGGATTCCCAGAAGATTATGGCTATTGAGTCGTGGTCGGTGCCCAGCACAGTTGCAGAAGTCCGTAGTTTTCTCGGATTGGCCGGCTACTACCGACGATTTGTTTCAGACTTTGCCCGGATCTCGGCACCATTGACCCAGTTGACCCGCAAGGAGGTACAGTTTGCTTGGACAGCAGAGTGCCAGGATTCATTTGAGAAGTTAAAGCGAGGCTTGATGACGGCTCCCATTCTCACACTTCCAGATAGAACTGGAGGATTCTCAGTATATTGTGATGCTTCAGACAGAGGCTTGGGATGTGTTCTGATACAACATGGAAAGGTAATAGCTTATGCGTCACGACAACTTCGTGATCATGAGAGGAATTACCCAACCCATGACTTGGAGCTGGCAGTAGTAGTATTTGCACTTAGGTTGTGGAGGCACTACTTGTACGGAGATAGGGTGGAGATCTTCACCGACCACAAGAGCCTGAAGTATGTTTTCACCCAGAAGGATCTTAACATGCGTCAGAGGAGGTGGTTGGACCTTCTTGTGGATTATGATGTCAACTTGCAGTATCATCCTGGAAAGGCCAACGTTGTTGCAGATGCATTGAGCAGGAGAGCCGAAGTTTATTTCTTGACAGCGCAACCGGAGCTATTAGCAGATCTTCAGAAGATGGGTATTGAAGTTATCCTCCCTTCCAGTGTGGCATTGATGGCCATCATACAAGTTCAGTCCACTATAGTCGAGAGGATCCGGATGGCACAGTCAGCAGATTCCAAGCTTCAGCGACTTAGAGCAGAATGTGAGGCAGGGCGGCGACCAGAGTTATGTACTCATGAAGACGGTACACTTAGGCATGGTAAGCGTCTTTGTGCACCCAGTGGTGATATCAGACAGAAAATCATGGCAGAGGCTCACAGTTCGTAGTATTCCATTCATCCTGGTAGTACAAAGATGTACCGAGATATCCGTTAGCACTTCTGGTAGAATGGCATAAAGAGGAAGATAGTCCGGTTTGTCTCTCGTTATTTAGTCTGCCAACAAGTTAAGGCTGAACATCAGAGGCCCGTTGGACTTCTTCAGCCCTTGCCGATTCCAGAATGAAAATGGGAACATGTGACCATGGATTTTGTGACTGGATTGCCCAGATCCCCAGCTGGTCGAGATGCTATTTGGGTTATAGTTGACAGGCTCACGAAGGTAGCTCACTTCCTCCCGTTCAGAGTTGGTCAGTCGACGGCTCAGTTAGCAGAGATGTACCTCAGGCAGATTGTCAGGTTGTACGGAGTGCCAGTCAGTATCACCTCGGACCGAGATTCAAGATTCACGTCGTACTTTTGGCGTAGCCTGCAGGAGAGTTTAGGAACTCGCCTCCAGTTCAGTTCAGCATATCATCCGCAGACAGATGGTCAGTCGAAGCGTACAATCCAGACTCCTGAAGATATATTGAGATCTTGTACACTCGACTTCGATGGTTTGTAGGAAGATCACCTGTACCTGGTGGAATTCTCGTACAATAACAACTTCCAGGCCAGTATCCAGATGGCACCGTTCGAGGCACTGTATGGTAGACAGTGCAGATCCCCGTTAGCCTGGGATGATGTTGGAGAGAGGCAGATACTTGGTCCAGAAATGATTGCCCAGACAGTTGAAGTGGTAAGAAGAGTCAGGGATCATCTTCGAGTTGCCCAAGATCGCCAGCGCCATTGGGCCGATTCTCATCGGCGCCCTCTCGAGTTTTCTGTCGGCGACCATGTATTTCTGAGGATTTTGCCTAACTGTGGCGTCATTCATTTCGGCGCACGGGAAAAGCTTAGTCCTAGGTATATGGGACCGTTCGACATTCTGGAGCGAGTAGGAGATGTATCCTATCGTCTCGCTCTTTTGCCGTCGCTACGTGAGGTGCATGACGTGTTCCATGTATCCCAACTACGATGGTATATCCCGGACCCGAGCCATATCCTGGATCATTCGGAATTGGTTGTTGGTACCAACCTTTCGTATGAGGAGATTCCCGTGTCTATATTGGACCAAAGAGAGAAGACGCTCAAGAACAAGACTATCAAGTTAGTCCGAGTTGCTTGGGGTCATCACTCTTTGGGTGAGTCAACGTGGGAGCGTGAGGATGATATCCGATCGCGATATCCTGACTTGTTTGACTCGTGAGGTATAATGTCTTCCTTATGCCTCATGCCTTCTGTATGCCCACTTCCCAAATTATTTTAATTTTTTTTTATTTATTTATGATTAATTCTATGGTCATCGGGAGTCATGCAAAAGCTTGTTGGTGAGTTATGACCATCTTGTGGTCACATGATCTCTAGGTAGGGTAATTATACATTTTATAGCTATAATATATTTTATTATGATTTTTAGACATTTTTAGATATTTATTTATTGAAGATATATTTATTTCATTGACTTTCGTGAATTACTACAAGATTATTTGGGACTATTTTGAGACCCAGTATTTTTTTAGGCTTTAATACCTTAAAAACTAATTTCAATATTTTCTAGAAATTTTTAGGAATTTTCTGGAATTATTTTGATTATTAAATATTGGAAAAACCTATTTTCTAGGACTTCTGAAATTTATTGTGCTAGCTTAAGAGCAAATATTGACCCCAAATATTTTTTTAGGGTTCATTATGCTATTTTATATTTTCTAGAATTTTTTCATAATTTTTGACAATATTTAAGTATTTATTTATTAGGGTTTATATATTTTTAAAGGCTTCCAATATTTATTATGAGGTCATTTGGGGCTAATATAAGACTAAGTATTTTTATTTTGACTCTAGGAGGTTAATTACAATTTCTATAATTTTCTACGATTTTTCTAGAATTTTTAGATATTTATTTGGAATTATTTGGGTTTAATTTAATTTATAAAACATTTTTCAGTAATTAATTACCCAGTCAGCACTTAGGCTGGCCCACCCGTCAGCCACCCGCTGAAAGCGGGCGGGCCCAGCTGTCAGCCATAGAAGCTGCTGACTCAGCGCACAAACAGTGAGTCGGCTCAACCGACTCTGAGTCGACCAAGTGTAGCCGGGCCAACATCTGGCCGTTGCCCTTAAACGCGGGACCGTCAGATGGCCGCTACGTGGCAGGAGCTGAGCCGCAAACCGACCCCCTCAGCCGTCTATATATATATATATATATATATATATATATATATATATATATATATATATATATATATATATATATATATATATATATTATATTTGCGGTTTTTCAGAAACCCTAGTTTCTTTTGTTGGCCGACTTTGTGGTGTTGATCCCAAGGAGACCCCGACTTCCCGAGGTGATTCCCGTCAACCCCGACCTCCTTTTAGCGTGCCGTTTTTTTTGTCGGATTCGTATTGAGGTAATATCTCTAAATATGTAATTTATTTTCATAATTTCTGAACCTAAATTTCTGGAAAATTCGTAGAGTGTCGGTTGTCCGAAACTTGACGTATTTCAATGTTTTCGAGATTTCAGGAGAACCAAAAATCGAAATCATGAACCGTTTGAAGTTTCAGAAAGCTAACACAGAGCGATACGACATATATTTTTCCTAGAAATTATTTCGTTAATTTAGTATTTTAGTTTTTCTGTTGAACTCAGAACTGATCGGTTGATCCCCGTTTTGGTCACGATTAGCCATAACGGCGATATCTTTTGACCAAAATGTGATTTTGCGGCACGGTCGATTCCAGCGCACTCTTGGCACTAAAATCTACCAAGGTGCACTTTCAAAATCTAGAGTTCACAGCGTTTGACTAAAAAGTCAATGGCACGTCTCGATTTACGTGTGATGGTTTCCAAAATTGAGAAACACGACTTTTGATGGCCAAACTTGCATGTTTAGATTATATTCAGATTATTATTAGGTTAAATTTAGTTTTTAAGTGAATTATTATAAAATTAATTATTATTAGATTAGTAACCCAACTAGCTACTATTTAGAACTAGAACATTAGAATTGATTTATGGTTTTCGTGCACGGTTCGTGGTGCGATATGTGTTATAGGTTGATAGCTTCTAGATCAGCATCCTCTACTTGTGGCTACGGTTTGTGCAAGGATTCAGGCAAATGCAATTTCTGATTGCTTTTGATTCATAGTAGTCTTTTTATTTCATGTTTATACATATATCTTGCTGCTTGTTGATAGGCTCGTCACACGGAGTAGTCGGAAGGAGAAATATCTTAGTAGACATGTGGACTACCCAGAACTATCCCCATGATGTCTATTCATGAACAATAGCACCTGCACACGACACGTGTAGGTGCCGGATTTACCCCCTAGTCGTTCACATGTCGAAAAGGATATTTCACACCACCTAGGTAGATGTCTTTTATTTTTCCTTTTTATCTCCACCGTGCCATGTCATCAGTACTTTCCAGTTTTTATGTCTCATATGTTATTTTTATGTCTTGTTAATTCTATTGTGTTTTCGTATTGCCGTCGGTTTGTGTACTTGTTCCATTCCTGACTGGATAACCAACATTTTTTAGGTTTAGCCGTGATCACTCTTAGCATGGGGAAGGCTTGGGTATGCTGAGGTCGACCTAGAAATAGATAGCAGTTTGTAATATTTCATTAATTGTAAAATCTTATATTTTCTTTAATTAGAAATATTGTAAATATTGTAATAAATGTAGAAATGTGAATGAGCAGCAAATGTTGTATTTTGAGCATTTATTTCTTGCGGGCTTGACAGCGTACTACCGCCGACACTGCGGCGTAGGCTGGCTTGGATACGTCTCGTATCCGAAAAGCGGGTGCGGGTCGTGACAAATTTTTGTGGTGGCCCATGCAGGTCAGTTTTTGCAAAGGATTGCGAACTCGTAATGGTACTTAAGTTAGTCGTACCTTTGCGAGCCTGCGCCCAGGAAATGCTCATTCACAATATGGATTAAAATAACTTATGAGAATAACTAGGACTAGGAGTCCCTTGTTCAAATTGATAGTTGGGTAGTTAAGATTGTTAAATAGGCCATGTGATTTAGCTAATGATTTATTGAAGTCTCGGTATGGATAAATCGAAGATTTTTCTAAGAGAATATGTTATTTTGTTTTGACATATTGGTAGGATCCAAGGTGGATAGAATATATGTTTGGTAAGTTAGGACTTCATAGAATTCAATTTTTAATTTTGATCATTTTTGTGCCATTTTATCTTCTGCCTTCTCTAAACCTCGTTTTATTTTCAAAATTATTTTGTGATCGTTTTGTTTTCAAAACTGACACTTTTATTCAAGGACATATACTTATATTTTCTTATCATGATCGACTTATTTGAATTTATTGAAGTTCCTTTAAAATTTTTATGGATATAGTTGAAATAATTTTTGGTGACATACAATGGTAAGGCAGATGCGTACTGTCCCCATTTATTTGAATTATGGAGACTGCGGGTTCACTGCAGTCAGAAGCGCACTGGCGTGGCATGACCCCTAAGTTGAAATAATTTCAAGTAAGCGTAGGTTGTCAAATATTACTAAAACTATATCCTTGTTGTTTATTGATCTTTTGATTTATTATGTCAATATTGGGTAGAGTTGATAAAGTGTTCGATAACATATTATACTTGAGTCATGAAACCAAGGGTTCACGGCAGCCAAATGTACACTGGCGAGGCATGGATTCTCGGTTAAATGACTTCAGATATACTTATGATTTTCGAATATCATAGCGACTCTATCTTATATTGGCATACGATTTAAAAAAAATTCTTTCAAATTTATTTGATGTCTTATTTCTTGTTACTACCTTCTCTACAACTACTAGTACTTTATTTCTCTCATATTTTTCTATTTTCGAATCGTCATCTTTTAAACCTATTTTGATTTCCTTCCACTATATTTCTAAAACGTGTTTAGATTTTGATTCTATACGCCTGATCAATTTCGATCATTCATCACATTTTTTTTGTTATATTCTTTGTCGTGCTTATTCATATCGATTGGTCATGTCATATTTTGATGATATTCTTGGTTGTGCCTATTTGTATATTTTGAAATTTCGAGGACGAATTTTTTTAAGGTTGGTAGATTTGTAAGCCCACTTCCCAAATTTTTTTAATTTTTTTTATTTGTTTATGATTAATTCTATGGTCATCGGGAGTCATGCCAAAGCTTGTTGGTGAGTTATGACCATCTTGTGGTCACATGATCTCTAGGTAGGGTAATTATGCATTTTATAGCTATAATATATTTTATTATGATTTTTAGACATTTTTAGATATTTATTTATTGAAGATATATTTATTTCATTGACTTTCGTGAATTACTACAAGATTATTTGGGACTATTTTGAGACCCAGTATTTTTTTAGGCTTTAATACCTTAAAAACTAATTTCAATATTTTCTAAGAATTTTTAGGAATTTTCTAGAATTATTTTGATTATTAAATATTGGGAAAACCTATTTTCTAGGACTTCTGGAATTTATTGTGCTAGCCTAAGAGAAAATATTGACCCCAAATATTTTTCTAGGGTTCATTATGCTATTTTATATTTTCTAAAAATTTTCCATAATTTTTGACAATATTTAAGTATTTATTTATTAGGATTTATATATTTTTAAAGGCTTCCAATATTTATTATGAGGTCATTTGGGGCTAATATAAGACTAAGTATTTTTATTTTGAATCTAGGAGGTTAATTACAATTTCTATAATTTTCTACGATTTTTCTAGAATTTTTAGGTATTTATTTGGAATTATTTGGGTTTAATTTAATTTATAAAACAGTTTTCAGTAATTAATTACCCAGCCAGCACTTAGGCTGGCCCACCCGTCAGCCACCCGCTGAAAGCAGGCGGGCCCAGCTGTCAGCCATAGAAGCTGCTGACTCAGCGCACAAACAGTGAGCCGGCTCAACTGACTCTGAGTCGACCAAGTGTAGCCGGGGCAACATCTGGCCGTTGCCCTTAAACGCGGGACCGTCAGATGGCCGCCACGTGGCAGGAGCTGAGCCGCAAACCGACCCCCTCAGCCGTCTCTCTCTCTCTATATATATATATATTATATTTGCGGTTTTTCAGAAACCCTAGTTTCTTTTGTTGGCCGACTTTGTGGTGTTGATCCCAAGGAGACCCCGACTTCCCGAGGTGATTCCCGTCAACCCCGACCTCCTTTTAGCGTGCCGTTTTTTTGTCGGATTCGTATTGAGGTAATATCTCTAAATATGTAATTTATTTTCATAATTTCTGAACCTAAATTTCTGGAAAATTCGTAGAGTGTCGGTTGTCCGAAACTTGACGCGTTTCAGTGTTTTCGAGATTTCGGGAGAACCAGAAATCGAAATCATGAACCGTTTAAAGTTTCGGAAAGCTAACACAGAGCGATACGACATATATTTTTCTTAGAAATTATTTCATTAATTTAGTATTTTAGTTTTTCTTTTGAACCCAGAACTGATCGGTTGATCCCCATTTTGGTCACGATTAGCCATAACGGCGATATCTTTTGACCAAAACATGATTTTGCGGCACAGTCGACTCCAGCGCACTCTTGGCACTAAAATCTACCAAGGTGCACTTTCAAAATCTAGAGTTCACAGCGTTTGACTAAAAAGTCAATGGCACATCTCGATTTACGTGTCATGGTTTCCAAAATTGAGAAACACGACTTTTGATGGCCAAACTTGCATGTTTAGATTATATTCAGATTATTATTAGGTTAAATTAGGTTTTTAAGTGAATTATTATAAAATTAATTATTATTAGATTAGTAACCCAACTAGCCACTATTTAGAACTAGAATATTAGAATTGATTTGTGGTTTTCGTGCACGGTTCATGGTGCGATATGTGTTATAGGTTGATAGCTTCTAGATTAGCATCCCCTCATCCTCTACTTGTGGCTACGGTTTGTGCAAGGATTCAGGCAAGTGCACTTTCTGATTGCTTTCGATTCATAGTAGTCTTTTCATTTCATGTTTACACATATATCTTGCTGCTTGTTGACACGTTCGTCATACGGAGTAGTCGGGAGGAAAAATATCTTAGTAGACATGTGGACTATCCAGAACTATCCCCATGATGTCTATTCGTGAACAATAGCACCTGCACACGACACGTGTAGGTGCCGGATTTACCCCCTAGCCGTTCACATGTCGAAAAGGATATTTCACACCACCTAGGTAGATGTCTTTTATTTTTCCTTTTTATCTCCACCGTGCCATGTCATCAGTACTTTCCAGTTTTTATGTCTCATATGTTATTTTCATGTCTTGTTAATTCTATTGTGTTTTCGCATTGCCGTCGGTTTGTGTACTTGTTCCATTCCTGACTGGATAACCAACATTTTTCAGGTTTAGTCGCGATCACTCTTAGCATGGGGAAGGCTTGGGTATGCTGAGGTCGACCTAGAAATAAATAGCAGTTTGTAATATTTTATTAATTGTAAAATCTTATATTTTTTTTAATTAGAAATATTGTAAATATTGTAATAAATGTAGAAATATGAATAAGCAGCAAATGTTGTATTTTGAGCATTTATTTCTTGCGGGCTTGACAGCGTACTACCGTCGACACTGCGGCGTAGGCTGGCTTGGACACGTCTCGTATCCGAAAAGCGGGTGCGGGTCGTGACACCTTCGATTCCTTGCTTGAATGAGTGATTGCTTGCCTAGTTATAGCTTGCATGTGACTAATATAGCTTGTCCTCGTCTCTCTAGCCTCTTAATTAAATTCCGAGGACGGAATTCTTTTAAGGTGGGTAGAGTTGTAATGCATGTGGTTCGTATTACGTATTTTTGGAATACGTGTACGTATTCTATCTTGTATTGCATGATTCCCTGCTTAGATTTTCTTTATGGTTTGGTTTATTCTTGGGTTGGTTCGGCTTGGCTTGGTTTGCTTTGGTTCATCATGAACCAAAGGTGAACCCCTACCTACCACCACCATTAGTATTTATTAACCCATTCTTTTTTCTCTCTCCTCATTACTCTTCTTCTTCTCCACCATAACTTCTTCACCTACTATAGAGAGAGAGAGAGGTCAAGGCAAGTGCAACTTGCTTCATGGAGGAACTCTAATTTTATTGTTCCATTCTCTTCCTTACATCATTTTAACATACTTTAGTACTTGGCATTTTTACTTTCCATGGCTAGATTTTTGTCGATCTGAGTTTATCTTACTTTCAAATTTCTTGGGTTTTGATCTACTTAGTCTTGTTATTTCTAAGTTTTGGTGGTTCCATGTTGTAGAGAATTTCGTTCTGCCCTATTTTGACCCATGGAAGTTCGGATTTGGACTCTGGATGAAGGTTTTATGGAGCTTAGAAGCATGGGTTCATGGTGTTCTTCTTCTCAGAAATTTGGAGAAGAAGAACAGTTCTCTGGCCGCGTGGCAGTACTTGACCGCATGAACATTCATGCGACAAGTCGCTCTCAGCCGCATGAGACCCTTGTCCTTCTAGCCGCATGGACTTGAGTCGAGCGCATGTGCCTGAACTTCTCGAAACCGCATAAGTCTACTTTCCTTCTTGGCCGCATAGACTGAGTCTCATTCCAACTGCATGGATTTCTCTTCCGTCAGCCGCATGAGCCGTATGGGTTCTTGACCCGCCAGCCGCATGAGTTCTTGACCTGCCAGCCGCATGAGTTCTTGACCCGGCCGCATATACCTGATTGGTCAGCCAGCCGCATGGGCCTACTTCTCCGCCCGCCGCATGAGACCGGGCCATTCCTGGCTGCATGGAATCCAGCGACCCTGATCCGCATGCATCTTAGGCTTCCTTCTAGCCGCATGAGCCGCGTGCCTGCTCCACATTGAACCCGAACTCTGGGCCGCATGAAACCGTTTTGATTCAGCCGCATGGACTCACCTCTCATTGAGCCGCATGACTCTTTTCCGTGTCTTGTCTTGTTATTTTATTTCTATTATTATTATCATCAACTCATCTCTTGTGACCCTCAGTGTAATTGGGTCTCCTGGTTGAATGCTTGCACTATGATGCGCTGCACATGTACCCTGAACACGACAGTGATCCGTAGTAGGGCACTCTTGACAAGTAATATGACCTGATAGTGGCCCGACGTGGTGCACTCCTGACCAGTAAATTTGACATGATAAACCTGACATGATATATCTTGATAAGCCGTTGCGACGGCTACCTGACATGACATGACCCATATGAACAACCTGGACACCGTGGGCGATTGTGCTTGTACAAATAATCCAGTCCTGTCTAGCATCATGTCTAGGATGGGGCTCCTGAGTACCACGGTCAGGAGTACCTACTAAAATGGACTAAGGCTAATAACTAGATTAACACATTAGTCATAAAGAGATCTCCCAGCTACAGGCAATCCCGTTACCTGGGCGCGCTTGGGATCTGTAGCCTGCCGTCGAGTAGGGCACATTTCCAGCACACTGTCAAGTGTTGCACCCTTCAAGCTACTTAAGGGTACATGTATTTTCTGGACGATGTACCCACCTGAATTCAATCCCTAATTTTTGACCTGGGTAACCTGGATGGTCTGCAGGGCTTGTGGCTGTGGAATAATCTCACTGCATCTTCTTAGTAACTAGGCCTGTGATAACCCTAGCTAGTTAAAGTATCAAGCCATACTTGTTGCTTACCTGTGATTGATTGAATGAGGAACAACCTGTCTAGTCTAGTCTTGATCCTGTACAATATTGCTATCTGTCCTGATTTCTTATAATTACCTTGTCGATAAATGGTGGGAAACCAAGTTCCGTTCAGATGAAGGATTACAACCCCGGTCCTTGTTTGGTTTACGGGTTGTAACCTGGCTATCTGAATAGTTCCATGGTTATCTCGTCATATATCATGCTGATCTTATATTTCCTGATTCTATTCATTTATTTATATGCTGTGCTAATTGCTGGTTTTAGTTCCTAAGTGAAGCTTCCTTTGTGGCACTTGCTCTTTCTGGGATCTGACCCAGCTGGTTTTGTATGGCCAGATTTCGGAGCAGCCCCGGAGGATCAACCGACTTTCCAGCCCGATGGTGACCACCAGGCGTAACCAGGGCATCGAGTGGGTTATTTTTGGCTCTCCCACTTTATTGTAAAAATTATTCTTTTGAGGCGTTTAGCCGACGAGCACCTGTTTAGCTCGATTGCACTTTACTTACTGTCTGCCTACGGGCTGTAACATGATTGACAGATCCTAGGGTTGATCATGTATGACTAAACTCTTGCTAGTCCTAACATTTTGTAACGACTAGCTTCATGATCAGCTGAATATGTAATATTTGGGATGCCTTATTATTGTATATTTAATGATCATACATCTTGTGACTTTTACCTACTTGCTTGTGATTGAGACACTAGGCTTGTTCATGACCATATGAGACTGTTGGCTTGTAGTAAACCCTCATGTATCTAGACAGCCGTGACCGTATAGCGAGATGGATTTCATTTCATATACGTAGCTGGCTATGTCTGCCCCCGCTCTCCAGTAATTTGGTTCTGGGGCGTGACACTTCTGGAGCAAGTTGTCAGTGGAAGGAAATGTGGTGTATGTTTTCTCTAATAGATCACTGTCGGTTAATATCTCACCGCAGTATTGGAGAAGTGATCGAATCCTGCAGACTTCATTGTTGTAATCAGTTACACTCTTGAAGTCTTGGAAACGCAGGTTTAACCAGTCATGGCGCGCTTCAGGCAGCCATATGGTCTTCTGGTGGTCGAAGCGCTCTTTCAGAGAGTCCCATAGCGTCTTCGGCGAGGAGATTTCAATGAACTCCGTCTTCATGGCGTCAGATAAATGCCTGCGGAATAGAATCATCGCTTTTGCGTTCATTGAGCGAGTGACTTCCACTTCACGCTCTTCCTCGTTATAGATGACGTCCAAGAGGCCCTGCGCATCTAGATGGTTCTGGATGTCTTGCGTCCTGTCCAAGTAGTTCTTGCCAGAGGCTTCAAGGATGGGAAAATCAATCTTGATCGACATTTTTCTACAACAGGAGAAAAAATCTTGATCAGTCAACATATAAAACGACAGGATTATATGGATTTGGTTTGTATAAGCAACAACAAACAATCGTAAATAAAACCAACGGTTTTGAAAAAACAATTTTTGTTTTTTTAAAAAAATTCTTATATCGATCGACGGGCCGATATAGAGAATTCAATTAGTTTCTTGTAAAAATGCATAATTATAAATACAATTTGAGCAAAAAAATATTCGGTCAACCCCTTTCAGCAGCTCTACGTGAATATGACCAGGCGGAAAAATGAGGGAGGAGGGTCACCGAGGACCTCTTAAGAACTAAGCCCCAAGTTCTTTCTGACATCATACCCAAATAGGTGAGCCTATTCGGAGAGACTTCGTAAATTTTTTTCTCAAATATAAGAATAAATAATTTTTTCAAGAAATTCACACTATTTGCGAACTGTGCAAAATAGGTGACAATTTAGTGCGTGCTCAAAATGAGCGTTGCCTTTGAAAAATTATTAGCCAAAAAAATTTTTGGAAGGCCCAAATTTGGCGGTGCCAGAATTTGTTTATGTAGCCAAAACAATTTTTCAAGATTTTTCGTTATTACGTTAAAAAAAAACGTACAACATAAACAGGCAATAACACACAAAAGAATTGGTGCCTAAGCAAGCGGCACCAAAAAAAATGTCAACTATTTTTCCGACGTCTAATGAAGCGACGCCAAAAAAAATAGCGAAAAAAATACAATTTTACTACCCATCTGTTACAATAATTCACTGAGTAACATAAAGAAAAAAAATGCTACTGAGATGCTCGGCAGGGAGCAGATGGCACTGAGGTGCTCGCCGGGGCTCTCCAAATCCATCATTACCAAAAAAAATGTTAGCATTTAAATTTTCTTCGTCAACATGAAAAAAAATTCAAAAAAAATTATTTTTTCAGAAAAAAACTAACAAATATTTTGTTGGGATAAGTACTATTTAAACAAAAAAAATTCTGAAATTGTCAGTTTAAAAAAATTCAGAAAAATATCTTTTACCAAAATATATACAACAGACTATTTGATAAACACGCCAAAGTATATTTTGATAAAAAAAATTTGAACAAAATATTGTGTTTTACCAAAGTATATTTTCGTAACAAAATTTCTGTAACAAAATATATTGCTGTAACAAAATATATTTGATAAAAAAATTTTACTCGTATATATTTTTCAAAATTTTTTTTTGAGTATATATTACGAAAGCTTCTACTACTCTTAAAAATCACACACTTCATTTCTTAAACAGTAAGTATGTCTAAATTCATGTTGGGAACGGAATTCGGATGAAAAATAAATTTCGTGACGACTGAAATAAGTCGGAAATATCATGCAATACATAATCGAACCATCGTAAACATAGAATTTTTATGTGAACTATGAAGAGTCTAAGTAGAAGACGAAAAATTCACTAGACGAATAGAAGAGAAAAAAAATCACTCAACTACAATTTCTCCTACCGATCTCAAAAACTTAGAAAATGGACCAACCACAACTACTCAAAATGAAGAGTATATTAACAATTTTTTTTTTTTACCTTTCTTACCTTATGGTGGAAGAAAGTGAAAAAACGATCGGTACGTCGGGTCTCCGGCGTTGCACGAGCAAGGTGCTGATAACGTGTTGTGTGGACAATTAGGTGTTGTGTGGACAATTAGCTCAACCTCTCAATGTATATCAATATATCTCAATGTCTCTATACAAGCCATCCCAACCTCTCTTTATATAGGGAGAGAGAAGTTGGGAGTTACAAAGTGAAAAGTCACTTTGAAGTTACAAAGGTGAAGAGTCACTTGGGAACATGAAGGATTACCATGAGTTACAACAATACAGACGTTATAAACTTGTAATATTATTTGCCTAAATGTTGTAGATATAAAAATGGAGCAGAAAAGCTGAACTCTTAAGCGTTTTAAGAAAAAAAAGTTCGACCACCTTCAAAGAAAGAAGGGAAGAAAATTCCTAGAATCTAATTTGGAAGTAGAATTCAACATTCGATTTTAACCTAACCAAAATAGTCAAAACTATTTCAACTGAATTGAAATAGTCAAAGCTGAATAAACCAAAAATTTAAAAGTTCAAACCAAATTGAACCGATATAATCGATTCGGTTTATTCGGTTAGACTATTTTTATTCTTTAATGGACCAGATTCAAAGTTGTGATTGTAATTAAATTTATTAAAATAGTTTTTTTTTATACATACCATTGTTGTATTTCAAAGTTGCCTCCAAATTTGAACTGATTGTTAAAATATCAAAGTTGGACTTCAAAAAACATACATAGAATTGTTATTTTTAAAATATACACATTTTTAATCATAAAATATGCATAGAATTAAAAATATTTACATAATTTTCTAACTCTTATTCGATTTTGGATCAAAACAAAATAATTTTTTTTAGCGATGTCCGACGTAACGCACTGGACTTTGTGCACATTGTGTTGCATGCCATTTGGGCCAACTGACTTTGTGCACACTGTGTTGCATGTCATTTGGGTCCACTACTCCCAATTTTTATACACACACCCACGCCTCCACAACGGTTCGATCTCGAGACCGTCCGTGTAGCCAATGAGGTTATATCTCTTCTCACCGACAACAAGAGTCACTTGAACTCGGTAACTAAATATATTTTTAAAAGTATTTTAAAAATAGATCCGATTTGAATTTTTTGCAAACCTAACAAAATCTTTTTTTTTTTTTTGTTAAATAATGCTCACCCCTACTTCTGCACGTGGCCCAGTTGGCCTGCATGCATTACCGGTCCACTAGTCAAGGCGCTGTCGATTGAGGAAAGCGCTGCTATTTTTCTAGTCCAGCCCCTCCCAAAATATTTTGTTTGTAGAAAGCCGCATGTAGAAATGTCCTTATTCTATAAATTAAGAATTTGTTTAGGGCCAATCTGAACGAAAAATAGATTATATTAAACACCAAACTTGGTTCCTCCTCCTCCTCCTCCTCTCTCTCTCTCTCTCTTGAGTCTCTCTTCCATTTCCAAATCTCAGTCAATATTAATTTTAAATTTTATTCAATTTCTACAGGTGAATTTTCCCCCTTTTTTATTTCGCTACATGATTTAATGGGTTAACTGTACTTATATTTGATTGATTAATGACTACATCTGTAATAGAATAGATCTCTGTTAATTTGGGTATAGTTATTTGATTTCTGTAAGATGCATAGTTACATCCCTCCCCCCCCCCCCCCCCCCCCCCCCCCCCCCCCCCTCTTCTGTATTTAGGATCTCGCCATTTCTGTAATATGTCTATTTTTGGGAAATACTTGGTTTTGTTGTAGTAATTGAATATTAAATGTACAAATTGTAACGATCCATCAGAACGCCACAACCCTTTCCTTTGTATATTAATTTTATTTATTTATTTGTGTTTTGTTTAAAAAATTTGTCAGCCTCTGAACCCCTCGACGTCCTCGAGACCTCGACTTTGCCTTCCTCAACAGTGTCAACACATATCTGCTCCTAATCAATAACTAAGTCATACTTCTCTTTTTGTTTATCGTTAAAATGTAGATCATTACGTATGGTAACAGGGTTGGAATCAGCACGAATATCGATTTTACGGTAGAGACGCTTTAGTTCTACTATAGGATGGTCATTGGCGGCTATAGCTCAGTGTCGTCCGTGGTTGACTTACAGATCTCCAGGTAGTGTAGCTGTTACGGTTGCAATAATGACAAGTTCACTGTTAATGGCTAGAAGAGAAAGAGTCATCTAACATCTCCCCAAACACATGATAGGTTGACTACTAAGAGTTTGGATAATAAAACTCGTGGTGCATAGTATGAGACTTGGAAGTATGCAAGATGGAAGATGCGGAAGGAACAACTATCGACTTTGGATAAAAATGCCTACAAAATGACGATCATATTTAACGTGGTTAGGTTCAAAAGAACTTGTAGAACGAGATAGGGAAAGGTAGGTTGTTTAGTAGACTTACAACTTCTACATGCATGAAGAGATGGAAACAATACCCAAGACTCAACTATGCATTATAGGCAGGGCCGGCCCTGGGGTAAGCCAGACAAGACTTTGGGCTTGGGCAACCCCCCTTGCTTGGGGCAACCACCCCAGGCTCAACGTGACACCATAAGAGGTCGGGGTTGTAGGTGACCCTCAAGAATCGGCCCACAATAAGGATTAAGGGACAACCAAAGCTATATCCAGAAAGGCAACCCAACCCCGTGGGCCGGCCCTGGTTATAGGTGAACCCTTTGAAAAACCCACTTGGTATATAGGGAACGTAAGGTGCTCCTATCTCGTCTTGAGGCCGAACATAGCCTATGCTATTCATATTATCAGCCAATTTTTTCGAGCACCAACCTCTGTCCACCACGTGGGTTATACGATATCTTCATGGCACTCTCCATCTTGCGTTCTACTTCTCCAATTCTAACTTGGAGCTCCATGGATATTATGATGCAGATTTGGTGGGGATGTCACTACGGTCGCTCCACTACTGGATTTTGTGTTTTTCTTGACTATATCTTTTCTCGTAGCACTCAAGAAGCAAAATGTTGTCTCCAAATTAAGTACAAAAGCTGAATATCGAGAAATGTCCACAACTACCTTCGTGATAGTCTGCCTTCATCATTTGCTCTGCAGCATGGGTGTAGTTTGCTCCTCTCCACCGTCGCTTTATTGTGACAATCGAAGTTCCATTGTAATAGCTACCAATCCGGTTTTTTCATGAGTGCACCCAACCGTTGAATTTGGTTATCAGTTTGTAAGACAATTTTATACCAAGATGGTAGTTCTTCATTTTGACTTGCAACTTGTAGACTTCTTCACCGAATCAATGACCTTGTTTTGACTTTCAATTTTGTACCAGATGATAGTTTTGACTATCCAAGCTCTCTGTCGTTGACCCACCATGGTTTGGGGTGGAGGTTAGAAGAACTCTTCTTATTAGTGCAGCCGTAATCAATGACATTGTCATTATTGCAACTGTGATTTGCTACATCACCTGGAAATCTTAAGTCAGCGCAACACGACCTATAGCCGCCAACAAACATCCTACATCAGACCTATAGACTACCTCTTTCATTTGTTTTAAACTGATTTGTATTGATGGAGATGCACAATTTGTTTTGTTTCTCATTGTTCACTTTTGAATGTGTAAATTAGTCCTTGTTTTAACTTTTAACTTCTCTTCTCTAAGATGAGTCTGATTCAAATGCATAACCGACGAAGGGGTAACTTGTAATTGTGTATGCATTATGTTTGTGCATGTGCAAAGTGAATTTGGAAATGTCTTTAGTTTGCAATTCATGTTGAGAATTATCTAGTTGGAATTTCAATAAATGTTGTCTGGTTGTTCTGTATTTTAGCAAATTCCGGAAGTAATGTTTGGTTGAATTTTGTTTCAAATCCTGAATACTTGTCGGCTCGGTCCTCTGCCAATGTTCTGTGTTGGCACTTCCAAAATCCTCTTATGGGCACAGTGACTATGTTGAACTTTCTTGGCCACGATGATTTTACACCCCCTTGTCAATGTTTCTTATTAAATTTCGAAGGAAGCTCATCATCTCCATGATTTTAGTTTGGACTAAAATAGTCATTGCTTAAGTCCATTGTTTTATGAAGAAAGATGGCATTCTTTCATCAACCATAGCAATTGCTTTCCCTTTCTTTCTGAGGTCATTTCTTGAACAGTCTTTTGGCTTTCATTTTGCAAAGTCCTTGATTGCTTTATCTCCTCCGGGTCCAATCCTCAAATTCTCTAAATTAGATCTTCTTTTCCGTTTCCAACTCCAAACTTACAGTAAGTCACCAAGTGCATGATTTCAAGGCCAGCGAGTAACCTGGCTTTTGATTTGATGTAGTGTAACACTGTAATTGTCTATATAAATAACCTACTTTGACTTTGTCTAAACTGTCTTTGTATAAACTGTTTACTGATCATTCATTTCATTTAATGCTAATTTAGTTTAATAGTACTCTTTATTTTCAACTTTGGAGTGCTTAAAACAAAAGACTTTATGAACAATGCGTTTAACATCACATATCCTTTTCTCATATTTTACGTTTTCTACAAATATGATTCTCTACTCCTATTTCGTTGATATAGCTGGATCATATGGCTAACTTTACTAGTCTAGTTATACCTGTATGTCCAGGTCATCTTTGTGCCTCTGCTTTATCTACTTTGTCCTTTAGGGTGCGTTTGGTATGCGGAAATTTTTTGTATAGCCTTTGGTACTCTTTTTCTTTTAGTAGTACGACAGTAGAAAGAAACGGCTCCGCTCGCGACGACTCAAACGGGGCTATACCCGGAAAAATTTAGGATTGGAATAATATCCCCACGTTTGGTTTACCTTAGTAAAATTTATTCTCGGGAATAATGAATATCGGGATAAATTATTTAGCCATGAAACATGGGAAATCTATTCCCTAACAAATAGGTTGGGTATATTTTTTGTTACATGGGAATAAAATTAACTAAAAATTTATATATTTACAATTTTTGCCATCCAATTTTTTTTGGAAAGAACCCGATGGATCTCTCTTTCTCTTGCGGCTCTCTCTCTTTCTCCCTCGCGCTTCTCTCTCTCTCTCTCTCTCTCTCTCTCTCTCTCCCTTTCTCCCTTGCCGCTCTCTCGCGCGTCTCTCTCTCTCTCTTTCTCCCTCGCGTCTCTCTCTCTCTCCCGGCTTTTTTCTCCATACAATTTTTGGCCTTTTGTCTATTTTTTTTAACTTTTGTATGTTCTTATTTTGGTTGTTTGCTAAATTATATGTTGTTTTTTTAAATGATTTTAGGATCTAGTGATGATAGGGATTTGATTTTTAGAAATTTGGAACTTTTTTTTAGGGATTTTGGAGAATGAATTATAGGGATTTTGGAGATGATCCAATCTTGAGTATCCAAACAAAGTTTTTATATTTTGGGGAATTATTTTAGGAAAAAATTGATATTTTTGGGGGATGGCTTCAGCGCAGGGGATCTCGAATTCACGGAAGCTAGGGCATCTCGAGGCAGGGAAGAAGAAGGTATATTCTTCAATTTGGATTTATTTGTTTATTTTGTTGATCAAATTTGTTTGGGATTTTTAGGATTCGGTAGCTCTGTAGTTATAGTTGTACTTTTTGATTATTTATTGGATTTGAGGATGACCGGATTGGCTATTTGGGACTGGATTTGTGATTTCGGGATGGATCCAATGATAAAATGGAGCTACTGGACCCTAATCTCTAAAATAGGAACATCTTGTTTTATATTAAAAATTAACATGTTCTAGTTTGAACACGATTTTAGGACTTTTTGGTTGTTCGTAAATAGAAATATCAATTATCCGTGTTTGAGCAATAAAAATTATTCCATACTTGTACTCAAACATCTCTTTATCTGAGTTTAAAAAATATTATATTCCTAGGAATTTATTTACGGTACCAAACACATACATTATATATACCCAGAAATAAATTATATATATCCGGGAATATTTTATTATGTACCAAACGGGGTAATCTTTAGTTCATTGAAGATATGTGAATAAATGATTTATGTCACAGCAAGTTTGTCTTGTTCCGCAGGTATCTCCTGGAAATCATAGGGAGAACTAAGTGAAAATGGTAGTCTTGATAAACACGTTCTCCACTATGCTACGGGTACAGCCAAGGCTATATCTGCTTTAATGGTTTAGCTTCAGTTTTTTAAGGTGTTGCTTCTGATAATGTTTAGCTTTCAATGCGAGTTTCTTCTACACTATCATGGGCACAGATGTAGCCTTACAGACACCCAACCATTATAACAATCACTTGTAAGACTGATGACTTACCTAAGAAAGTTTCAAAACCTGAAGCTTCTCTGTAAGGTCTTCATCCTGGACTTCCCATAGAAAGAAATCGACAGGAACAAGAATTTCTGACTTAGGATTGTAGTGCGCATGGACTAAAGATTTCAGTAGCCATCCAGATAAGTATGTACTTTCACTAAAATGGTGGTGATTCTTCTTGGATATGATAGGCAGTTTTCCTTCTGCCATCGCTAGTTACCAATAAATCGGATTACATGGATAATTCTTCTCACTGGTTGCTTATGATTTTTATTTGTTGGTCACCCGATAATTTGATTAAGCATCCCATTTCATAGCTGTTTAATCTGTTTTTGAAGACATTGGATACAGTTCATGTTAGTTCACACAAATCCTTAGAGGAAAGACTTATTGAGTTTGGGTTCAGGGCCGGCCCTGAGCTCATGGGGCCCAGGACGAACTTTCAAAATAAGCCCCCCCCCCCCCCCCCCCCCCAATACATAATGTAAGAAATATTAAAAAAAAGGTATAGCCAAGGATTGAACTTAGGACCTTTAGTATACAAGTCTACAGTAGTAACCACTACACCACAATATCTTCATGTCTAAAGGGGCCCATGGTGCATACTAGTTCTATTTGAGATACAAAAATATTAACATATATTTTTAAACTAATTTTTTTGGGCCCCTCATAATCCGGGGGGCCCTGGGCGGTCGCCCTGGGCCAGGGCCGGCCCTGTTTGGGTTCCATCATTCTTCTCCTTTATGTGAGAGGAAAGTATATACATACTGAAAGATCTAGATTCAGTCTTCTGTCAGCGAACCTTTTTCCTCACTAATAAACACAAGTTTATTTCGGCGTCATGATCAAATATCACATTTCAACGACTTCCGTTGGATCATTGAATGTTACATTTCATTTGTAGCAAGAATTGCAGTTTTCTCAAATTTGCTATGGATTCATTGTCAGATATGCTTTAATAACTCTTTTCTAATTTCCTTCTCCTGGGCTTGGTTAGATATTTGGTCAAGAAGCGAATCAGATGGCGGCTCACAAGGTTGTGCATGCCACCCTAAAAGGGCCTAGTGTGGTAAAGGAGATCTGCATTGGCCTCACTCTGGGCTTGCTGGCTGGCGGCATGTGGAAGATGCACCACTGGAACGAGCAGCGGAAGACCAGGGCCTTCTATGACATGCTGGAAAAGGGTCAGATCAGTGTGATTGCTGCTGAAGAGTAGCTTGCATTTTCCCATTCATCATGCAACGAATGTTTTGTTTGATTGAATCTTTTGAATGTGAATAAGCTCAAGAACTCGATGAGGCAGAGAACATCAGTCTCTCATTTTTGAAGCCTTTGAAAATTGTTCAGATCAGTGTGATTGCTGCTGAAGAGTAGCCTGCAATGCCCCATTCGTCATGCAAGGAATGTTTTGTTTGATTGAACCTTTTGAATGTGAATAAGCTCAAGAACTAGATGAGGCAGAACATCAGTCTCTCATTTTTGGAGCCTTTGGAAATTGTTCAGAGCCCTAGTTCTTTCATAACACAAGCCTGTCCATAAAATTGAGAGCCATTTACTGTTATATGACAACTAGAACTTGGCCCTCAGTTTTGTCACTCTTCTGATACTTGTTTGGGTTAGATGTAGCATTAGCGAACTATATTACAACGAGGGTTCACACAAAGAATCATGTTATAATTCCATGATACTTATATAGTTCAAATCAGAATGCTTGATTCTCAGTTTTGTCACTCTTTGGGATACTTGGAAATTCAAATTATTATACAATGAGAGCGTATGTACACTATGCTACTGCAAATGCCTTTACCTGGAAAATTTGTAAAAGAAACAAGGCCATTAGGTTTCAAACTCGTGTCATTTACACAGAGGGGTAAGTGAAAACAAGTTTATCAATTGAGGTCTCGTTTGGTACACTGTAATGTAATCGTAATCACAATGTAATCAAATGAAAAAGAAAAAAAATTGATTACATTACGATTACATTACAGTGTACCAAACGAGGCCTGAACCATTTTCTTATGTTGCATGAGCACTATAATTTAAAATACTATAAAAGATTATATATATAAAAGTGTACTCCACACACACACCTCCCACCCCTCACACTCCCCTCTGGCTGTCCATCCACCACCCCTATGCCAAGACAAAGCTGATGCATATAGTACTGAAGACTGTGTGACAAAAACTTGCTGCTGCTGTATCAGTACAGTAGTCTTTCTTTGTACAATTGTACTACAGTAATATAAAACTTTAATGTTTTACTTTTGTTAATAATCGTCTCCAGAAACTTATTGCTCAGGGACCACACTCAGGTTGCGCATCTCTGTAGTATCATCCTCACCTCAATTTCCTACAAGTTAGGTATGATATCATGTCATTCCTACTTCCTTAATTTTAGATTGATGAACACATTTTTTTGAAAGAACACTTCTACAGGGGGGGGAGGGTTTAACAGCCGTGCCACATGTCCCTCCCTCATTAGTTGGGATTGGGAGGACTAATGTTAGCTGGGGGCTGTATCTGTGGGCTGAATTTGTGCCGACAGAGGAGGACACGTGACAACGGTTTAAACTGCGGTCCCCCCTAAAATTATGACGATGCCAAGAGATGATCTGCGGTTGATAATTGACCACCTTCCTTTGATATATTACCGATTCCGAACAAACATCCAACCTACCTTTGATCCTTCTTTGTTTTTTTTTTACTTTGAAAAATTACAATTTTTATCAAACCTTTTTCATTTGTTTGGAACGACCACGTAAAGTAAATTCTTGGAGTAAAAAAGTGAATCATTGGGATAAGCAAATGGAACCATTTTCTCTTATATATTTTTCTTTGGAAATTAGAAAATTATTTTTCTTTTCTGCTCATTTTATTTGTATTCCGACGTTTCTCCGAAGAACTCGTGGTTCTATAAACCAAACGTGATCTACGACTATGCATAGAAGTACTGAATTAGGCTGTGTTTGATTGGACTTTTTTTTCATGAAAAATATTTCCACCACAAATTTTCCACTAATTGTAGTGTTTGGTAGCTTATATTTTCCATAGAATTATTTTTCAAAAAACTATCATTTTTCATATTTTTTTTTTAAATGGTGGAAAATAAAACTTGTCTAACCCATAGAAAAATATCATTTTTCTTGAAAAATAACTATTTTTCGTGGAAAATAATGACAATCAAACAACCAAATTAAGTTTTTCATGAAATTTTTTAACATTCTATGAATTTTTTTTTCTAATCCTATGGAATTAATTTTTTTCGTATTTTCCACCTTGCAATCAAACACACCATTAGTGAAACAGAATAAAAGCCTGAAGATGGTTTAAGCAAAATGGATTGCATATGAAAATAATTAGTTCTGCCACACCATAATTTACAAATGGACGGCATTCCCACAGAAACCATTATACAATTACATAGGTGCACCTACCTAATCCGTCTAGTGGTCTTTGCTTTGTTATATATGAATCTGACGCAAGCATAGAGCTACTTGAATGATTTGATTGCTCTACTAACTGTGAAGCATTCTCCTCCGTCCATAAATATTTTTTTTCATTCTTTTTATATAGGTCAGCCACCAGCCCACTAGCCCACCACACAGCTACAATTTCTAATTGGGGCCGGCTATACACACCCCATGACCTGCTAAGGACACCCCACATAACTTAAATTTTATGTTAAAAGACCAATATACTCCCAAGTCTTTCTAAGAACACCCAAAAAAAAAAAAAAAAAAATTCTGCGACAAGCACGACAAATACTTGTCGAACGGACAATGGTCTGTTCGACAAGTATTGGTCGAACATGTCTTATTCTGTTCGACAAACACTGGTCGAACGTGTCTTCTTGTGTTCGACAAAAACTGGTCGAACATATTATAATCGAACATGCCATCTTCTGTTCGACATATTCTGGTCGAACGTACACACTATAGTTCGACTGTCTCGGGTCGAACATTGCTCTGTGTGTTCGACAAACCAGGGTCGAACCTACCCGTGAATACACCCAAATTTTTTTCTAATTTTTTTTTTGTTTTAACAACAATTTATGGTCGACGGAGGGGGGATCGGAAAGCGGGGGGAGGAGGAGGAGGAGGAGGAGGAGGAGGAGGCGGCGGGTCCGGGGGGGTCGGCGGAGGCGGGTCGGGGGAGGAGGCGGCGGCGCGTCGGAGGAGGAGGAGGGTCGGCGGAGGGGGGAAGGGAAGGGGAGGGGTGTGCTCAGCAGCAAGGGTAGAATAGGAAAAAAAATTTTTTTTTTTTTTTTTTTTTTTTAAATGGGGTGTCCTTAGCAAGTGTGGGGTGTGTATAGCCGTGCCCTTTCTAATTACATCATCTATTTTGATATTCTAGTATATTTTAAAACGTTCAGACCCATCAATGTAATATAATGATAATTTCTAAAGACACTCCATATTTTACTTCAGTACGATCCTATCCATTAGAACTTCAACTTATAATAATAATTTTAAAGGCACTCCATATTTTACTTTAAGACAGTCCATTAGGACTGCCAACTTTTCAACTCCGTTCGCACTCTATTTTAATATTCAAATTCTTTAGGACCGTCAACTTTGCTGACGGTCTTACTTTATGTTAGGACTGCCAACAAGTTAGGAAGACTTGACTGTCCTGAAATAAAATGTAGAGTGCCTTTAGAAATTACCTAAGAGCATCTCCAACCCTATTGTGAGTTTGAAAAAAAAAATGGTTGCCACATAAGAATGACAAGCATTTTTTTCAAAAGTACTTCTCCATTGCAAATGTGAAATAAAGTATGGAGTTGACATGGTAAGGAGAATGTGAAATTGGTTGTCTAGATTTAGACAATGCACTTCACAATAATTTTATGTCCACATCATTAATTATGAAGAAAAATATTTAGGCTTAATTGCACTTTGCTACCCTCAACTATTACCATTTTTCAACTTTGTACCCTAAACTATTTTTTGTAACAATTTGGTACCCAGATGTTATTTTGGACTAAAATGCCCCTACCCCTAACCCTCCCCCCTGCATGCTCCGGCCGCCCCCCCTGCTCACTCCGGCCGCTCCGCCCCCCCCCCCCCCTCCCGCCCCCCACCCCCCCCCCTCTGCTCGCTCCGGCCGCCCGCCCGCCCTCGCCTCTCCCCTAGGCCGCGGCAGCACGGGAGGAGGGGGGCTGGGGAGGGAGGGCGGGGCGGGAGGCGGGACAGGGGGTGGCCGAAGCTAGCAGGGGGGCGGCCGGAGCTAGCGGAGGGGGGGGGGGGCGGAGCTAGCAGGGGGAGGGGGTGGGGCGGCCAGAGCTAGCAGGGGGGGTGGCCGGAGTGGGGAAGGGGGTGGAGGGAAGGAAGAGGGAAGGGCATTTTCGGAATTTTTGAAAAATTAGGTATCAAGTTGAAAAAAAATAATAGTTGAGGTACCAATTTGTTACGAAAAAAAGTTTATGGTATCAAGTTGAAAAGGCGGAATAGTTGAGGGTAGCAAAGTGCAATTAAGCCAAATATTTATAAAAAGAAGAAGAGTGAAGTTGTCTTGGAAGTTGTAAAAAAATACTTTATATTGGCTTCTTATTACTTTTGCATTGGAGAAGACTTTTCAAACTAATTCTCTTTTGTGAATGTAATCTTGCCACATATAGAAGACATTGTCTTGTGTCCCATGCTACCTAAGAATCACAACACAAAATAAGACAATAGGGTTGAAGATGCTCTAATACTAGTATATATACACATGCGTTGCATATATTTTAATTGTCTTTTACATTGCACGTACTTTAATTGTCTTCTAACTAATTTTGTTTATATTTGAAAAGAGCAAAAAAATACTTAAATAATAAAATAATGTATTGAAATATCAAAAGATATATTTTGTAAGTACCAACTTACCCTTAGTAGAATATATTATTTTTTGTATTGGAACAAAAATTTAAGAGTATTTTTGGAATAAAAAGTTTCTCGGTAAAACTTAACTTTTTACATTATATAGTAGAAAAGATAATCTTGTAATCCTATTATACTCAAATAAATTTTTTTAGTGCGTCCAATTTGTATCCGACTCGACACTGCTCACATATTTCGAGTGTCTGGTGAAGACGAATACATTGATGGCAACTCATACCAACTAAGAAAAATGCATAGGTAAAGATCAAGCACAAGACTAATACCACAAATTAAACTTAACAAAGTACATAATAAAGGAGAGAGAGAGAGAACATAAGAGCAACATACATCGATGGATACTTGAGAAGCATCTTAATCCAAAAAAAAAAAGAAACAACACCTAATAGTGTCCCTAATATAATGCAGATTCTCAGAACTGGAACATGTCGGCCGACGCCATGATCGGCGGCAGCGCCGGACACGGGAGCTGCCACGGCCTCAGCAGCGGGTCTGGCATCTCGGGGATGTCCACAGCCATCCCGCTGAACTCCTCCACGAACCGCAGCACCGAGCTCAGCGACCGCAGCCGCTCCGTCAGCTCCGCCACCTGGGTCCTCAGCACGGCGTTGTCCCCGCCCACCGCGAGCAGCTGCTGGGTCATCACGCCGAGCTGCATGGCGATCCGCACGTTCTCCTCCTTCAGCTGCGCCGCCTGGGCCAGCAGCTCGTCGAGCCGCTGCTGCTTCCGCATCCGCGACCGCCGCGCCGACTCCCGGTTCGACAGCATCCTCTTCCGCTTCCTCTGGTCCATGGCCAGCTCCGGGTCCTCCTCCGAGGGGGACCTCGATCGCGACGACGACGACGACATGGCGGATTCTACCTCTTGGAGGTTAGTGATTAAAATTAGGTTTTTATATTAATATTGGGATCTTTGGGTGAACTTAATTGGGGAAAAATAGAAATTTAGGTTCTAATCGAGCAATTCATGAGATGACATAGAAGTAGTGGAGGAAGATGACGGAGAAGGACTGGAGGATCGGACGACGGAGGAGATCGGCGTAGTTCATAAAGGGCTAGAGTTCAGTTCCTGATGGATTTGATTTCATGAACAGAATCGCTAATCCAAAAGAAGCCTCTTTTTTGTTGCAAATTTGGGGGAAATCGATTGAAAAGCTGAGATCTTTAGCACAAACAACACTAAAATAGCATATTTCAGAACAGTAATTCGTTACCAAAAACCCTAAAATCGGAACTTTTTGAGCTGGAGGTCGATTCCGACCACAGAATCCACTCAAAAATTATCAGATCTCAACCAAAAAAAACTGGATTTGGGCAATTCAGGAACCTAAATCAAACCCTAAAATTAGAAATTTACTGAAAAAAGAAGGGGAAGGGGGGGGGGATAGCAATACTCCGCTGGAGATGTCGCAAACCCTAATTTCAGAGAAGAGGAAAAGGAGGGGAAGGTTGAGATTGGTCTTGAAATTGGGGATTTATAGAATGGTTCGGGGTCATTTTGGGAAGAGGAGGAGGTGTATTTTGGGAAGCTTGGAGTGATTTTTTTAATAATATTTTGGGGAAAGTGGGAAGATTCTTCCTTCCAACCATCTTTCTCAAGTGGGTGGTAGGTTATTTCAAGCTTGAAGGAAATGGCCAGCAGTCACAGGCTGTAAAGTTACACTTTTTGTTCCGAAAATGCCCCCGTGTGAAAATATTCTTAACTTATTTTAAAAGTAATTTTATTCTTACTTAAAAGTATTTTAATATGTCATCCAGTAAAATACCATAAAAATACCAACAAGTAGTCAATCGTGCATTTCAAACTATAAAAAAATAAACGAAGATCCGAGGGATCAAAGACCGACATAACCTAAGAAGAAAATCTGGAATAAGAAAATCCAATTATACTGTGACCTCAAAAAAAATGAAGAGAAATTTTGACTTACCCCCCACTTGCATTACCCATATTAAGGGTGCACCCCACAGTTTTACATTAATGAAGAAATATTTCTATTTTGGACGAAAACCGTCAAAAAATTAAATTTTGGACGAAAATGTCCTTGGGTTCTTCCTTCCTCTTTGTTTTTTCTTCCCCCTCCCCCCGGCCACTGCCCCCCCCCCCCCCCCCTCCCGCCACCGCTCTCCCCCCTCCCAGCCACCGCCACCGCCTTCGCTGCCCCCCCTCCCCACCTCCGACGGGCGGCGGCAACAGTAGCGACAGCGGCGGCGGCAACAGCGGCGGTGGCAGCAATTGCAACGGCGACGGCGGCAGGAGCGACGGCGGCGGAGGCAGGGAGAGGGAGGGGGAGGGGAGCGGAGGCGATGGCGGGGAGGGGGGGGAGCGGTGGCTGCGCGGGGAGGGGGAGGGGGAGGGGAAAAAAACGAAGAAGAAGGAAGAACCCAAGGGCATTTTCGTCCAAAATTCAATTTTTTGACGGTTTCCGTCCAAAATGGGGGTATTTCTTCATTAATACAAAACTGTGGGGTGCACCCTTAATATGGGTATTGCAAGTGGGGGGTAAGTCAAAATTTCTCAAAAATGAATGCTTGCAGAATACATATTCACTAGAGCATTTACAGTGGTAACACTCCAAAGCATATTCCAAATCACTTCAAACCATACTCCAATAATTAATTTTGGGGTATTTTCTTGATGTTGGTACACAGTGGTATAATCTAAATAAACACTCCAAATTGACAAGTGGCAACATTCTATTTGTTTTTCTCCTTATTTTTCTTTCATAATTGACAAGTGACAATACTCCAAAAAAAGAATGAAGGAAAAAAGTAAATATGATGGGCCCGCAAGTAATATAGCTCAACTAGTGGACTCTCCAAATTTCAAGAGTCTCTTAGCTTTCTACTATTTTTTAAGTGTGGATAGGAGTCCATTGAAGCCATTAAGTGCTACAAAATTTGGTTAAAGATCAAATATAGCACTTGAAATTAGTCTCACTGTGGATGCTCTAAAGTGCTGAAATATTGTATTGCAGCATTGGTGGATTACAATGTTAGATGTAAGTGATTTAATAGGATCCTTCTTAATTGATAATTTACGTAAATAACACTGGACAACATTTATTGTCGGGACGTCTCCAAATGCATTGTTAAAGGTTAACGTGTATGTCGAATATTAGGTCTCGTTTGATTTGCGGAATCAAAATATTGGAGAAGAAAAATCATATGGTATGCTAAAGAAAATAAACAGAAAAACAAAAAATGATTCTTCCATTGATTCACCTTTTTCACCTCAAATTATTCACCTTTTGTCCCAATTGTTTAGGTTATTTCAAACACCGGAAAAAAATAATAGGAATTGTAATTTTCAAAGAAAAAGAAATGGAATTTGATTTCTTTGCTTTCCTTCTTGCGAACCAAAAATGGTGCATTTAGAATTGGAATTCGAAACTATATAAATATATTTTATTTTTTTTATACGGTAGGATCTGAATATATTATTTTTGGATACTGTAGGATCTGAATATAGATTTTATTTATCCGGATGTGAATATGAATTCCACTATGTTAGATTTAAAATATATATTAATATTGATATGTAAGTTAATCAAAATGTAACTTAACCTATATGAAATCTTCATTTTTATTAATTTTGAATTTTAGTTTCTCTATAGAACCCTATTATATCCTACTAGTAAATACACGTGCTTTTGTACGTATAATAATGTATAATAATAATATTATTCAATTATAATCAAATAACTCTTCTAACTCATGTGGTTAAGGTGTGATACATTTTTTTTGTTTTGTTGAGTTCGATTTTCTATGTTGAAAAAATTAAACGTTTTTTAATAATTTTTTTACACAATTAAATTCTTTTTTAAATAAAATGGACCGTGGTATAATGACGGCTTAGACGACTCAAAAATGAGCCATTTTGAAACCTCATTATATAGTGGAAGACTAGTATTCATAGTCGGTATATCCAAATCATCATAATCCCTTTTTTTTTCATATACACTTATTAACTTTTATATCCAAATCATTGTTAGAAAACATACATGGATATAGTAATAATTAAGGTATCCGCTATTTTTATATGAAAATCCATATAATACAATAGTGCTATTGACTGACGAGGAAGAGCCCGAAAGTTTTGTAGAGGCTATGGAAGACGAACACATGCAAGAGTAGATGAAGGCTATGCAGGAGGAGATGAGTTCCTTACACGCCAATTCCACTTATCAGCTGGTGCGGTTGCCAAAGGACAAGAAGGCTTTGAAGAATCGATGGGTGTTTAAAGTGAAGCAGACGGATGATGCTACTCGTCCTCGATACAAAGCAAGGCTGGTAGTTAAAGGCTACGGTCAGCGGAAAGGTGTAGATTATGATGAGATCTTTTCGCCTGTCGTCAAGCATTCGTTTATTCGGGTGATGCATGCTAGTTGTAAACTCATCTAAAAAACAAGAGTGCTTTACAATCTTTGAGAGAGAGAGAGAGGATTAAGGACTATTGTGAAGGAGAGATTGCTTCGAATAATTTTTCGGCATCTCTTGTTCTTCGGAGTCCGCAATCAAAAAATTTCTTCTTTCAAGTGAGTTGTGGTGATCCATGTTGGATCGGGAGGAGCTTGTAGAGGGTGTATTCTCTTTATTCCATTAGTGGAGGTTCTTCAGGGTTGGACTCCGATCGTCCCGTGATTTTTTCCGCAAGGATTTTTCACGTCAAAAAATCTTTGTGTCTGCGATTGTGTTTGGCGTTTTTGGTTTGTGTGCTTTTGCTCGGTTCTCTCACAGGACTTTCTTGTTTGGGGAAACGATTTTCGCGCTTTGTTCCCAACAAATAGCAATACATTTATCCCAAATATTTGAGACCGACAATTCTTTAAAATTGTAATTCACATTGGTTTAGGTTTACTTCTATTCCTAATAGTTCATTTAACTATTATTTTAATGTACCTCCTAACAGAAGCATATATTGATCTACGATGTACATGTTCAAATCTGACGATTTTCTCTAGTCCTACCATCACATCAATTGATGACATCCCTGATTTTGTTTTGAATGAAGTTGTATTTTTTTATTTTATCTTTCATCCATTTATATTTCTGCTATAAGTAATTTTTGAAACATGTTATTTCTTAATTATCTAACACTTTAAATCATAAAACATTTATGGTCTTTTGGAAATCCGTGTAATACAATCCATAAATTTATGAGTTAACAAAAACAAAAAGCCTAAAAGCAACAAGGCCATGTTTGGTTCGTAGAAACATGATCTTTGAAAAAGAAAGCTATTTCTTTTTGGTATTTGGATGTCAAAAGAAACAAGTACGAAAGAAAATTATTTTTTCGAAAGGCAGAAAAATAGGGAAAAAAAATTGTCCTCCACCAATCAAATAATTTAGATTCACATTTTCTTCCAAAATTTTTAATATTTTCAAATACCGAAAAACAAATTGACTAGAATTACAATCTTTCATAAAATAAAATAAAATAAAATAAAGAATCCGTTTCCTTTTCTTTTCGGGAACCAAACTGGATCCAAGGAGACAGACAATTATTTCAGAGTACAATAATCTGGACTGACGTCGAACGTTGCACTGTCATGGAGAGGACAATTATTTCAGAGTGAGTAGGCACATAGTATTGGGCATCTCATTTTTCCATATTACTTCAAATAAATTGACCCCCCACCAAACATTAATTTGTGACCACTTTCATTGCACCTAAGGGTCTCTGTTTGTTTCCTTGCAAGCGAGATCAAGTGTGAAAGTTAAAAATATGGTTCTCTCATACAGTATATATGCATGTTGGTTGCAAGTGAGATGATCAAAACTTATTTTTTTTGGAAGTTTCCAAACCTGAAGTTTTTTTTTTGTTTGGATGTATAGCTCAAGTCTAGAGTGGAGTAATTATTTTAGGTTTTTTTTATAAAGGCACTGTAAAACTTATTCAAAACTAGTTCAGAATCGAAACTAGTCCAGTTTTGAGATACTTTTATTCAGGACAGCCAAAAACTTATGCACGTCCTCTCAAATTCAAGCATTCTAACGTCTACTCTCTCTCTCTCTTCAAAATCAGTTCTCTCATTCTGCATCTCCTCCAATTGAAAATCCTAAATTTTTTCTTTTCCACCTTCTCTAATTCCAAACATCAATCAATTTTTGTGATGGCACACAAAGCTTCTTCACTTCAAAATCCTAAATTTCTTCCTTCTCCGATTCCGCCATCTTCTCCATCTCTAATTTTTATATTTTATATTTCATTCTCATAAATCTTCTTCTCAATCCTTATTAATACCCAAATATCGTAATGTCGTGATATAAAATATATTTAGGATGAGCTTTGGACGAATTTTTGAAATATGGAACCCATTATAAGATTTCAAAGTAAGAAATTTTGCCACAGTCGCGCCTGGAAAGACTTAATATTGTAGAATTTTTCTACAGTCCTGTATGTTGTCAGGACTGTAAAAAATTTCTACTGTCATGAATACTTCAAGGACTTAATATTAACATATGATTCATCAGTAGAATAAAAATTACTTAAAATTATCAAACTGTTAGTGTTTCTAAATGGAAACTATATTGTATTGGAGAATACTTTAACAAATTAATGGCACTAAAAACTTTCAAAATAATGGTTTGATATTTTTGTGTACCATTGGATTGATTTGACAAATAGTTAAACCATAAGTCGTAATTTGTTTTTCGTAAATATTTGGTGTTGCTAATGTTGTGAAGAATATAAAACACACATAGTTGAGGTCAAATATTGTATAGCTAGAAAGAAGAACTACTTTATAATCAGAATTAACTGTGAAAAACTGAAAGAACCATCATATACTTAAGACTGTCAATTGACAGTCCTACTAATTGAAGGACAGTAAAAAAATTTGACCAAAATTTTGCTTGCAATTGGTAGGACTAATTTTGACAGTGCTAAAAAAAAATATGTTGTTCATGGAATGATATTTTTCTTTAGACCTGTCAAAATTTTTGAAAGTCCTGATTATAGATATGGCTGTCAAAATTTTTGTGAGTCCATCTTCATCCCCATTGCAACTGTGGGCGAATTTTCGAAGTCCGAAATTCCAATTTTGAAAATCCGCCCAAAATTAACCATAAACCAAAATTTAGTTCCTAAAAGATCAAATTTATGCATGAACATGGATTGAAAACATTCTAACTTCTGTAGAATATTGGATTTAGGATTTTGGAATTTTGGAGAGAAAAGGGGAAAAAGAAGACAAAGGCGAAAAAAGGGGCTTACATACTAGGTAGTGGGTAGCCCTAAGCAACTTTTTTCAGTGACAAACTTATAAAAAAAAACAAATATATGCAGCTCTTAGTAAGTTTTGTAGTGCCTTTATAAATTATTTTATTTTAATTGGCAAAAAGAAACGAAGTGAATACTGAAAGCAAGCACCCACTGATGACCCTCCTCAGAGGTGGAACCAAGTAAGGGTAGCCCACCCCAATTTTTTTTCCTCGGTTTTATCATGTCGAAGGAGACCGCTTTTATCTTTGCCAACAATGACGGATCTTAGTGAGGACTAAGGGGGACATGACACTTTCATTCTTTTTTTATTTTATTAAAATAAATTTAAATTTTAGATATTACCAACTTCAAAAATACAATATGACATATCCAAAATGTAATTTACCTCTCTAAAAATATAAATTATCCATCAAAAAAATTTAGTATAACTTCACCATTGTTCGCGATCTCATGTGGAGTGGCCCAACAAAGAGAGAGAGAGGGAGACAGGGAGAGAAAGTACTTCGAACCACTTCTACTCTGGATGTGGAGGCGAGAGCGAGAGTTGGTTATGCTCACTTTCTTTTCTTTTTTGACGAAAAAGGACAAGAACTCTGAACCATCATATCATCCACTTCCACTTCCACTTCAAAAGGTAAACAAAAATGTCGTAAGTATAAAGGGAGCCTCCATATGCAGTAACTAAACACCACCTTATTGGAACTATCTCCCAGTAATTGTGTAATTTTAGAATTATAATTGGTGTGAATTAAACATTTGGATAATTTGCAACTAAGTATCAAAATATCATAAATTTTGTTAGATTTTTTTATATTATTTCCTATAATTTTTTAATATTTTTATATATCTACATGATCACAGATCGAAATATATTATTTCGTCTTTGTCCATTCTTTGGTAGGCTGTATCTGGTGGATTTAATGGTATAAACTTGGCTTGATTGATGACAAATTTTATTCACATTGGCTCTTCATGAACTTGTCCCTACAATTTCATTGGTGATTAGCAAAAACAATTGTAAAACTAGAAGACTATTATTGTTTCAATCATATTCTCGGCATTTGATAATTCCTTTTCAAAACAATCATGGAATAGAATAGAATAGAACATAATTAATGCAGGACTTTAATGTTCGTGATATATATACAAACCAGTGGCAATATCATTATCTAATGTTAGTCTATATTAGACTTCGGTTGCTTAAGGTTTTAGAACACTCTCAACTGGGGGTATCTGGATTGAATGAAGTGACATCACCTTTCAAAATCCATGATGGTTGATATTTGGGATATTAGACTTTGGCGTCTTACATAATAGTTTGATATTAGAATTTGAATTTCTAAAATGTCCGACATTAATATTTGGGTCTTAAAATTACTGTTTACTTGTCTACGTGAACAGTAATTTACGATCCAAATACTAATGTCGGACATTTCGAAGATCCAAACTCTAATATCAACTATTAGGTGAGATCCGATGACTAAATAACCCTTGATATTTTTCTCAATTGCTGCACGTTGTGAGTGGCTATTCTTCTAAAGTTGTACTTTCATTTCTTTCTTCTCTTTCTAGTCAAATTCCATGGGCCATGGCAAACACAAGTATAAGAAGACGGATACGAGAGAGAGAGCGAGATCGACACTATTACTTAATCAAGAAGCCTTAGCTATGCATGGGTTGAATTCATTCAAACATGTGCTAATTGGGCAGAGTCTCTTTCTTATTTCAATTTTTCTCTCTTTCTTATTTTAATTTGAACTAAGTAACGTCAGTATATGAGTTTAAAGTTTAAGTTCTGATATATTTAATTAAAAAAATTCTATTTTTATTTTTTTATTTTTTTATTACACCCTCATTTCTAACATGTGTTTGTTGACACTATGTACTCATGTTCAGGATATAATAGAAATAAGATTAAATTTTTTAATTAGTCATGTCATGACTTAAACTCTAAACTTATAAAATCTAGGATCTAAGCGCTAATCAACCCTTTAATTTTTCTCTCTTTTTCTCTTTTCCAAAATTTTCTTATTTTAACATAAACTATTAGTAAATTTATTTACTTGTCTTCTCACTTTTATGATTATTTTTTCACTTGTACGGATGTTTCCCAAAATTTTTACACATTACCTACTATGACAATAACTTTTGATAAGAATCCCCTTTGTTTCTTAACTAATATATATATATAAATTCACCCTTTTAATATATATATATATATATATATATATATATATATATATATATATATATATATTTTTTGAATAAGGGTGAATTTATTCCTCGCATATAGCGGAAAAGGTATTAGAGTACAACATCACAACTCTCCATGCCCCAATACTAATATTATGGGGCCATTACAGATATATCGAATTCTATATTATGTAGAATTCCAATAGGAGGGGTAGTCAAGCCCTCAAAGATACGTCTGTTCCGCTCCTTCCAGATGTGCCAAATAGACGTAGCAAGACGAACTCTTGCTCTTCTAGCCCACCCCGGATCCCGGCCTCTGTGATCTCGGATCCAGCTGAGGATGCTCCGGATGTCTCGATCCGCCCCAACTCCTCCTCTCAGCTGTGCACACTGCTCAGTCCAAATGTGCCAGGTCATCGGACAAACAAAGAAAAGATGCCCCATAGATTCATCGTCCTCATTACATAGCACACATTTGGCATCCGGGATCTGCATCCCAAACCGGAGGAGTCTGTCTCTCGTCATCAGTCTACCCCGGAGAAGACGATATGCACATAGTTGCATTTTCCGTGCAACGCCCTTGCCCAGATGAAGTCCACCTCCTCCGCCAGATCATGGTGGGTCCGAACCAAATCGTAGCAGCTCCGAAAGCAGAATAGCCCTGACCCGCCCCCCGTACCTGGGCCAGTCCAGCACCATGTATCCTCTGACTGGCTAGCGTCGATAGTAATAAGGCGAATCTCCTCAGCTAGCTGAGCGGTATAAGTATAACTCTCTGGCCTCCAGACTCCATCTCTAATGATCCGACTAAAAGTGAGCCCCCTGCCCGCTTCTCTGTCCAGCTGCCCCCCCCCAGAATATCGAGCAAGGATCTGGAACCTAACCAAGGGTCCAGCCAGAGGTCGGTAGACGTCCCATCCTTCATCTGCCTGCAAATAGCGGTCTGAAGCACCGGTCGACACCTAAGAATGGCCTTAAACGTGACCGAGAAATTGTTGTCTATCATGCAAGCCCTGAAGTTGGCCCTCCTCAGGTATCTGTTCGCCATCCATTCTGCCCAAAGCGACCCCCCTTAATGAATCTCCAGGCCATCTTCACACAAGCTGCCTTCCTGACCGAACGGAGAGGTCTCAACCCTACACCTCATTCCTCTCGAGACCGACATAACTGGTCCCAGGATATCTCGTGCATCCCTCCCCTCCAGATGAAATCAGCACAGATGGCCTCCACTTTACGAATAGTAGCCGTGGGAACCTGGATAGACTGGAACCAGAACATCGTGATGCCTGCAATAACCGAACACACGAACTCGATCCTGCCGCCGAAAGATAAACCCGTAGCTTGCCATCCTTCCACCCTCCTCTGAGCAAAGTCCACCAAGCTGTGACAATCCTGCTCTCTGGTATAGTTGACCGTCAGTGGAACCCCCAGGTATTTCACTGGGAGCTCGCCTCTGTCCACACCTAAGGCGAAGGCTCTCTCCTCCTGCTGTGTACACCGGGAGCTAAAGTAGACTCTGCTCTTCTCCCTGTTTAACTGGAGACCAGAAAGCCGTCCGAACTCCTCCATAATGTCAGAGAGCGCTCTCATTCCCCGCATGGAAGGCTGGAGAAGCACCAATAAGTCGTCAGCATAGATCAAGTAGGATACAACCGGACTCACCAATCGGAAAAGGGGAACGATCCTCTTGCTATGCACAGCCGTATCCATCATGCAGGTAAAGTACTCCATCACCAAGGTAAATAGATACTAGGAGAGGGGGTCACCCTGCCTCAACCCCCTGTTGCTACTGAAGTAGCCATGCGGCGTGCCCTGGATGAGGACAGAGAAAGTAGGGGAGCAAATGCACTCCCTCACCCTCGCAACCCACCTCTCGTCGAATCCCATGGCAAGCATCAAGTGACACAGGAAGTCCCTGTTGACCGTATCATAAGCTTTCCGGAGGTCAACTTTCACACAAGCCTTTATTCCCCCAGGTTTGCTGAACTCCCTCACCATCTCATGAGCTAGCAGGCTGTGCTCCGCTATCGACCGACCCTTGATGAACACAGCTTAATTCTGGGACACCAATCCCTGCATAATCCCCTCCATACGCCTGCATATAAGATGAGTGATAATCTTGTAAAGAAAATTACAGCAAGCAATGGGCCTGAAGTCCGCAAGAGAAGTTGCTCCCTCCTTTTTAGGAATCAGCGTCAGAAAAGTGTGGTTCATCTCCTTCAGAAGCCTGCCCTCCACAAAGAACTCCTGAACCGCCGCCAGGACATGAGTCTTAAGCACACCCCAGTGTCGCTTAAAGAACCCAGAAGAGAAGCCATCAGGCCCGGGAGCTTTGTTGGGATTGGCCTTCATAACAATATCCTCCACCTCCTCCATCCTCACAGGTGCCAGAAGCAAACTGTTTCCATGTCGGGACACCAGTCTCTTCGTGACAAGAGCAGAAAACGTGCTGGAGTAGTCTGTCTGCTGATAGAGAGCCGTGTAGAATCTGACGGCCTCCTCCTGAATCTCCACCGGGTCCCCAACAAGCCGTCCCTCAGCATTTAGAAGCCTTGGAATGCTGTTCCGGTGCTGACGGGCGCGGATCACATCGTAGAAGAATCTGGTGCAGCGGTCTCCATCTTTAAGCCAGGTACATTTAGCCCTCTGAGCCGTGCTAATCTCCTCCTGCTGGCGCATGGTGCTAACCTCCTCAATCAGGAGCTTCTCCTTGGCCGCCAGCTCCCCGTTCAGAATGTCAGCTTGGAGGGCCACCTGGATGTCCCGAAGCTCGACTTTCTTATCTGCCAGAGAAGTCCGCGGAATGGTCTTCACCTACCCCCTGATAGGCTGCTTGAGCTGCTTAAGTTTGTGCACCATGCGAAACTGAGCCGTGCCCTCCCGGAAGTGCTGCATCTCTCTAGTAACCACCTCCTCATCTCCAGCCGACAGATACCAGCTATTGTTATACCGGAATGGCCTCGCCCTCAGAGTAGGTCTCTCACTGAAGCCAACCCGGATAGGAGAATGGTCGCTAGTACCCGCCGCCAGACCTTCCGCCACCGAGTTTGGGAAGCACCTGAACCACTCACTATTGTCCAAGGCTCGATCCAACTAGCAAGCAATCTGGTTCTGAGTAGCCTTGTTGTGCCAGGTCCAGATATGTTCGGCTCGCTCCAGCCCTCACATCCCTGACAGTAGCAGACACCTCTGGAAGTCATATAGGATCGCATCCGGAACATGACGATCTCCCACCTTCTCATGGCGAAGCAGCATAGCATTGAAGTCCCCCATAATGAGCAGAGGTAGAGACAGATTGTCCGCCATGAGACCCAGATGCACAATGTCCTCCCACAAAGTCTTCCGCAGTCTCCTGTCATTGTGCCCATAGACAGCCCCCAGGATGAATCGGAACCCACCTTTGTTCACAAAAGTAACACCGATGAGTTGTTCTGATTTGTGGATCTGCACCCCTTCCCAACTTCCTTTGTTCCACCTAACCCAGATCCTTGCCATACCACATAGATCTAAGTTGTGAATGTGATCCCAATTTGTCGGAGTCCTACGCGAGAGCATAGCGGACCCTCTAATCTTCGTCTCCAGTAGGATGGCAATGTCACATGCCTCTCGTCTCAGAACCCCTCCAATCTCCCTCCATCGTCCTATGGAACACCCCCCTAATGTTCCATGCTAGGACCGACATCTAATAAAGAGAGGATGGGTCCCTCTGGCACTCGTCTGGATCGACACTCGAGGGAAGTGTCTCATCCGCCTGGTCAATGATAACATCTACCATAGAAGAAGGAGCAAGGTGGGTCTGTATCCTGCTGAGTGTAAGGGCCCAGTCAGGATTGTCCTCAATCTGGTCATCCATATCCCTCGCCTGAGGGATATCCTCCCGTGTGGCCGGAGCATGCCTTTTCCTGCTGCTGTATACCATGATCGCCAGGGAGGCCTCCGTCACCATCTGACTACCACCAGCCGCGCTCATCCCCCTGGTCACGATGGTCCTCTGTGGTATGAACGGGGCCAGTGCACCCTGCGTGCTCTCCTCTCCCTGCGGTGATCCTGACTCCAACCTCCTGTCAACCTCCATCCTTGTGTCCTCCTCCCGCTGTCTGACTGGCTCCATCTCTCTTGGTAGGTGACTAGAGGTCGCCTCCTTCCTAGGTACCTCTGTCTGAGTCGTCTGTGGCCTGGCAGTCTCCTTTCCTTTGTATTTGCACGCGCTGGTAGGATGCCCAAAGCACGTACAGTGAGAAAACATAGGGGGAACCCAGTCATACTCCACTGCCTGTGTCAGAATCTCCCCAGACAGAACCTGATACTCAAGCGTACTCGGAAGCACAGAGCCCGCCTTGATCTCCACGAAGACCCTGGCATACATCAGTCTGGTACGAAAAGTAGTGGCCTCGTCCGCTTTGATTGGCTTGCCCACAAGACTGGCAAGTCGCATGAGAAGCGGGATACTCCAATACTTCACTGGAAACTCAGGGAATCGGACCCAAATGGGGATAGCGTTCAGCACTGTCACGACCCGCACCCTGTATAGGGGCACGAGAAGTGGGTACGTCCAGCCTACGCCGCAGTGTCGGCGGTAGTAAGCTGTCCTAGGTTGCTAACTAATCTCATGCAGTGAATAAAAAGTACTTGTCCAGATATCAGCTCCGAATGGAGGACAAGTAAAGGATAGGATATACTCAATCACAGTCTAAAACACGATAAGAAAACACAGAAGTTATACCTAAGGAATTAAAGACAACAACAACTAACTACTAAAATAATACAACAATGTCTCAAATCAACTTAATACAAACTCAATAACTTAACTTTAATACAACAAGTCAAAACATGAAAGCTAAAGTAGTCTACTAGCTAATCTCCTGAATCACTCCTAAGAGTCGGAACCAAAGGTAGCTAATCCCTCGTCAGGTCCATGGTAAGTAGGGCATGTGTCCTCAGGATTATCATCTGTAATATTTTTAACAGGTCCAATCAAGACATGAACGAGTACAACTCATCTAGAAAAACCCAAGTAAATGACAAAGAACTATAAAGCAGTTATAGACAGTTTTATTGATGAGCATGGCAGTTTTATACAGGTAATGATGGCATAGAGAAACAGTAAGATACAAGAAAAGAAAGGCAACTAAAACAAGAGAAGAATCATGGCAATGAAGACTGTAATAAAAGCTAACTGAACTAGAATAACATGTACGAGTCCAGACAATACGATATAAGTCTAATGTAATCCCAGTGTGAGTCCAGTCCATATAATTTGATACCAGATGATTTCCAGTACAAGATGAGTCCAACAGTGGTCAATGAATCCAGGGTGAGTCCAACTATGATCTAACAGTGTGTTTTAAAATACCGAGGTCGACATGTAAACGGCTGTAGGTATCAGGCACATCTCTCACTGATCGGGCAAGAGATGGCTATGCTTCCGGTAGATTCCGGTGGGAGATTCCGAATTTGGGGTATGTCTACATGTCTTACTCAATATTTCCCCGCCCAGCAAGTGAATCCAAAATCGACAAAAGAATCGAGATGAGTCTGGCCAATACATGATGATTTCAGAAATGATTCCGGAATGATACCAATGACTCCAGTAATAGAGGCCAGCAAGTAAGATATGTGTCGATACATGAATCCAGAAATATCCATACGTGTTGATACAGAGAATCATATAGAACTAACTAGAACTGAAATACAGTAATCGACGAATAAATGAGAGAACTATCAGAGAATGTACTCGCCTGATACTCTGAAAAGAGTAGTGTAATATCAGATGTCTGTACCAGGGTCACAATGTCCTAAAATAGAGCAATATAGTTATGACATGTCCAAAATGAAGGTAAATGAAATCTACAATGCAATCTATATGATTTCTAAGCCAATCTAGGTCAAAGTCAAACTAGGTCAACACTACAGTCAAACTAAGTCAAATCAAGTCATATTAGGTCACAAGAAGTTAAACTAAGTCATACAAGATCAAACAAGGTTAAACAAGTCTAATCTAGGTTAAAGTCAACTCTTGGTCAAACATTCTAGCCAAACTAGTCAAGTTATCTAGGGTTTAGTCAATAGTGGTCAGACTAGTCAATACTAGTCAACATGGTCAAGCTAGGTCAAAGTCTAGGTCAATCTTAGACTAACTAAGATTTTGGTTAATCATAGACTAGTCAATAAAGTAATTAGGTCAAGGGTCAACTCTATAAGGCTATCTCAAACCAATCATAGGCTAACATGTCTTAGGATACCTAAGATACTATACCACAATGTTAAGGTATAACCAATTATCTATACAAGTATATCACACAAAATATATATAGTACAATACCAACCTTAATCCTGTAATCAAGCTAATCCCATACTCCAACTCAAGTCATGACTCAACTCTAAGTATTCCACTTAACCCCATACATATCTTAATCTACTTAGGACTACCCTCATAATCCATATGGTTAACCTAATCATCTAGTTAGGGTTTAGTCAAACCTTAGTCAAATAGTCCTCCTAAGTTCATCCAAGTCATTTCTAGGTCAATTAGGTCAAGGTTGACCTATAGTTGACTTTGGTCAACAATGGTCAACAATGGCTACCTAGGTCAACCATTCAAGAGCAAATTAGGCCAAGTATAGGGCAACCCCCTATTAGCCATAGGCTAGTATATCTAGGACACTACCACATATATATAGGTATCTTAGATATATACTCATATCTATACAATATATATATACATAGGCCATCTCATATATATATATATACATATCTACAATGTATACACCATATACCCAACTTATATAATACCATATATATACTCAACTATACATATGCCAATATCTATATACATAACCAACTAAATATATATATATATATATATATATATATATATATATATATATATATATATATATATATATATATATATATATATTATATATGTTATGTATACACATATATATATAGCTAACTATATACATAACATATATAATATATATATATATATATATATATATATATATATATATATATATATATATATATAGAGAGAGAGAGAGAGAGAGAGAGAAAAAGATGAGAGTGAAAGGGTGTGAGAGGGTGTGTGTGTGAGGGGGGGGGGGGGGGGGTCATGGGAAGGCAGTGGTGTGTGTGTGTGTAGACAGCAGGGGGGTTTCTGTTCTCAGAAAACTGAGAACCAACACAACACACACACATACACATATATATACCTATTTATATACACACCCATATCTACATATTTAGACACTCACATACACTATACATAGACACACACACTCATATACACATACACTCACATATACAATGTATAAATACACAAATACATATATATATATATATACTCAAAAATTGAATTGAAATTCAAATATAAAACCTGAAAAATACACTGAAATGGGAACACTGAACACAGTGAGGATATTTGGGGGGGAAACCCGACTTCAAAGCCCAAAACCTAACTAAGATGCCCATACAGTGGTTGGTAATCGTGCCCCTAGGTGTGTACGTGTCGTAGGTGTCCCCAGGTGTGCACTACGACACGACATGGCGTGTCCAGGTATTAAAATACCAAATCGGGTAAACAGTTCAGTCACCGCGTCGTGCACGACTTCATGTGTCTCGTGATCACGTGGGTAGATTCGTCTAGGGTTACTCTAAGTGTCCAGCACCCTGAATCGAGTCGGGGTCATGTCGTGTCCGAGTAAGAGAGGCGTATCAGAGCCTCGAGTTCGTGTTTACAGTGTCAGTGAGTGACCAGTGCAGAGGCGATTTCGTGTCCGATACGACATGTGGTCGCATGAAACTTCGTGGGTAGGTTGTCAGAAGGTGCCCCTACCCTCGTGCCAAGTGGCACGTGTCCACGTGTTGGGTCGTGTTCGCAATCAGTGTCGAGTAGCAGGACAGCGTGCACAGTCTCGTGCACGCGTGTCGAAGGGTCGTGTGCTCCATACGTGGCACGTAGAGCCTTGTGCTCGTGTCAGGGTGTAGCCTAGGTCTAGGGCTAGGGTTTAGGCCTGACACTTTGTGTCCACGTCGTGTCTAGACACGACACGAAGGCCGTGTCAGTACGTGTTTTAACACTGTGTGCAGTGTAAACTAAACCAGTGCGCTTGTGATTACGTGTCCGATACGACACGAGATGACATGGCACTTGGGGGCTGACATGTCAGTCATGGCCCCTTCGTGTCCACCAAAATTGGTGTGTCGAAGTGTCGTGTACAGTGAGAAATGGAGCTCGAGCAACAGGACATAGTGTATGTGTGTGTACAGTATATTCGTGTCCATTTTGGACACGGACACGACTCGAATTCGTGCTCAGTCAGCTAGGGTTGTGTCCTACATGTCTAGGGCTACCCAAAAATATATTTTGTTTCACAAAAACACAACATTAAAACCTAAGTGGCATTTCACCAAACACTGCAATTTAAACACAGATACGTGTCCGATACGGACACCAAACCAAACCTATTTTCTACCAAACTTGGCCCACAGTTAGGGTTTACCTATATACATGCAATTATGAAGAGAAAACACAATATTAACAAGGTTTAGGGATATTTACCTATGAGTGCAAAATCCTCAATAATAGGCCTATTTGAATGAAATCTTCCTTCAACTCCTAATGTCCAAAGCTCCACAATTCTTTGCTAGCAAGCCACAATTGGTATCCTCTAGTGTAGGGGGTTCCAATGCAAGAAACTAGGCTCAATTTGGAGTCAAATTGGTTAAATGGTGAGGGTGTGAAGTTGTAGGAAAAATTAGGTTTTTAAGTGTAATGAAAATGAGGTGTGGATGAAGGAGGGTGTGTTTATATGGAAGGGGGTAGGGTTGGGCTGCCATGGGTAGGGTAGGGGTAGATATTTAGGGTTCATCCACCTTGCTAACTTAGCTCCTAAGTCTTTGACTAAGGGGATAGATATTTCTAGGTTTCTAAAATATCTAAAAGTAAAATATCTAGATATTATCAAACCTAGATATTTCTACATAAAGCTAACATCCTCTACTTAGTCTTTTAGGTTAGTTGCTAACCTCTAGATTAGTGCTAAACTAGGTTAGGAGCTAACATGACACTAATCAACTAATTAAATAATAATAAATTACATAAATCCAAATAAATTCTAATAAATTACCAAAATACCCTTTTGACCAAAAAGTGGCAATTTGATATCCTAATCACTTGGTTAGGCTTACATGGTTATGGTTAGTCTCAAGGTTATGAAATCTCTAGGGTTTACACTAGGGTTACTAGTAAAATCACAAAGTCATAAGCCATGACTTAGAAAATAGTTTTAATCTAACTAAAAATCACCAAAATTCATAACATGACTAAATCACCATTATTTAATAATAAAAATAATAAATTTTTAAAATATCCCAATTTCAGAAAAATGGGTGTTACAAGTCTACCATCCTTAGAAAAATTTCGTCCTCGAAATTAAGATAGTCGTACTCCTCCTAGGTCAACCCCCAGTCAATCAGAGTCAAAAGATAACATGCAATCATAGTCCTACTGGTCGTGATTCTACAGTCTTGAACAGGATAACTACACTATCTAGCACATCACAAGCATATCCTGACAGGTACTAATGGAATCATACAACAAGATGGGAAAGGAAGGACAGGAAAGACAAACCTGCTAACCCGTCACCTGCAGCGTTGGTCTCCTCGACCGTCATCGCAAAAGTTCCAATCCTCTGGTGCTGAGCTACAGGTGGCCTAGCACCCTTATAAGGAGGTGCAACTGGACAATCCATCTTCTGGTGAGTATCAGACCCACAGGTATAGCAAACCTTTAGCCTCTTTCTACACTGCTCCCTGATGTGTCCATGCTTCCTGCAGTATGAACAACTGATCGTCTTCGGGTCCTGACCTCGATACTGATGCTGCACCTGCTGAAATGGCCTCTGCTGCTGGGGTCCCGTGGCTCTAACTAGCGGGGTCGAATGATGTGGTGTGGGAGGACGATATGTCTGCTGGTGTAGCGTCGGCACTTTCTGCTGGAAAGCCTGACGCTTGGTGGGTCCCTCAATGTGTACAAAAGCCGGCCTCTTGCAAGACAGAAGACGCTCCTCGATACTCCGGGCTAACTCTAAGCTCTGGTAGTAGTCAGTCATACCGTTCGCCACTATAAGAATGCCAATGTCTGGAACTAGACCATGGCAAAACCTACGCGTCATCTCCTCAGGGTCAGCAACTAGACTAGGAGCGAAACGGCTCAGGCAACTAAACTCTGCCGCATACTCATCAACAGAACGGGTCCCCTGCTGGATGTTCTAGAATCGTAGCCCCATGGCTACCCTAGCGGTGGTCGAGAAGAATTTCTTCTTGAACTGGGTCTTGAACTGATCCCAAGTGGCTCTCCCTCTCGCAAACAACGGCTCATTCCGGAACCAGACTCCTGCCAAGTCTATCAGCAGAAATCCCGCTGCCTCGACCTGGAGATCATTCGGCATCCTAACTCCAAGGAGCTTCCTCTCTACCGAGTCTAACCAGTCATCTGCTACTACTATGCCTTCAGTCCCTAAGAACTCCTTGGGATTCAGACCCATGAAGTCCTTGATCGTCCCCGCTCTCTGCCGCGGCTCTACAGGTGGTGGGACCACGGTACGTTCCTCAGAATGCTCTATGCTCTGGCGGAGTAGGGGGTCTGCTCCTGATGGGTTGCTAGGAACCCCTGGATCAGAGTGAGCAGTTGGTTTCCGTCGAGTGTAACGGAAGCCTGGGTAGGTGTAGTGATAGGGGGTGGTGGAAGTATTGGGTCCTGCTGGGACTGGGATATGGAAGGTGGTGGAGGCATCTGGGTCTGTGGATCTGTGGAGTGGGGGAAGGTGGTAGGTGGAGGTGTATCAGTTAACTGGTCAACTGACTGGATGGGGAGCGTGCCATTCTCAGGTGAGACATACCGGGATGAACGAGTAAGCACCATCTAAATACAATTAAAAGGACTTATAAGGACTCTTAAAGCAAAACAATCATAGACAAGAAAATCTAATTATAATAGTAAGCATGTGATGTATTTCCTATGTTGCAATCCTAGTATTCCTCTAAGTGTTCTAAGCGTCATTCCTAATGTTGTCTAATTACCTTAAGTTCCTAATTGCAGGCATGCTTGGTACAATAACGTAACCAAACAATTTAGTCGAGACCTGCGTGGGCCACCACTAAAAACGTGTTACGACCCGCACCCTGTATAGGGACACGAGAAGTGGGTACGTCCAGCCTACGCCGCAGTGTCAACGGTAGTAAGCTGTCCTAGGTTGCTAACTAATCTCATACAGTGAATAAAAAGTACTTGTCCAGATATCAGCTCCAAATGGAGGACAAGTAAAGGATAGGATATACTCAATCATAGTCTAAAACACGATAAGAAAACACAGAAGTTATACCTAAGGAATTAAAGACAACAACAACTAACTACTAAAATAATACAACAATGTCTCAAACCAACTTAATACAAACTCAATAACTTAACTTTAATACAACAAGTCAAAACATGAAAGCTAAAGTAGTCTACTAGCTAATCTCCTGAATCACTCCTAAGAGTCGGAACCAAAGGTAGCTAATCCCTCGCCAGGTCCATGGTAAGTAGGGCATGTGTCCTCAGGATTATCATTTGTAATATTTTCAACAGGTCCAATCAGGACAGGAATGAGTACAACTCATCTAGAAAAATCCAAGTAAATGACAAAGAACTATAAAGCAGTTATAGACAGTTTTATTGATGAGCATGGCAGTTTTATATAGGTAATGATGGCATAGAGAAACAGTAAGATACAAGAAAAGAAAGGTAACTAAAACAAGAGAAGAATCATGGCAATAAAAAATGTAATAAAAGCTAACTGAACTAGAATAACATGTACGAGTCCAGACAGTACGATATAAGTCTAATGTAATCCCAGTGTGAGTCCGGTCCATATAATCCGATACCAGATGATTTCCAGTACAAGATGAGTCCAACAGTGGTCAATGAATCCAGGGTGAGTCCAACTATGATCTAACAGTGTGTTTTAAAATACCGAGGTCGACATGTAAACGGCTGTAGGTATCAGGCACATCTCTCACTGATCGGGCAAGAGATGGCTATGCTTCCGGTAGATTCCAGTAGGAGATTCCGGATTTGGGGTATGTCTACATGTCTTACTCAATATTTCCCTGTCCAGCAAGTGAATCCAAAATCGACAAAAGAATCGAGATAAGTCTGGCCAATACATGATGATTCCAGAAATGATTCCGGAATGATACCAATGACTCCAGTAATAGAGGCCAACAAGTAAGGTATGTGTCGATACATGAATCCAGAAATATCCATACGTGTTGATATAGAGAATCACATAGAACTAACTAGAACTGAAATACAGTAATCGACAAATAAATGAGAGAACTATCAGAGAATGTACTCGCCTGATACTCTGAAAAGAGTAGTGTAATATCAGATGTCTGTACCAGGGTCACAATGTCCTAAAATAGAGCAATATAGTTATGACATGTCCAAAATGAAGGTAAATGAAATCTACAATGCAATCTATATGATTTCTAAGCCAATCTAGGTCAAAGTCAAACTAGGTCAACACTACAGTCAAACTAAGTCAAATCAAGTCATATTTGGTCATAAGAAGTTAAACTAAGTCATACAAGATCAAACATGGTTAAACAAGTCTAATCTAGGTTAAAGTCAACTCTTGGTCAAACATTCTAGCCAAACTAGTCAAGTTATCTAGGGTTTAGTCAATAGTGGTCAGACTAGTCAATACTAGTCAACATGGTCAAGCTAGGTCAAAGTCTAGGTCAATCTTAGACTAACTAAGATTTTGGTTAATCATAGACTAGTCAATAAAGTAATTAGGTCAAGGGTCAACTCTATAAGGCTATCTCAAACCAATCATAGGCTAACATGTCTTAGGATACCTAAGATACTATACCACAATGTTAAGGTATATCCAATTATCTATACAAGTATATCACACAAAATATATATAGTACAATACCAACCTTAATCCTGTAATCAAGCTAATCCCATACTCCAACTCAAGTCATGACTCAACTCTAAGTATTCCACTTAACCCCATACATATCTTAATCTACTTAGGACTACCCTCATAATCCATATGGTTAACCTAATCATCTAGTTAGGGTTTAGTCAAACCTTAGTCAAATAGTCCTCCTAAGTTCATCCAAGTCATTTCTAGGTCAATTAGGTCAAGGTTGACCTATAGTTGACTTTGGTCAACAATGGTCAACAATGGCTACCTAGGTCAACCATTCAAGAGCAAATTAGGCCAAGTATAGGGCAACCCCCTATTAGCCATAGGCTAGTATATATAGGACACTACCACATATATATAGGTATCTTAGATATATACTCATATCTATACTATATATATATATATATATATATATATATATATATATATATATATATATATATATATATATATTTATATATATATATATATAAAATATATATATATATATACATAGGCCATCTCATATATATATACATATCTACAATGTATACACCATATACCCAACTTATATAATACCATATATATACTCAACTATACATATGCCAATATCTATATACATAACCAACTAAATATATATATATATATATATATATATATATATATATATATATATATATATATATATATATATATATATATATATATATATATATATATATATAATACATAACATATAATATATATATATATATATATATATATATATATATATATATATATATATATATATATATATATATATATATAGAGAGAGAGAGAGAGAGAGAGAGAGAAAAAGATGAGAGTGAAAGGGTGTGAGAGGGTGTGTGTGTGAGGGGGGGAGGGGGGGTCATTGGAAGGCAGTGGTGTGTGTGTGTGTAGACAGCAGGGGGGGTTTCTGTTCTCAGAAAACTGAGAACCAACACAACACACACACATGCACATATATATACCTATTTATATACACACCCATATCTACATATTTAGACACTCACATACACTATACATAGACACATACACTCACATATACAATGTATAAATACACAAATACATATATATATCTATACTCAAAAATTGAATTGAAATTCAAATATAAAACCTGAAAAATACACTGAAATGGGAACACTGAACACAGTGAGGATATTTGGGGGGAAACCCGATTTCAAAGCCCAAAACCTAACTAAGATGCCCATACAGTGGTTGGTAATCGTGCCCCTAGGTGTGTACGTGTCGTAGGTGTCCCCAGGTGTGCACCACGACACGACACGGCGTGTCCAGGTATTAAAATACCAAATCGGGTAAACAGTTCAGTCACCGCGTCGTGCACGAGTTCATGTGTCTCGTGATCACGTGGGTAGATTCGTCTAGGGTTACTCTAAGTGTCCAGCACCCTGAATCGAGTCGGGGTCGTGTCGTGTCCGAGTAAGAGAGGCGTATCAGAGCCTCGAGTTCGTGTTTACAGTGTCAGTGAGTGACCAGTGCAGAGGCGATTTCGTGTCCGATACGACACGTGGTCACATGAAACTTCGTGGGTAGGTTGTCAGAGGGTGCCCCTACCCTCGTGCCAAGTGGCACATGTCCACGTGTTGGGTCGTGTTCGCAATCAGTGTCGAGTAGCAGGACAGCGTGCACAGTCTCGTACACGCGTATCGAAGGGTCGTGTGCTCCACACGTGGCACGTAGAGCCTTGTGCTCGTGTCAGGGTGTAGCCTAGGTCTAGGACTAGGGTTTAGGCCTGACACTTTGTGTCCACGTCGTGTCTAGACACGACACGAAGGCCGTGTCAGTGCGTGTTTTAACACTGTGTGCAGTGTAAACTAAACCAGTGCGCTTGTGATTACGTGTCCGATACGACACGAGATGACATGGCACTTGGGGGCTGACATGTCAGTCATGGCCCCTTCGTGTCCACGAAAATTGGTGTGTCGAAGTGTCAGGTACAGTGAGAAATGGGGCTCGAGCAACAGGACACAGTGTATGTGTGTGTACAGTATATTCGTGTCCGTTTTGGACACGGACACGACTAGGATTCGTGCTCAGTCAGCTAGGGTTGTGTCCTACATGTCTAGGGCTACCCAAAAATATATTTTGTTTCACAAAAACACAACATTAAAACCTAAGTGGCATTTCACCAAACACTGCAATTTAAACACAGATACGTGTCCGATACGGACACCAAACCAAACCTATTTTCTACCAAACTTGACCCACAGTTAGGGTTTACCTATATGCATGCAATTATGAAGAGAAAACACAATATTAACAAGGTTTAGGGATATTTACCTATGAGTGCAAAATCCTCAATAATAGGCCTATTTGAATAAAATTCTCCTTCAACTCCTAGTGTCCAAAGCTCCACAATTCCTTGCTAGCAAGCCACAATTGGTATCCTCTAGTGTAGGGGGTTCCAATGCAAGAAACTAGGCTCAATTTGGAGTCAAATTGGTTAAGTGGTGAGGGTGTGAAGTTGTAGAAAAAATTAGGTTTTTAAGTGTAATGAAAATGAGGTGTGAATGAAGGGGTGTATGTTTATATGGAAGGGGGTAGGGTTGGGCTGCCATGGGTAGGGTAGGGGTAGATATTTAGGGTTCATCCACCTTGCTAACTTAGCTCCTAAGTCTTTGACTAAGGGGATAGATATTTCTAGGTTTCTAATTTATCTAAAAGTAAAATATCTAGATATTATCAAACCTAGATATTTCTACATAAAGCTAACATCCTCTACTTAGTCTTCTAGGTTAGTTGCTAACCTCTAGATTAGTGCTAAACTAGGTTAGGAGCTAACATGACACTAATCAACTAATTAAATAATAATAAATTACATAAATTCAAATAAATTCTAATAAATTACCAAAATACCCTTTTGACCAAAAAGTGGCAATTTGATATCCTAATCACTTGGTTAGGCTTACATGGTTATGGTTAGTCTCTAGGTTATGAAATCTCTAGGGTTTACACTAGGGTTATACTAGTAAAATCAAAAAGTCATAAGCCATGACTTAGAAAATAGTTTTAATCTAACTAAAAATCACCAAAATTCATAACATGACTAAATCACCATTATTTAATAATAAAAATAATAAATTTTCAAAATATCCCAATTTCAGAAAAATGGGTGTTACAAGCACCTCCTTCTCACACCTCAACTCCGGCGTCCACTCCTTTAGAATAATGAGTCTCCCGTCAAACGACCACGGCCCCCCTGCAAGATCCTGGCCACATCCTTTGCTAAACCAAATTTGACATAATAGAACCCGTTCTCCCGAGAGAAGAATTCCATGCTCCCTTTGGGTCTCCAGACCCTCTCCGCATATCTCCGAATTTGGCCATATAACGTCTTGTTTCCTAACACATAACACCAGGGTGTTCTTCCAGAATTCAGAAACAACCGCTATTTCTTCAGCTGGGAAATACGCCCGAAGTCCTCCTCCAACCGACATCGGTAGGACAAACTCCATCGACATCGGGCTTTTCTCAGTCACTGGCGTGCAGACCTCTTTCCATGACCGAGGCCTCTGTTCCGCAGTGAGCGGACTGATCGGGAGGTTAACAGGGCCCTGGCCTGTCTTGCCGGTATCGGTAGCAATACCTTTAGCCTTCTCGGCCGCCGTCGCCTTAGGCCTCCAACCCGGGACTGATCGCACCGTGCCTCCCCCCGTCGCCGGGGATCCATAGTGCCAATCAGGGATCGATTCTCCTGATTTCCTGTACCCGCCTTTCCCGAGCCTTGGGACTGTGCTCCTCTCCGTCCTCCAGTCCGTCGTCTCGTCACAGTCTGCCAGCCGGCATCCCCAGAGTTGTCCCCTCCGGACCCGAACTCGAAAACGAAAGACTGTCCTCCGAGAGTGCCACCACCGCCTCCGTCCGACCCCTCCCCGCATGAAGGGTTCCCGCCGCCGCCCCCCGACCCTCCCCCGCGGGAGGATCCGCCGATGCCGCCCGGCCGGGGGTCGCAGGACCTGGCCCCGCTGCCCTCCGACCCCCCCCCCCCCCCCCGCCTGGGGGGGTCACGTCGGTGCCGCCCGACCCCCCTCCCCCCCGCCTGGGGGGGTCCCGCCGTTGCCGCCGGTGCCTCCCGACCCCCCCCCCCCCCCCCCCCCCCCCCGCGTGGGGGGGTCCCGCCGTTGCCGCCAGGGGTGCTGCCGAGCAGCCGTCAGCCTCCCCCCTCCCCCCCCCCCCCCCGGTCCTCCCAGCCGCTGAGGCTCTCTCCCCGCAAGCGGATCGGGGGGTCGGGGGGAGGAAGTGATGGAACCCTAGAATCGGCCGCGGTCGTCCGATCGCAAGGAGCAGACATCTCGTTATATATATATATATATATATATATATATATATATATATATATATATATATATATATATATATATATATATGAATTAGCACCCGTCAACATTGTTGGCTCATATGAACATATATATCTATTCCACTATATAATAGAAAAATTTGATGGTAAAACTTTTGAATTTCAAAAATATCCTTACATGTCTATACTAATTAAAAATAGTTCATTAATTTGAATAAAAATTTAGTAATTATGAAGACTACTCCTTGATCTTCCTAAAAAAAAATTCTAAATTAATTAGAAAAATATTAAAACACATACAAAACACGTGCACATATGCCAGCATTATATATACACGCATGACACACTATCAACTTTTGCAAAGCAGCACATGACAAGATAGTAAATGGAACATATGCATCACCACTGTGTACGTGACCAGACTCCCCACTTTGAATGGCTCTCACGGCTCCAACACAAAACATAGGACAATTGCTTTAGCATCACATACTTTACTACATGGTTTAAGTAACCTTCCTAACTTTAAAGCTTTATATGCAATATGAAGCGAAGGCCTGTGGAAATACATGCACGTAGAACTCACCACTAATTAACAATCTCTGAGATATTCTTTCCTATTGAAATGGAACAATACTTTACTTTTGTTCCACTGAAATAGTTGTATATTGTATAGTCAAATATAACTTGAAAGGCACAATACATTCCATGAGCCATTCAATGAAAGCATGATACATAGACTCACATGTACAATATACATTCTAGTCTCAACTTTGCAAGGAAATATGCCGAACTCGAGTGACTCTTTTGGTTCGGAAAGAGGCATAGGATCAAGCCACATGGACGTATTATTTCTTCTATTAAAAAAATAAAAATAAAAACAGTACGTTGCCTGCGGGAGGGTGACTGCGGTTTTGGACCGCAACCGACGTGTCACCTCCGATTCACCAATACCCACCCCCCTTTTAAATGTGGGACCCACACCCATTTTTTTTTTCTCTTCCAACCGCGGCCGACACGTGGCCGCAGACTAATTTCGCGGGCTAATCTGGCGGTTCAAATAGCACTGCTGTAAAAACATAGTGAGAATTGAAGACAGTAAGTCCAAAAGATATGCAATACAACGTGCCCAAAGTTTCTGCATATCGCCCACTCATGAAGGCCCAATAAGCCCATCAGTGGACATTCCACTCCGATACCCATTCTTGCAAGCATGAACTATACTACACCATGGTAGTACTGCTTCAGGATGTCCAGGGAGACTCCAGGAGCAAAAGGCTCATTATGTAGTTCCATTGCCAGAAAGCTTGATCTCTGTTCATACCTAGTTAGTGGTAAAGAGAAATATCCACATATCATGCCCTAGTTATATAACCAGAAAAGAATAAACCCAAATTCAAGGAGATAAAACCAGAAAAACAAGAGGAGAAAAAACAAGATATACATAAAAAATAAAAGGAATGACTCAAAAACATAAACTTCGACTAGTTGCAACTTTCTTGGTTAGTCGAGCTCTGATATGTGCAACACTATGATTGGTCTTGGTTGGGGATTAATTCAGATGCTACATAATTCTATTTGTACATTCTGTACATTGAAGATTTGATAAAATGATCAAGTTAACCTGATTTCAGCTTTAATCACACTCATATAAGAAGTTTAGAATATAATATCACTAACTTTGACAATTTAACTCATTGTGAAAATATTCAGCAAAAAATATCAGATACTTATAAGCAAAATATAAAAGGAGGCCAACCTTGCAGCCAGGAAATCTATAACTGCAATTGTCTGATCTATGTAATCATTGTTGTTGCTCCGCTCCTGGCAGGGCCGGCCCTAAGTTAATGGGGGCTTTAGGTAAACTTTTAGAATGGAGCCCATATATAATATAAAAATAAATAAACTAAAAGTAAATTTTAAAAAATGCTATAGCCAAGACTTGAACCTAGGACCTCTAGTGTGCAAGTTTAACATACTGACACTACACTACAATTGTTTTGTAATAAAGGAGGATCATGTTACATATTAGTTCTATTTTCGATACAAGATTACTAATATATATATATATATTTATATATATATATATATATATATATATATATATATATATATATATATATATCTTGCCTGCTCCAGTCCGGGCTCAGGGATCTGGAGAGGGTCGGACACATATGGACATGGCACAACAAGGCGGTGGTGAGCAGGGTGGCATGCCAGCTTGATCGTGCTTTGGGGAACAGTGATTGGTTCCGCCTTTTCCCCTCTTCTGTGGCTGAGGGGCTCCCTGCGGGGACCAGTGACCACTCGCCGATCCTGGTGCGCTTCGTGGAGAGTCCCAGATGGAGAGCCCGTCCGTTCCGTTATGACAACAGTTGGTTCCTATCGGCTGGATATGAGGAGACTGTGGCGGGAGGTCTTTGCCAGGAGGTGGTTGGCACTGCCCAGTTTTGTATGGTTCACAGGCTGAAGAAGACCAAACGCGCAATCAGAGACTGGGTGAGGGCTCTTCCCCGGACTTCCTTACAGGAGAAGGAGGCGGAGTTGAGAGACCTGCAGTCAGATCTTCAGGGAGACATGATGAGTGGGGAGATGGCGGCTAAAGAGAAGAAGTTGGCTGCAGAGGTCAACACCTTGCGGCTTCAGCAGGAGATTAGTGCGGTCCAACGGGCTAAATGCTCCTGGCTCAAGGATGGAGATCGCTGCACCAAATTCTTCTATGATCGTGCTTTGGGGACATGGCACAACAAGGCGGTGGTGAGCAGGGTGGCATGCCAGCTTGATCGTGCTTTGGGGAACAGTGATTGGTTCCGCCTTTTCCCCTCTTCTGTGGCTGAGGGGCTCCCTGCGGGGACCAGTGACCACTCGCCGATCCTGGTGCGCTTCGTGGAGAGTCCCAGATGGAGAGCCCGTCCGTTCCGTTATGACAACAGTTGGTTCCTATCGGCTGGATATGAGGAGACTGTGGCGGGAGGTCTTTGCCAGGAGGTGGTTGGCACTGCCCAGTTTTGTATGGTTCACAGGCTGAAGAAGACCAAACGCGCAATCAGAGACTGGGTGAGGGCTCTTCCCCGGACTTCCTTACAGGAGAAGGAGGCGGAGTTGAGAGACCTGCAGTCAGATCTTCAGGGAGACATGATGAGTGGGGAGATGGCGGCTAAAGAGAAGAAGTTGGCTGCAGAGGTCAACACCTTGCGGCTTCAGCAGGAGATTAGTGCGGTCCAACGGGCTAAATGCTCCTGGCTCAAGGATGGAGATCGCTGCACCAAATTCTTCTATGATGTCATCCGGGCTCGCCAGCACCGAAACTGTATTCAGAGACTGATTGGCAGGGACGGACGTCTTGTGACCGACCAGGTTGCTATCCAGGAGGAGGCTGTCCAGTTCTACTCTGAGCTCTACCATCAGTCGGACTATCCTACGGTATTCCTGCAGCTGACTACGAAGACGCTGATCACGGAGTATGGCAATAGTCTTCTTATGGCTCCTATCCGGATGGCGGAGGTGGAGGCGATTGTGATGCAGGCTGATGCTTCCAAGTCTCCTGGGCCGGATGGTTTCTCAAGTGGCTTCTACAAGCGTCATTGGGGTACCCTCAAGGTCCAGGTCCTTGAGGCTGTTCAGGAGTTTTTTGATACGGGCAAGCTCCTGAAGGAGCTGAACCACATCTTTCTGACGCTAGTGTCCAAGAAGGAGGGGGCGACTTCTCTTGCTGACTTTCGACCGATTGCTTGCTGTAATTATTTGTATAAAATAATTACTCATCTTATGTGCAGGAGGATGGAGGATGCTATGCAGGACCTGGTTTCTTGGAATCAGGCGGCATTCATCAAGGGGCGGTCTATTGCGGAGCATAGCCTGCTGGCTCATGAGATGATTCGGGAGTTCCACAAGCCTGGAGGGATGAAGGCCTGTGTGAAGCTCGACCTGAGGAAAGCCTACGACACCGTCAACATGGACTTCCTCTGTCATTTGATGGGTGCGATAGGATTCTCCGAGACATGGGTGGACAGAGTCAGAGAGTGCATCACCTCCCCTACTTTCTCGGTCCTCATTCAGGGTATTCCATACGGGTTCTTCGGCAGCAGCAGGGGGCTTCGGCAGGGGGACCCGCTTTCCCCCTACCTATTCACCCTCGTGATGGAGTATTTTACCTGTTTGATGGACATCGCGGTGCATCGGGAGAGGATTGTACCGATATACAGCAGGGTCTCTCCGGTGGTCTCACATCTCATATATGCGGATGACCTATTGGTTTTGATGAGGCCTTCCATGCGAGGGATGAGGGAGCTTGCGGCAGTGATGGAAGAGTTCGGACAGCTATCGGATCTTCGGTTGAATAGGGACAAGAGTAAAGTTTACTTCAACAACTCTTGCACTTTGAAGGAGGAGCGGGCCCTGGAGCTTAGGGTGGAAAAAGGGGACCTCCCGGTGAAATATCTGGGGGTGCCCCTTTCCGTCAACTACGCGAAGGACCGAGAATGTCAGAGTCTGGTGGACTTTGCACAGAGGAGGGTAGAGGGCTGGCAGGCGGCTGGCCTATCTTTTGGAGGGCGTATTGAGCTGGTTCGATCGATTATATCTGCTATTGCTCTGTTCTGGCTCCAATCTATTATGATTTCTTTGGCTACTATCAGAAAGATTGAGGGCATATGTGCCAAGTTCATTTGGCATGGGGGGATTCATGCCATCTCTTGGGAGCAGCTCTGTCGTCCCAGGAAGGAGGGAGGTGTGGGTCTGCGATCCCTAGTATCTGTCAGGGAGGCGGCGGGGATCAAGCTGGCATGGAGGTTCCTTTAGGGCGATTCTCTCTGGTCGGCCTGGATGACTAGTCGGTATCTCCGGGGCAGGAACTTCTAGATTTGTGAAATTGACAACAACTTCTCTGTGTCTTTCAAGCATATCCTGAGGAACCGTACTGTACTTCGGACGGCTATTCGGAGGAAGATGAGGGAAGGAGGGGAGACGGACCTTTGGCTCGATCCGTGAATTTCTGGTCAGACTCTTCTGGAGATTCTGGGCCCCCAGAGGGACGGTGTGGCGTACAGAGGCCTGACTTGTAGGCACATCATCAGTGGTGGGGTCTGGAGGCCAGAGGAGTATCGTTTCACTGCTCAGTTAGGTGAGGAGATCAGACAGGTGCAGATCACTCCTACGGCACTGTCTGATGTCTGGGTTTGGGCCCCTCCCGGCCGCTCGGAGGGTGCGGGGGAGTTCAGATTTAGCAGCTGCTACGACCTTGTTCGCCCCCACTTCGATGATATTGAGGAGTACGACTTTGTCTGGGGGAAGGGGCTTGCCAGGAAGATGCAACTGTCTGCTTATAAACTGGTGCTGGGCCGGTTACTCACTAGGGACCGACTTCTTCGGTTCGGGGTCCCTGTCCCTGACCCTAAGTGTGTTTTGTGCGAGATAGAGAATGAATCCATTGGGCATCTGTTCTTTCAGTGCCATGTGACGTGGAACATCTGGGCAGAGCAGAGCCGGAGACACTTGGGAGGGGTTGGAAGGGAGCGGGACTTCAGAGAAATCCTTAAGTGGATTGGTGATTGCAGGGGCCGGGAGCAGAGCTGGGCCAGATGTGCTAGATTGAGACTTGCTGCATCTGTTTGGCATGTCTGGAAGGAGAGGAACCGGCGCATTTATGAGGGGCTGTCCACTACACCAGTGGGCATCCTTCAAAACATTGAGTCGGATGTACTTGTAATGTCCCCCTGAGTTGGGACTGTATCTCTATGTTGTAGCCTTATTGCGATGATAGTGGAATAAAATTTACCCTTTTTCCAAAATATATATATATATATATATATATATATATATATATATATATATATATATATATATATTTGAATTAATTTTTTTGGGCCTCCAAATTCCACGGGGCCCTGGGCCGTCGCCTTGGCTTCTGGGAGCCATCTCTAGTCCCACTCTGTTCAAATCCATTTTGGTACAGATAAAACATTAGTTTGTAATATCTTCCGCTATATAATGAGGCTTCAAAACGGCTCAAAAGTGAGCCATCTAAGCCATATGTATATCATGGTCCATTTTGTTTAAAATAAAATAAAATTATGTAAAAAAATTATTGATTTTTTAAAAAAATTTGTTATATATATTCAACATGGAAAATCAAACACAACCAAATAAAAGGAATATCTCTCACCTTAACCACATGAATTAGAAGAGATATTTGACTGTAATTGAATAATATTCTTATTATACGTGCAAAGCATGTGCATTTACTAGTAGACAAGAATAACTCTACACTATAGAAAGTTTCAAGGGGGAGAGCATGACTCTGCCAAGAGTTTATTATAGACACTTAAGTTCCAATTAATAAAACTAAAAATAGATTATTTTACGAAGATACAGTTGAGGCCCACGCCACTTATCCAGTTTTAGTTACTTTTATTAGGCCAAGTTTGGTTCGCTGAATTAGGACATTGGAAAATAAAAGTCATTTATCTTTTGTATTTGGATGCCCAAAAAAAATAGATGGAAAGAAAAATAAGGGAGAAATGGTTCCGCCACCCACCCCAAGGATTCACTTTCCTTCCCAATTTCGTACATATATTTTGACTATATTCTTGGACTTTCCAAACACCGAAAAAGAAAATCAATGGGAATTACAATTTCCCATGTCTACATAAAGAGGAAGAAAAAATGTTTTCCTCTCTTTTCTTTCCCACCAACCAAACGAGAGTCTCTTAGCAACAAAATATATAATGGTGTGAAAATACTCTTCTGCTTTCCACTTCCCATTCACTTCTTAGAGTTGGAGTAAGAAAGTGGAATGGAAATGGAGTCTATGTGGCATCAAATAAAAGCTAACCTTGTTGATCACTTTCTTCTTTCCAAAGAAAGAAAATGACCTCCACTCCTTCCCCACCACCTCCTCCAATTTCCTCCCACAAAACAGGTTAAGGCAATTATAGCAAACACTTGCTCTGCCCAAGGCATGAAATTGAAGTCCTCCTCCACAATGAAGCTATTCCAGTGGTCCTACACAGGGCCGGCCCACGGAATTGGGTTGTCCTAGTCAGACCTAAATTTGGTTGCCTTTTGTCCTTGACTTCGAGAACATATTAAAAAATTGATGGTGAGTGAGGTTGGCAGCGGCATCGAAGTCTCCGATTCTGTCAGCGTCGTAGAGCTCGGATTCCGAATTCCTCTCCTTGAGCTACTTGAGATCTTTCCAGTGGAAACTCAAAACATAGATCCAACTTAGGGATATTGGGGGGTTGCCCTAACGAGAGGGGTTGCCCAAGCCCGATGGTTTGTCTGGCTTACCCAGGGCCGGCCTTAGTCCTACATACACCCATAATTTGTTGGTTAGAGGCATAAATATCCACAGACACCACTTTGGTTCTGCAAATGTACATAGGCCCTACTCAAGTAAGATGCATTTGAGAAACAAAAAGTTGAACTCAAGCACAAATCATGCTTCAGAGCCCAATCAAAATCCGTTTGGCCTGAATCAATTTGACTCGGGTTTAACACAAATGTCAGATCAAATGTAAGAAGTGTACAAGAAGCTGGTCTGGAATTATATAAGTCCAAATATACCCAGTTAGATTGAAGTTGAACCTAGCACATTAATCTGAATCTAAGTCAGCTCTTTGTGACTAGTTTGTGGTGCCGATGTTCAGTTCATATTAGTTTCAGAAGAGCAGCAATAACAAATTTGTTAGGTTGCTAGTAGAACGACATTAGTATATATGTTCATTCATATGTATTTTACTCACAAGTACGTAAGTATATATGTTCATCCATAATAAAAGGATGACCAGTCATTTGACTAGCTGGTGCTCTCTGGATAAGTCTGCCGTCACCATTCCATTAGAATTGACCTAATAAACATCCAATTGTCACTTCAAACAAGTGGATGACAACCGCGAATATGCACGCGAGATATAGATTAATAGATTTATCTATCAACGAACAACAAGGATTCGAGATTACTAAAATACCTGCAAGAAGAGACTATTTTGGGCTCTGAAGCGGACATGATTGACAATCTCCAGGTCTTCCTTCCATCTCAAATGTGTCTCGTGTCGTGTCCCAGGAGAGTTTCTAACTGCAACCAGACCTCCATGTCCTTGGTTGTCAAAGCCCAATGAACTGATTATTGAGAACTTTGAACTGAACAGTTGTGCTGGTGACTCTCATGGTGGACTTGAATTGAACTTGAGGTCATAACGTCATACAAGTTAATTTAGGCAAATTCTATAGACACTTCACATTTTACTCCATAACAGCCCTTACTTCAGGACAATCCAACTTGATGTAATTTTTATTCAGGACAACCCCAATTTATTTTGGGCTGACTTTAGGTTCGTTGGGAGTCCTAACGTAAAGTAGGACCGTCCACAAAGTTGGCAGTCCTACTTTATGTTAGGACTGCCAACTTTGTTGACAGTCCAAATCCAAACTATCCAAATCCTTTAGGACTGTTAACTTTGTTGGCAGTCCTAACATAAAGTAGGACTGATAGTCCTAGTCCTACTTTATGTTAGGAGTGCCAACTTTGTTGGTAGTCCAAATCCAAATACGTGGACTGCCCTCAAGTAAAAATTTGGAGTAGCAAACTTGTAAATAAATTGAAAAAAAAATTGGACTGTCCTCAAGTAAATCTTGAGGTGCCAATAGAATTTGCCTTAGTTTATATGCATGCATTAGAAACTAATCATCAAGAAGACTATTGCCAGATACTTCTACTTGATTACCAGTAGATCATTATTGGGCATTTACTCTCGTGAAAGGCACATAAAAGGGACCTTTTGCTCCTTGTCTTCCTTTGGGAACAATTTATTGTTGCTGTAGTAGCAGACAGAGAAATGAACAAAGTAAGAGAATCTTTCAAAGGTGACATAAAAATGTACTACTGAGCACTCACAGCAAAATTTGATGGTGCTCATGGCTAATGCTGAAGCAGCCTTGTATTGCCAGTATAGAACAGTTGGATGGCTCCCTTCCCTGCTGCTGATCTTTGGTGAGTTTCTAGGAAGCGAGCATAAGAACCTTGAGAACAAAGTCGATATGCTCTCTCTCTCTCTCTCTCTCTCTCTCTAGTGAGGGTAAAGTAACTAATATATAAAAAATGTCGGCACCGCAAATTTTGATCCAGGCATCTTAAATTGTGGCAGTCCTTTTGTATAGAGAAGAAGGCTGCCAAAATTTCGGTAGTCCTAGACAAAGTGAAGTCCTCTGCCAAAACTGCAGCGTCCCGAGAGAATTTTGCGGTATCAACAACACCAACAACGAGCTTGCCCACTCACAAGAACAATCAAATAGTGAAAAATCAATTATGATGTACCTGCACCAAGTCTCCAATCTGGTTGTTGATTCTATAAAAACTCTCCGGTCTGGTTGTTGATTCTATGAAATTTGAATGAGCATCATACTTCATACCAAGTCAGCAGCAACTAGTAAGGATCTCCTAAGACCAACATAGCATTACTGTTAACACCTACATCAAAGAAAAAATAAAAATTCCAACGTCTCAATTACCAATTGGTGTCCCAGTTAAGGTGCCCAGCATAAGGAAATCAATTTCGCACACCTATGAATGGCGCCAACTGTGCATAGGAAGAAACCATTCAGCACATCAAACTATTTGCAGAGTGTTAAATCTTACACTTTCAGTGCAAACAATACATTCTGCTTTAGTAGACAGGAAATCAGCTTTAAGCAGTCCTCACCTTAAAAGATCGATAGTCAATTAAGTAACATAGCCGGATGGACCTACAGAATCACCTGAACCAGAAAATGTAGGGCTAATACGTTACATAACACAGGTCAGCACACAAAATATAAAGATCTCCAAACTTGCAATCCATTACAAAGCTACCGTCTCCGTGTGTCTCTTCTGCTCCTCCTCCGTCTAACCTAGTCAATCCGAATCACTATCAGAAGCCAACTCAGATTCAGAAGAATCAGAAGATGAGGTGTACCTACGACGCCCTCTCTTCTTCTGCTTCTTTCTCCTCCTCCTTTCCTCTGAATCTGACGAGCTACACTGATGACTCACTATCTGTCTCCAAAAAAAAAGCCTCACTAGAGTCGTCCTCGGAATCAGAATGAGAACGGTGCTTGTGCTTGCGCTTGCTTTTACTCTTTGTCCCACTCTTCTCACCCTTATCTTTCTTCTGGCTTCTCCCACTTCTCTCCCTTCTCACTAACAGGATTATCCAATTCAGAGGACACTGGGAGTGTCATCTTGAGCGTTGGGTTATTGAGCTGTTGAGTTCTTGAGGGAATTGAGACGTACACTCTTTCATTCTTGCATTCATATGATCCAATGACCGGGCTGGAAGCACTTCTGACACTGAGATCATGGACCACCAGTCGAGGAAACTGGGACCTTTAGATCCTTTCTCTCACCAAGTTGTACAGCTCTCTTGCTTGATATAGTCGATCAAAACTCCAAATGCGAAGTTTTGTATCGAAGAGAGGAAGAATTTCTTACCTGGCAAGACAAACAAAGTAGTATGAATGAGAACATCAATTGAATTCATAACTTCAACAAAAATGCAGGTAAGCCATAAAAGAGGGTTATATTTAATACAGCTGAATAACTTAATGAATGAATCATGAACCTCCATATATTAAACTACCCGTATTTAGCTTATGATCGATTGGTCAAAAGGATTTACAATAACATCTATGCCACTGTAATTCTTAAAGAAGCCAGATGATGACAAAATATTATACTAATTACCTTATGGAACCAGATACAACATGAACCTAATTTGTAGCAGTAAACCTCAAAGCCTACTACACTCAATACCGACTAAAAGATTTCAATGTTCTTCACAGAACAGACACCAGAAACAAGCTCAAATTGTAGAATACATAATACTTGATAAGACATGAACTCTGTCACGACCCGAAACCTGAGGTACTTTGGATCTCAAATCACAACTTCTGTCGTTGAAATTTTTTTCTTCCAATAAGTACATTCACATGAGATCACAACTTCTACCACCTGTCCATCATAATGATATCCATAGTCTATACACAAATACCTCAATATATATAACATCAATTAGTCCCCAGAAAACAAAACAATCACAAGCCTCGTCAAATATGAAACAAGAAAGACCTAAGAAAATCAACCACAGGTAATTTCAACGTCCGAACAAAAGCAATAAGTTAGTTCCAAAGGACCTAAGGCTAGGAAGCAGGGACACTAATAAAATAGGTGCCATGTCCATGTCCGTGTCGCATCGTGTCGGGGAACATATCGGATATTGGACATATACACTCCAAAATAAACTAGGACACACCACAACTGGTGTCATTTCCAACACAAGTTGTGTCTTGTTTGTGTCTGTGCAACAAATAACCAGAGAAAGAAAGTATACGGTGCAGATTCTCCCAAGTACTGCACCAATTCTTTCAGGTGTCAGGTGAAAACTTAATAAGCAACCGAATAACTTCTCTATCAAGAACCCATCCAAGCAGTGTTCTAAAAAACGGCCTAGGCGGCCGCCTAGGCGCCTGCCCGATGTCCGCCTAGGTGCCACCATAGCACACCACCCCCCCCCCCCCCCCCCCCCATGCATGTTGTTGAGCTTTATGGACCTTTTTTTTTGCAAATTTCAGTAGGTTTGTTGGGGTATTTTATTTTTATTTTTTGAACCGCACCCACCTAGGTGGGCTAGGCGCTGGGTGCCTGCCCGACTAGCGCCTAGCGCCTTTTACAACCTTGCATCCAAGATACAAAATGCATAACTCCCAAAAGGTTTTATTTAACGCCAATGTCCAGTTCTATATGTCCCCAACTTTAGCAAAGACCTAAATCTATCATTAAACAAGCATGTAACAACATGCTGCATAACTTTTTTTTTGAGAAAACTTGAGTGGCACCCCACTTTGTTTACGTTTATTTAAGATGCATCCCACCACTTTACACTATTGTAATTCACCCCCCACTTTTGACGGATTCCGTCCAATATGGAAGGTCAACTGCTTTGACCCATTTTTTTTGACAAAAATACCCCCGACCTGTTGTCTTCTTCCCCGTGTCTCCTACCGCTGCCACCCCCTCCCCGACCTCGCCACTCCCACCCTCTCCCCGACCTCGCCGCTGCTCCGCCCCCCTCCCCGACCTCGCCGCTGCCACTCCCTCTCCGACCTCGCCGCTGCTCCCCCCCCCCCCCCCCGACCTCGCCACTGCTCCGCCCCCTTCCCCGACCTCGCCGCTGCTCCCCGACCTCGCCACTACTCCCCCACCCCTCCCCGACCTCGCCGCTAGGCAGCGGCGAGGTCGGGGAAGGGGGAGGGGGAAGCGGTGGTGGTGAAGATGATGGTGGTGGAGGTGATGGTGAAGGTGGTGTTGGTGACGGCAGCGGAGGGGGGGGGGGGGGGGGGGGGGCGGCAGAGCTAAGGCGCGACGGAGGGGGGCGGCGGTGGTGGTGATGTTGGTGAAGATTATGGTGGTGGAGGTGATGGTGATGGTGAAGGTGACTGTGGTGGTGATGGTGATGATGAAGGTGGTGGTGGTGAGCGCGGCAGCGGTGGGGCGGGGGCTCGGCAGCGGCGGGGCTATACGGCAGCGGAGCGGGAGGGGGGCATGATTTGGGCTTGGATTTCAGAGGGTATTTTCGTCCAAAATTATCGGTCAAACGCGTTGACCGTCCATATTGGACAGAATCCGTCAAAAGTGGAGGGTGAATTACAATAGTGTAAAGTGGTGGGGTGCACCTTAAATAAGCGCAAACAAAGTGGGGTGCCACTCAAATTTTCTCCTTTTAAAAAAAAATTCGACTGGAGTAGGAAATTTTACATAAAGCATGCTACCCTTTTGTAATACAATTAGAAACATTTTATAGTCCAATTTCTTTCGAGCATGCAGTAAAAATAAATGCATCAATCATTAACGCCGGTCTCATAAAAGCTCTCACAGAGCTATCCATCAGTTCACTGCAAACATTTTTGATGGTTACAAAATCCAAACTTGACACGTAAATGATGGGTCAAATTTACCAAACAAACACACAGAAACTAGAAATCCTAAATATAAACAAGAAACAGAGCCAAAGCTATAGAAACCCTAATTTTTTAACCGATTTCGTTCATGGAGCAAACCGAGGTACAGAGTCTCAACTTTTATCAAAATTTATAAGGAACAAAAAGATCCGTAATTCTTCAAGAAATCGAAGATAATGATATTATATTGAACTACTATTATTTTAGGGGGAACAAATCGTTTCAATTGAGAGATGTGTGATCCATACCTCGAATTGAGATGAAGAGGAAGATTAAGCAAACCCTAGAAAAATCCAATCAAAATGTCCAAATAGAGGAGGAAATGCCTCTTACTTTAAACCATAAGCCGTTAGCGGGACGCGTACGCTTCGAACCGCTACAAATCCACTTGTGGATCTACAGTAACCTCATGGACACTGAATTTAATAATACAAAAGTGTCCGTGTCCGTGTTTGTATAGCCACTTGTTGTATAGTTGCAGTGTCGGCGTTTAACGCATGCATCCAGACTGACACACCAAAATACATCTGGACACATTAAAGTTGTGGGTGCATGCAACATTTTAGAGCTCAGTCCACCATAAATGAAAGGAATAATAGGTTCTCGTGATTCGATTCATTGATCTTCCGTCACTCAACCAGAACTTTTATGTTTATCTCCACTATCCACAAGCTGAGCGTCCCTCGGGTTCGACGATATCATGTACAATTGATACATGTAGCATTTGTTGATATAATTGTTGTATATATATTATGACAAGCAGCGGCAGCGACGATGGCGGTGGGAGCAGCAGCCGCGGCGCAAGGGGGGGTTGGAGGAGGAGGGGGCTCCTCGGCGCGGGGGGTGGGGAGTGCGGCAGCCGGCGGGGGCACGGGGGGGGGGGGGGGGGGGGGGGGGGGGGGGGGAGGGGGGGGGGGGGAAGGTTTCGTGGGAAAGAAAAGGACATTTTTGAACAAAAAACTGGATCAAAGGAGTTGACCGTTAGTGAATGATGAAAATTGTCAAAAGTGGGGAGTGTCTTACATTAAAGTAATTGGATGAGATGCACCTTAAATATGGGTAAAGCCAAGTGGGATGCTACTCAAAATTTTCATATATTCTTTGTTGCATGTAATGTTACAAGATCTACGAATTCATTGTTACGATGTAATAAGATGCCTGTTTGCATGTTTTGTTTATTTTGTTGCTACTTTATGACATTAAACAAAAATGATGAGATAAATATTATCTGGTGTTTCAACCATTTGCTCGTAGACTGCAGTAGTGTAGTCGAAGGGGTTGCTGCAATAATTATTCCACCATTTGAACCAAAGGCAAATTGAGTTAAAAAGAGTGCAACTTAAATTTGAAACCTTTAAGAACCTTGTCCCATGAATTGGATTTGATATTCCATTGTTTTGCAACTACACCTCTGTATAATCTAGAGCCTATCAACAAAAGAACCATGAAGATGAAGGGCCTTGAATGATAGAACCATCAAATAATAGTTCGTAATGTGTTGTAGTTGATAACTGAAAATGATTTTTAAGAAAAGTTGCCATAATGTGAAATGTACATTAGACGGACAGCATGTGTCAATTTGTAAACTTTCTCATAGCAGCACCAAGAAGAACAAGTTGCATATCAGGAACCATTGTTTTCTAGCACTCGAATACTTGAAATAGATATATTTCGCATGAGAAAATTTTCTAAAAAAAAAAAGAAAAGTTCTCCGTCTCAAAGAAATCGCCATAATATTATCATTCAAGACTTCTTCAGTGGGATAAAAGTCTCAAAACTTCTCCCATCAACATCAACATGGGATGATCATAAAATATTTGACAAAAAATTATGACCGGTATCCTCTGTATATGACATAATAAACATTCAAACATTGCTAGCAAGATAAAACTGTCCCCGCCAAAAAGACAACAGAAAGGCATAATGGTAAAATTACCCAGCAGCAAATTTCTAAGAATATCCAAGAAAGGCGAGATTAGAATTCTCATATACCGGATAATGGTCAAGTCTTCAGTCTTTTCTTTTGCGTGAGAAGAAAATTGGTGGATTCTGTAGCAAATAATCAAATTACATGCTTTTTAACGTGACCGACTGGCAAGTGTTCCATACCTTCTGCTACTTGTAAGGAAATTTAATCACCACCAACCGTTTTACAACAAGTATAATAGGACTCTGGGGCTGTCAAACGCAACAAAATTTCAATACAAGATAATGGCCACTCGGTGCTGCTCCTGTGCCTAGCTCACAAACATAGGTGAATTAATGCTTTTGCCAAATAAACCAATGTTAATGTGCAGCACAATCACATGGCAACTTGCAGATAACCCCATTAATCAATTCCAGCCAACACGTGCCAAAACTGATATTAGCACATCATCTGCCGACTGCTGGAACAGGACATGATTTTACACAAGCTTCTGATCTTGGCAACTGGACAATTCAAGCCCTCTTTCTCCTGCCAGGCAAGTGCCATTAATTCTTCCAGAACTGATTTAAACTATGAACAGTAAATCCAATAGATTGCATCATCGCACGGGATAGGGCTCCGAACCAGCAATGTTGGTAGCATTAACAGATATCTCCTGTGAGGAATTGCTGATAGGTGTGGATGAATCATCTCCATCCAATTGTCTGGTATCCATAGTGTTGGAAACACAATCAGAGCAACTTTCTCGAACTTCTGTTTCCCTCTCCATGTTTGCATCTTTTGGGCCACCATTTGTATCCGAGGAAGGAGGATCGTCAGTTCCTTTGCTAGGCTCGTCCCTCTTACTGCAGGTTGAACATGCAGCAACTACAGCAAGCTTACCATCAGTTGAACACTGATCCAGCCTCTGTTTCTTAATCACCTCAGGCACCTCATCGTTATCAGATGAGACACGTTTAGTCTTTCTAGAAGAATTTGATGCCTTGTCACCTCCGGATGATGGCTCGGACTTCTTAGATGGTGGATTGTAGTCCTCGTCATCTTCATCATCTTCATAGTCCACAAGCCCTCGAGACACAGGTCTACAAAATGCCAAAGATTTTAACAACAGAAATATTTGGTCATCTCCAACTGCAACCAGAAAGCACTTCAGAACACCAGAATTAAGGGAATTCTTACATAAGCTGGTCAGTTTGAAACTGGTCAGGACAAACCCAGATACAACTATAGAAGATATGTCGGCAGACTAACCTACCTAGTAACCTAGAGATGATATCAAATACATTCACTATGTGGCCGAGGTTGAACAAAGCCATGACTGCTTTGTCTCACATAAGGAAACATAAGGATGGTTTTCTTCAGTTAAATCTAACCTTTTCTGTTCAACTGAGTCTTGACAGTGTAACTTAAATACCTGACGTGGAATTCAGTTTTGGAACCTTTTCCATTTGGCTCATATTCAGGCATCTGACTTGAACCATTACTTGATTCATGATTTACAATTCATGACCAAGAGAAATCACATACGAGGAATGGACTGGTGGCTACTGGTCTAAGCAACCACCTTTATAGAACCATCCATGAGCTCCACGCTTATATTGGTATCAATGGTTTAAAGTGAGACATCAGCAACATAACCTGTTCATATAAGTTTTGAAGACACTATTTATGGACTTAAAAAACAGATGAGTACCTAAGAGGTGAATAGGTGACTTCGTTTCCATTTGGCAACTTTGGGGATGCACAATGATTCTGTGAATCTGGCAAATGAGCAGAAGCAGTGTCTTCTTCATCACTGCACAGAACATAAGTCAGTAATTAAATATCTGGAAATTTCTTACATGGCTGAGGATAACCACACCTGTCTTCATTAAAGTATTCTTCTTCTTCTTTCTCAAGACCCCGTACATCAATCCTTTTCCTAGATTCGGCCACATTGACACTGTTCTTTGTTTCACTATTTTCAAGTAACTGTCAAAGAAGATGGATTAATCATGAAATAATCCAACAAATTTATCTAGTACTAGATCAAACTATAGAATGAAATCATTTTGACCATTAGTCTTCCATTAATTAGAGTTGTATAGTCCTCTTATCAGACGTTGCTCAACTTTTACATACTAAAAGAGTGCACAAGTGATTTCACCTGTTCATATTTGATTTTTAGAGCCTGAATAGTACCCAAATGCTCAAACTTCAGTAGCTGATCCCAGAAACAATCAACTAAGTATAGGATCAAAGATTTAAGATTATCCTGCAAAATAGAGTATAGAGTGAACAACTTTCCTTCTGAACCCCGCATATAACGGAAACAGAAAAAAAATGAATACCCTGCGAATATACTCCAAGAGGTCTAAGATTCCTGAGTGTAGCATATTGTAACGGTTACCATTCTCGACAAAAACCTCAATGATTGGTTTCAAAAGATTGTTTTTTACAACATGCCGAAGAAGATGCTCGTCCTGAAAAATGTAAACCAGCTTCATAGTCAATGTGCAGAACAGAGATAAAATTGGGTACACCCAGTCCCTTATGAGTTGGGAGTAAAGAAAATCAAGTACAGCCTTTGCATAATGCAGTAACTGGTTTGTTTGTGATTTATCTACCTGGAAAATAAACATATATAATATATCACAAACTATCATTACACCCGTTTTACAGCATGTTTATTACTGCAAAAAAATGCTAAACAAATTGCCAGAGATCACGTTCCTGACCTGTTGATGCAAAAGCAAACTTCCATTTGTCACATCATTATTTACATTCCATTGTCATGTCTTCAGCAGAGGCAGGTTGGCTCTCAAGTAGATGTTATTTCGCACTTAATACTTCATATTTCTAGCAAAATATCACAAAAGGATTCTCATTTGTATTAATCTCTCAAGTATCCTTGGGGTCTCTTATCAAAGATTCTAAACTTTTCAACATTGTCAGCCTGAGATAATCATTATCGTCATCCAAGTCCTCTCCCATCAGAATAGAGCCAGCAATGGAGCATAAGAAAGCTCCACATGAATTGACAAAAAATTTGAACCAGCGGTTGACCTGACATCAACCCTCTGAATTGGTGCCAAATTCCTAGCCAAGGTAGCCATGAGCATGAGAGGGTCATGCCATAAAACCTAGTTCCTAGTTGGCAGGTAGGTAGACCTAGTAGCTTAAACTCATGCAGCCAAGGAGCAAACAAACCTACCTTTTGAATTGTAAGCCTGAGGTTTATCTCAAAATTTTCAGACAAAAGGCAAGGATTGCAGATAGCCAACATTAGTTTTAACCAAATCTTCTAATTAGTTCTAGTAGTATTAGATTTTTCTTAATCTATCTTTTCATGAACCATTAATATAGGGCCAGGTCTGATTGGTTCAGTCAAGACTAAATATTTTGATGTTTCGGCCTGACCTATACACGATCTGACCAGCAAGCGACATCAATATTGTTTAGCCCACATCCATGAGTGGACTTATAAACCATAGTGGCCCCATTATCTCTTGCAAAACCTTCAGTGTGGCTTAAGAGGAATCTTTTTGTCACCAAAAAATGTAATACATGTTTTAACTAAATAAAAATGTTTTCTGAAACACAGCCTCTGTCATTTTCTATACAATGCAGCCTTATTTCCCGACAACACTGCTATCTTAAGTAAATCGTGCACACACTGGCCAGTAACTTCTAGTTATCCTCCTATAAAAAGTGTACTTGTCTGCTCCTAGCACCTTTTAATTTACCGACTAACCAATTCCTATCTACGTTGTCATAAAGCCAGTCTATACCATGCAGCCTTAATTTCCCGCCTAACCATTGCCTAGCTATGTTATCTTAAAGCAATTCTGCACATGCTTGCCAGTAACTTCTAGTCGCCTTCCAGTACGAAGTGTAATTGACTGCTCCTAGCTACCTTCAAATAAATGTCTTCTCCTAGCACCTCTTTCTACCCTCTTGAATCTCTTCTTATTCACATAATTTACTACCCTCCTTGCCTCTTTTTCCTTCCCCGCTCAGCCTGCTCAGCTACTAGGTATTACTTCAACAGCTTCAGATCTCGTCAATACATTCTCTAAATCTTCAAATTTTTAACCTCGGACAAACCTGGCTCAAATATGTAATACTTTGCTTCTTCTATCAGTACTTGTAGTTATTAGTCCAAATAGCTATTGTAATAATTTGCTTCTTCTATCAGTACTTACTCTAGTTTGTTCAAGTTTAGTTGATGTAAAAAATTACAGCTCAAGTGTTTTTAGATCTAATGCACTGTGACATTAATAGTTTGGACTAATTAAAAAATTACAAAAGAAGAATACCCGATTACTCATTTTGGGTATATACTGAAACATAAGACATTTTCCCGAACATTCTTCTGCATAAGTTAATTTGCATCAATCACATTCTTGGATCTAAAGCTGCATTCAACAGAAAACAGACTATAATGAAGATTATTCATATGCAAAGTTGACTTTTTTTTAAATGCCAATCCTAAGTTCCAAATAAGAATTGAACTCTTCTTTACTTATGCCCACACAACGTTTAGCCCGAAATAACATCAACATACAAATCCACGTAGCGCACTAATGTTATCCATCATGCAAAGGAAACAAAAAATTGAAATGAAAAAGGAATATGTCCACTCAATTATAGTCAATTCTAAATAATGAAAATCACTCACATTGCGAGAGATAATAGTCCGCATAAAACGAACAGCTGCCACCACCAGGAACTTTTCTCTTCTTCTGGTTAGACACAAGACCTTCTCTATGGCGTTATTCATAAGAAAGTTGCACCTAAAACAAAGGATTGCTAAATAACTATTGAGCAGCATCAACAATAAGTATTGCAATAATAATCAAAGACAGCATAAAATCTCACCTTATTCTGTAAGGATGGTGATGCACACAAAAGCACAGGAGCTCACAAATGTTTGATAAAATTTCAGGTTTTGTTGAAGCATGAAACGTGTTTCTTCCACCACTGTTAGATGCTTGTCTGATTGTCTGAGGGCTGTTTCTTGGAGGACAAGAAGATGCTATCACATCAATTAACTGGTCAAGGTGCTTTTCATAGAAGATCTCTATAATTGTGTCTTTCTGCAGTAAATAATTAACATTAAATACATATCAAGTTAAGAGTAATTGATAAAGCCAGCACCTTTGAGCTAACGTTCCATGCATAAAAGAGAAAAAGGAGAGAAAAATCCTTACAAGATTACTTCAGCAAAAAAGATTTTCCATCCAGATCAGATATATTTTACCAAATACAGAACCGTATCACCTACACATCAATAGATCGGTTTCTAGTACCCAAATGCCCAAAAGAAGAAGAAAGCATCTCCATATTTACTGATCATGCAGTAAGCTTTACAAAAACAAGATGAGTGTAACATGACATCAATGTATGTGAAAAAAATCTAGTGGAAGAATCCGCCATGTGAAATTAGTCAGGATTACGGAGATGTGGTGTTCAAATCAAGTACCAAAGTGCTAGAGATTTCAGGATAGTAATCAAGAATTTAGTTAAACAATCAAAAGCACAACAACGAACAAATGTACAAAATGTACCAGCAGGTATTAATGTTACAAAATGTACCAGCAGTAAAGCCAAAAAAATTAGCCCAGCAAATTGAGGTCCTTCTAATGGATATCTTAATAGTCATTCTCTACATAAGGTAAACAGAACCTACAACAGATCCCTAGAAAAGAGGTTAGGTCTAGAGCAACATTGAGATAGTGACTGATGCCATAGGATACTTATGATCGGCAGGGACTGTTTTCATTCTGCTTAGGCTGTGTTTGATTGGACTTTTTTTCCATGGAAAATATTTTCACCACAAATTTTCCACCAATTGTAGTGTTTGATAGCTTATATTTTCCATGGAATTATTTTCCAAAAAACTATCATTTTTCATATTTTCTTCTAAAATGGGGGAAACTGAAACTTGTCTAACCCATAGGAAAATATCATTTTCCATGGAAAATAACTATTTTCCGTGGAAAATAATGACAATCAAACAACCAAATTAAGTTTTCCATGGAAAATTTTAAAATTCCATGGAATTTTTTTCCTAGGAAAATAATTCCATGAAATTAATTTCTTTTCCACGTATTTTCCACCTTGCAATCAAACACACCCTTAGTATAAATCATACTAGGAATTAATTTTCTTAGGCTGTGTTTGATTGGGCTTTTTTTCCATGGAAAATATTTCCACCACAAAATTTCCACCAATTGTAGTGTTTGATAGCTTATATTTTCCATGGAATTATTTTCCAAAAAACTATCATTTTCCATATTTTCTTTTAAAATGGTGGAAAATGAAACTTGTCTTACCCATAGGAAAATATCATTTTCCATGGAAAATAACTATTTTCCGTGAAAAATAATGACAATCAAACAACCAAATTAAGTTTTTCATGGAAAATTTTAAAATTCCATGGAATTTTTTTTCCTAGGAAAATAATTCCATGGAATTAATTTCTTTTCCACGTATTTTCCACCTTGCAATCAAACACACCCCTAGAGAAAATGTAGAATACATAATATCCAACCAGATGATAAATACAATTGTGAGTGCCATCATTCTTCTGAGCACAAGTCGTACTAGGTCTTTATTACCATAAGGAAATGCATATTGTTTTCAAGTAGTAGGGTCTTGAGGCACATCGGCCAAATGATTCTTCAGATTTAAAGTTGACAGTAAGTAAGAATGTCCACGGGACACAACAAGTAACCATCCTACATCCAGAACAAATATTAAAGGTAAATGAACCAAGCTGCTACTTGACATGAGACCTGTCCCTGTCCACTCAATTATAAAGGTTGGGATCCAAAATGGCAAAAGATGGGCTTGTCATAAGTATCATTCTAGATAGTGATCCTAGCAGCTGCTATAGCCATTTTTTCCAAATGAGCTGTTATGCTGCAGCGTTTTTCCTCATTAGCTGCAGAAGACATCCGAAGATAGAAAACAACCTGAATGGCATCATCAATTAAGAAGAAACTCATTGTCGGAGATACGAATATTAGACTTGTGAAGATATGCAAATAGAAAAATGCAAAACATCAACATAATCTACTGACCAAGGTTCACACTTCCGGTATTGGAATTGGTTCCGGACGTTTCTTATGAGTATCTTATCGGTGGTTTCAGCAGTTTCAGATTGGAGTTTTGGAGTCGAGTTCTATGTTTCAGAAGGTCAAAATTAACAATAATTATAATTATAAAACTAGAAAATATTTCATATTTTTAACCATAATTATATGTACTATTTGTTATTTCTTGTTAGCTTTGAATGGGATATGTTAAGATGGATGGATGGTGTGCATCTATAAATATACAACTTCGGCAAATGGAATGGTTATAGTGTTGATAAAGAAACTTATCAACATGTTGTAGCATGTAGATCTTCAATGCACCAAATCCTTATGTCGACATTGTTTTTCTTTTCCCCATATTCCTCTCTTTTCCTTTTAGTTCTTTGTTGAAATTGACGGGGAAAGAGTCTTAATGTCGGTATCAGCCGGTACTGGTAGCAGTCAGTATCGGAATTGGACATGCCAAAAACGATAAGATACAGCCAATACATATCAGTATTGGCCTATACTCTACTGACCAGACATGCAATTTCCAATGTGTCAATCTGTTACTTCACTGGTCTAACTTTGAAGATGTCTAAACATACACAGTATACTTGAGATTCGGCTCTTTGAATACAACATGAAGGTGCACAATCTGCTGCTAGGTTGCAGACATGCCTCATGAGGACTAAGCCCATGTCCGTATCTGTATCCAACACATTGGATATGATAAGTGATACTTCTTGGATACACATGTCAGGCATGATAAGCCCATGTCTAGGTTCCAAAGGGTCCCAAACACATGACTGAAATGATTTTGCTAGTCACAATCACGCAAAATATATTCTGAGATATGAGATTTTATAGATTTTGGAATTAGTTACTATCTCAACATTACGTATATAAATTATTATTAATATCAAATATACATAATATGTGTGTGTTTTCATGTGTATATAAATGTATCAATGCCATATCCAATCCTAGATTTTTTTCAAAGAATGGCATATCCTAAATCTTTATCATGTCTATCAGTCTGTGTCCACACAACCTAGTATGCTGTTAGTGAACATGATTAGCTTTCATGTATTGTCATATCAATGATTCAATGATAAGACACCCAAAAAAGGTACAAAAGGAAGCATCACAGTTTACCATGAATAACCCGTAATCTATGCACAGTTTGCATGAGCCTATTAATGCAGACTATCAATTCATAAAGAAAAGTTAAATCCACCCCTTTGTGACTCTAAAGAAGTGTGGTTTTATATATAGCTGTCTGTTCATTAATCAATTGCAATTTACTGTGTATCTATGGACAACTTTATTTATTCAGTGTCTGAGAGAGGTCTTCAAAACAAAGTTGAAGGTGCATACAAAACTTTTCTCTGTTTAAGTCTATAACATGGACAAGTTCCTCAACTAGTCGAATTTTCCGTTAGAACTCCAAATGTGAATTCTAACTGATGAGCAAGATGCAAATCTTCTGAGCACCCACTCCATTTAGTATCTACAAATAGCCATATCACATATAGACTTGTAGACTTCAGAACACAAAAGGACAATTTTGTAAGTTCTTAGGGATGCAAATATGCTCTACAAGAACTACATGAACCAATATAGTTGGTTAGCCATAGGCAACAATCTAAGACTCTCAGCATCCAATGCATTTTGGTTATGAAATATTAGAAGAAAGACATGAAATCAGGAACTGTAAATACAAAAATCACTGACTGCTTGACTAAGATCACCTGTGATCCAGACATTGTGTACGAGTCCACCAGTATGCGAATAATTTCAAGAAACTGGCAGTGCATATCCTCCCCAAAGTCCGTTACCATACCTTTGACCTGCAGAAATCAATTTCTTTGAGCTATTATTTGCGGGAAAAAGAAATAATGAAACCTCCATCATGAAAAAGAAGATATTTGCGGGAATACAAAATAATACAGAATGAATGCAGGAGGCATCGTCGATTACAACACTGTTCCAAAGCAAATCAAGCGGCAAATAATGGGCTATTGAAGTGTATAAAACGGGTGGTCACCACAAAATTAAGAATAGGCATGCACTTATCTGATTATGCAGAAAGGGACACAAGGCCAACATAATGAAACCTCTTAAGATGCATTGAATTCCAAACATCACAAAAATTCCAGTGTACTTAATATATATTATACCACATACTAATTCACGGCAAAAAATAGTTTGATGTAAGATAAGCTATCAATATCATGTGTTGCTACATTTAAATCATGTTGGTGCAGCTATTAAACAGGTAATATACCAAGAAGGATTCTATTTTATTGGCCAGGGAGTCGGAGGGACACATGGTACACCGTTCATCCCAATGTACATAATGTCAATTTATCGGACTAGTGCTGAAATGTAGAGGTGAAAGGTACCAAAAGATTAGCACAAGCAAAAAAGTACCTTGTAAATCTTGATGTGGCCCATTAGGTAACTTATATCTCTTGCTCATTATATAAACAAACGGATCAATGGCCAGTATTAGATCTTGCAAGTCAAATTATTCAACTAGCTGCTTGCAGACAACAATTATAGAACAATCAGGTGTACATTTTTTTGGCAGCAATAACTACAAGCAGTGAAATGGTATGTAGCATGCAAATATTGATAATGGAAACTTTTCAGTACTTACTCAAAAATATCTTGTCATCCCACTCTCAAGCTTTTTATCTCTCAGCCAATATTTATTTGCAGTTAATGCTAAGGAGGTAAGAACTAAAGGCACCCTGCCACAGGTAAAGTAACATATTGCCTAAGACAAAAAGGATATATGCAAAGCATGGAGTTAAAAGCAATATAAATTCCCACTGCCCAGGTTATCCATGTCCAAATTGAGCCATTCAGCACCAATGTCATCCTATGTTACCTGGACTCGAGTATGGGTGTCGGGTACGGGTACATATCCAAGAGTCGGGTCCTTTAAACTCATAATTGAAGGACACACGGACTCGGCTAAAAAGGATCCAAAATTTGAAGATGGGTACGGGGATATGACTAAGGTTTCACAGAAAGACAATATGTAATTATAAATTACTAGTAAACTTTACTGAACTAGTTGGATAAGTCCCTAAGGGACTGTCCCTTCAGCTCCCCTACGACTTTACTACCAATCTATCATATTAAGATAAAACTATCTACATCACTACCACATTAAAATAAACCATCTACTTCACTATCAATCTCCTAATTGTCACCATGAAGGATCCGATTGTCATCATGGAGGATCAGATACGGATTCCATACCCATGTCCTACCCGATCGACACGGGTATTTCTCATTAAAGTGGAGAGTCCGGGTAACATAGATGTCATCCCTCAACTTACTTTCATCCCAAGGCATCTTAAGTACACTCCGAGGAGTATCTAAAGGCTGTTAGCATTAAAGGTACAGGCTCAGCAAAATATGCACAGAAAAGGTGTGCTTCCTATCTCAGAATGACTCATCAAGTTGGTGAGGCAAAAACTGGTTCTGCCACTAATCCAGGACAGTTTCTTAACTTTGCATGGTCTCAAATCTATACTGTTCCCTCTTCTAAATATTAAATTTACATAAAGTAAGCTTATACAGAATTCAGTTATTTTGTCTTGTTTCACTCTTATCAATTTTAAGTTCCTCTAAATAGGTGCTTGCCTAGTGCCTATGCTCCCGCATCCCCTTGGCTAGTCAACTAAGCCTGGGTGCCTTCAGATCACTGAAAAAGGCATTTGCTTGATATAAGTTCGAAAATCAAAACTATCAGCATGTAACAAACAATGAACGACCTGAAGGTTCTGACCTACAACCTGAGAAGAAATGATATCATTGGCAGAAATACGAACTAGCGCATATGTTTGCAAAAACAAAAGTAACTCTACTCTGAAGTGTTCTTGTATTAATTGGCACAGAGACGCAACCAGATGCATTTTCCACCAAGTCCAGGATTGGGGAAGGATAAGAAGAGGCCATAGGACGCCTCCCTTTGTTTGGGCAGAGAAAGTGGTTGACGCATGTTGGGAGGAATGAGAGATAGCCATATGGCGCTGTCCCTTGATTGGCGCAGGGGCAGTGGTTGGCGCATCCTCCACCAAGTTCAGAACTGATGAAGAATAGGGAATGGCCACAGAGCACTTCCCCTTGCTTTGCGCAGGAGCTATGATTGATGCACTGGAGGACTTTGGAGTCCAAATGGCGCGAGTCTTCCTGACTTTGGAGACAGCAGCAGTAGATGAGCGCTTGGCACCCCTTGCGCCAATCATGGCCTCATAGGCTGTTTGGTCGACTTTCACGACCAAAGTCTTCTGCGTCGTGCCGACCGACGCAACATCGCATTGAGTTGTCACTTTTTCGTCAGAGGAGAAAATCATCCCTAGTAGAGTCGTCATTTTGTTTGCAAAAATAAGCTTAAATACAAACTAAGAAAAAGAAGAGTACAATTGATTTCTGGAAAAGTACAACTGCAGGAATCTGATCAGAAGACGATCACTTTATCCTTTGGACGATGCGATGTCGAAGAAAAAAGCCTTTGGAGAGTGCTACAGCAATTTGCTCAGGAAATTATGATCATTATTGATGCTTGAGAAGTGATTTGGAACTCTATTTATAGAGTTTTGAGATAACTGTCAAACAGTTATCCTGATTGGCGCACACTTGCAATTGGCGCACCATCACCCATTTGCACGAACGGTTGGCTTAACTGCTTGGGACGTGTGGCATTCTGTGAGAGAGATGCGCTTGGTCGTGGGCAGTGTCACGTGCACGTTCTTCGAGATTAGTGACATGCGCGCCACGTCATCTTCCTGCTTCTTGATGATTTGATCAATTGACGCCAACTCACAAATGGCGCTTGGCACAATTTGATGATTAACACCCTCTGCTTCATTCATTAAATCTATAAGCAATGATTTACTCGCGCCAAATGACAAATAGCGCAAGGCAGCTGTCAATTATGACCAAGTCTGACATAATCTTCTCAAACGTCGCGTGCTCGGAATTCGAAAGGATTTTTTTCGACTGACGTGCTGTCAGTCATGATGACGAGCGCATGAGCTTTTCGAGGAAGCTTGCCACGTGGGATCTCGCACCAGCGCCATTTGATTTTGAGCGTCATCTGATGATGAGCGTCATTTAACTTCTGAGCGCCATTTGACTTCTGAGTGCCTATTGACCAACGCCATCAGTTGTAATAATTTTCAGCTTCTACAGCATATCAAAACACTGGTAACTAAAGACTCAACTTCTATTATATTCTATAACATAGGCAACTCATAAAAAAAGAAATAGGCAGCAAGAAGGATACGATTAAGATGTAATATAAACACAGCATGTATATACTATATATAACAACAATTAAACCAAAGTCCAGCTAAGTCATTACGTATCCAAGTTAGATTCTGCCACATAAATTTTTTATTTTAATATTTGTCATTTTGCTTACCAAAAGTCTAAGAAGGGAATTTCCTTCTTGTTGAACGACATACGACCTCAGAAGGTTGGGATCCTGGTTAAGGAAGAGGATGAGAATCTCTGTTCTGAACTCCTCATATATAATAAAAAGGGTCAGTCTCCATATAGTACTAACAAACTCTGCTTAGAGATGCATTACCAATACAAAAACTTCATGGACATATAAGACTAACAATTACCCAGTAGATAGGAGCTGTCTATCTTCACTCTGCAATATGTCAGTAATGATGTCAAACATGCCTTCACCAGCAAGGTCCCTATCAAAATAAATTTAAAATTGAAAAGTCCACAAATACGAGATCACCAATAATAAATTTTCAGATTAAGGAAAAAAAGGTTTGTTTAAAGCTATGATAACTTATTAGTTTACAGTAAATACTGATGCAGTGATAAAAACTAAAAAGAATACCAGCGAAGAGAGAAGTTAAAATATTCATTCAATCCATTTTAGGCCCTTCCTAAATATAATTATGTTAAAATATATATGAGACAATTTTGATACTTTACAGAAGCTGACTAATAATGGGATACTCATATAAAAAGATAATGAAAGGCAGGATTTTCTGCATTAAAACTAAAAATTCAGGGTTCCCCTTAAAATTTCTGCATATTCTTCATAGGGTGTTACCAATCTCAAGATTAATTTGGCTCTGCACTATAATGATGCATTATTAATTGACTTTTCCTAATACGAGGAGGAACATAATGCAACCTACCGCAATAGACGCAGTTGTTGTACAAGCTGCAAACTCTTACTTAGTGAGCAAAACTCGTGCAAAAACAAAACCTGACAAAAAGAGCGGAAGTCAATTGATAAAATTAGAAGACAAAACAAAGATGCATATTTCACCATTTATTAGCATTCACATCAAACACCTAATATACAAAGCATTAAAAATGAATATCATGTTACCAAATTCCTTTTAGATTCTGATGAAGTGGAAGGTGATTCCATCCTCGCAAAGAGTTCTTGAATAAAAGATGTGTCGTCCTTCAACAAAGATATAACCTACAAAGAAAAAGAAAAAGTGAGCCACAGCACTCTCCAAAATTGTTAATAATAAAAAAAAATTATGATTCTTACAATGGCATTATTCCCATGAATTATGGAATTGAGACTTGCTATTGTTGCCTCATCTAACACTCTTGGTAAAATCACATCCTGAAATGGGCGCTGCAACAACTGTAAGACAAAAGATGCAAAGACACTTCACAATTGAGCAAATGTTTTACAGACCTTTATATAACCAACTCTGTAGGTTTGATGTATCTTCGAAAGTACTGATGAATTTTTAATTGGGATGGCCTGCGAGTAAAATCAACCTTTAGCAGATGAAGTAATGGCTGTAGTATCTCACACAAGAATTTCATAAAATTACCTCCTTGAAAACCACATGCTCTTTAAGAAAAGAACGATGATGCTGCACTTCGGGCACTTCAGGATCATCTGAACCAAAAAAAAAACAGAAGGGCAAATGCTCTCCTTAATTAATTCAAACAAATGGCTAAAAGAAAAACAAGATACTAACATTACTTGTCATATTAAGCAGTTTCCATTATGTGCTTGGTGCATGGCTGGTTACCAATTAATCCGAATTCCAGGCCAACTAATTGCAATTATGGAACCACTTGAAATGTCAGATAAATGGCCAATGGTTAATAGGAGCGGACGATTACTCGACTGATTAACTGCTTGTTAATCTTTGCATCAGAAAACCAACATATCAAGCAGTACTGCATGACGTCCATCATACAAATGTCTAAGAAACATGTGATAATAATTCAAGAAAAATACTGGAAATCCACTACAGTTTGCAACCTATAGAATTACCCTCGCGTTGAATTTGAACCTTTCGTCCCATGGTGTTTGGTAGATCAGTTCTCCATAAAAAATACCAAAATACCCTTCGTTCTAAAAGAAGGCGAAAAAGAAAAACTAAAACATTGATGGGTTTTTCTTGCAAAACCCTTCTTCCTCATTCTTCCCCCAGCGAGCACCACTGCCGACCCCATCGTCCTGCCAAAAAATATCAAAGCTACAAACATGGAAGGGTTTTTTTTTTTTTGCAAACCCCTTTTCCTCATCCTTCCCCCACTGTGAGCACCAGTTTCACCTTCCTTCTGCAAGGTGGTAATAGCAAAGAAGAGAGGGCAGTCACAGCAGGAAGAACGGAAAGCGTGTGGGTGACTCGTTAGCGTCGACCGTGTACCCTGCTCCACATCGGGTTGCCAAAGGGCTTGCAGCAAGGGATCCTTGCAAGCTCGTTGCCACCTAGTGAGAGAGGGAAAGAGGAGAGGAGTAGGCGAGGAGAAGAGGGAGATTCCGCCCGCCTGTCGCTGCATCTTGACTTCACAGGTCTGTCATAGAGATGTAGGGGAAAAGAATAGGAGAGAAGGAGAAGAGATCTAGATGGACGAGAAGGTGACTATAGTGGTGGAAGAATAAATGATTATTCAAAGTTTTTCGAATAACTCAACCCGCAGCAAAACTCTGGAGTTTTGGTGCATCGGCAAGGGCTTTAAGTTTTTAAAATATTATCAGAGCAACCCTAGTATGAATCTCCCCTCCACATATTTTTAAACAGGTTTTATAAATAAAAAAAAGGAATACTTACATTAATCTAGCTCTGATAAAAACAGCCCCGATGAAAAGATCTGATGCCCTAACGGCAGAACCTATAATAACAGACCCACCGCTCGCAGATCCGGTGCCGGTAAGGCTGCCTCCGACGCCGGCAGCACCTCCGTACTTAGCTCTCCCTCTGGTATTGCCTCCCTGTGTGGATCCGGTGTAGGCAACCCCTACACATGCATGGGGACTAAATGGCATGGCAGCAACTAGGGTTGGGGCCACTAATCTGGTGTTGGGTTTCTTTTCAATCAGTTGTGTAGACGTGTGAAGATTGTGACAAATGTATTCGGATCCTAAAGGTGAATAGCATCAACAGCATAGGAGCTCTATTCTGGTAAGCTATGATTAATAGTTTGAAAATAAGGGAAAAAAAGATGCCAACAGAGTTCACGAAGATGCTTAAAATGTCCGTAACTACAGTAAATTGAAACCCATTGTATCCATTATGAAATGGACAGGCCATGTCAACCATTTATATCGAAAATGTTACACAAAATGGTCAATGAGAGAACATACTATTGTGATAATGCAGAATGTTAAAATTTTATTTTAAGCATACAGTAAACCACATTAGCATTAGTTACAAACAACATACAGTATATCAAAAATCAGGTAATTCAAAATGATTATATGTTGAAGACCAAGCAATAATAATATGCGGAAAGACCAAGAATGTGAGATGAAATGAACTTACACTCGAGGGAACCAATAACGTCTAATATAAATTCCTCTCCAAAAATTTTCTCAAAAATCTGTGGGCTATTAAGTAGAACTGCATAAAACCAGCAGCAAGAATATTGGTCACATTCTCATTATTCTAGAAAAAGAACAATATGAAACATGAATCGTATAATACAACACTAACTTATTCCTTTAATCAGTTTGAATATCATGTGAAGGCCATCCAGATTCCGCACGTCTTCACATATTCTAAATAGATCCACCAGTTTGGGGAAAAATTCTTGCTGCATCCAAACACACAGTTATATTATCTAGACATGCAAAAAATGACATGCTCAAAGCCTCAAACAGAACAATTGCTACTAAGAGGGGAAGGCTCTCACAAGAAATGGTTCAAGTTTTAGCAGTTCAAAAGCTAAGAATAACATTCCTTACAAAAAAAATAACAGCCAAACCTTTCAGCTCAAATGGAGTCACTTTTAAAAAAAGCAGTTAGGTTAAAAGCCTCGTGCGATGAAACAGTTTCAAAAGTGGCTATCAAAACTGGCTATCGACTTAACGTCAACAGTACACTTATTCTCACAGTATTAACTTAACATAAACAAGACTATCACAAAGATAAGAGTAAACGACCATAGGACACAAAAATAGAAGTCTTAAAACCAGCTATTGACTTGACGCGAACAATAACATTACTATCGCAACTTAACCATAAGCAAGAGTATCACAAAACATAGATAAAACGACCATAAGAAACAAAAATAAAACAAACAAAGTTCATTGAAACCAAGAAGCAACCCTCAAGAATTCTCCAATAACTCAAAAGCGACTAAAAATGAGGCAGAAATAAAATTCTCATAAAAGGAACAAACCATAGGAAAGAAAACAAACAAAAGTTCCATGTATATTATGTATATTATGTACCAAATATGATAGATTTAGGTTGTGCTCAGGATTCTCAGATACCCATGTGTATTACGATGTTTGGCATAAGGATCCTCAATATTCCTGGGAACGTCACATTCTTGTAGGCATCACAGTTTCACATATCATAATAATATAATTCCCACAATGATAGGTAGGAATATAACATTCTCACTCGATCTTGGTATCTTAATTAACCATTGATTTACATCTAAGTTCCTTTCTGACTAGCACAGCCATGTAAATTTCATGCCACTACAGCAAAACTTACTGGGTTGTAAGCTGGATTTGCGTCGTGATATAATTATTTTTATACAATCCACTTCACATATGTGCCAAGCGAAATCTGAAGCTGAGTTTCTGTAATACCAATATACCATGTTAAAGTATCTGCCACTAAACCAAACCAGAACTGTGATAAGGGTTGACCGTTAAGTATTTATCTATTTCCACTGAGCTAAATAAAAAATGATTAACAAGCAAATTAATAGTATAGCTATTAAACAAGTAAACTACATAGAAACAATATATACTGTATATAAATAAAGTAAAAAAAAATAGTATAATATCAAATTATAGTAAAAATACTATCGTCTTAATATAAAATTTAATTATTAGAATAAATCTTAAAATATAATGGTAAATTAAATAGAAGTATTGTAATTTATAATCGAATATAATTCTATAGTAGATAGTTTTATATCATACAAAAAAGAAAATATTTTTACTTATCATCTAATATTTAATCATCATTTACCATTTACAATTATTATTTAGGAATTATGTGGAAAAGTACTTTATAGTTGGTTATATGTAATTGAATAATCAATATGTTATGCATTTGTTCCCATGTAGTGATACCACATGGTACTCTTAAGGTTGACATATATTTAAGGGCTTAATTCATAACTGAATTTGTTCTATATAATGATAAAAGTATGATGATCATTTCGATGGTGTAGGATTAATCTTGGAAAATTCTACTACGACCACATCACATTGATGAGAATGTAGAAATTGCATTAAACAAAAGATTGTTAGATTCCCAAAAATGTGTAAATTATATGATCCAAGAGGATCTCCGTTTAGGCTTAGGATTAGAATTCCTATTTTCGGGGATTAGAATTCTCTTTAGGATTGCCATTCCTTTATGGAAAATTATTAGGTTTATCATTCCTTCCTGCTATCTTGTTTCCTTTACGAAAACTGTGAGAATAAAGTTAGGATTTCTAACTTATTTTTTACGGGATTAATTTTTCCTTGTCATAGTAGGAATTAGGAAATATTGGAGATTGCCGATGGGTATAAAAGGAAAGCCTAAGCCTCTATTGTAATCAATTCTCTACTTCTTTCACAAAATATTTTGTGTGCTCTAACTCAAGGGCCAAGCGTTTGATAGTTTAATAAAGCTATCTTTGTGGTGATTTCCATCACCATTAAATTAAATCTTTTTCTCCTACCATTAAAAAAAAAAATCCTCATCCGATACCGGGTTCTTTAAGATAGGGAAATTACATAATTTGATATATTCGGATCATTATACCAAAAGCGACAATGTATCATTCCAGAAAACAAAATGCCTCAGCATCACATTCTCGGGTAAGGCAACCTACGTTCTTAGTCGCATTTATTATACCAAACGCGACATTTTATTAGTTGTGCTATATGCTTGTATGTGCGATAAAACCTAAGTGTGTTCGGTGAAGGTGACCTACCTCCTTAGTCACGCAATTTAAGCCAATGCAAGGAGAGAACGAACTCATTAAGACGAAATATTCTACAAGAGAAAAAAGCAAATTTCTATGAGGGTCTGCTTGGATTGAGGGTTAAGAGAGTTAAGTGAGGGAAAGTTAGTGAGAGAAAATAAAATTCATGTTTGGTTTGAGGGTGGGGACTATGTTACCCGGACTCTCCACTTTAATGAGAAGTACCCGTGTCGATCGGGTAGGACATGGGTATGGGTATGGAATCCGTATCTGATCCTCCATGATGACAATCGGATCCTTCATGGTGACAATTAGGAGATTGATAGTGAAGTAGATAGTTTATTTTAATGTGGTAGTGATGTAGATAGTTTATCTTAATATGATAGATTGGTAGTAAAGTAGTAGGGGAGCTGAAGGACAGTCCCTTAGGGACTTATCCAACTAGTTCAGTAAAGTTTACTAGTAATTTATAATTACATGTTGTCTTTCTGTGAAACCTTAGTCATATCCCCGTAACCATATCTAAAATTTGGATCCTTTTTAGCCGAGTCTGTGTGTCCTTCAATTATGAGTTTAAAGGACCCGACTCTTGGATATGTACCCGTACCCGACACCCATACTCGAGTCCAGGTAACATAGGGTGGGGAATTAGGAGGGGTTATAGACAGTTAAGTGAGGGTTTGTTTAACCCTCTTTTGTCTATTTTTTTAAATCCCAAATCGGAGATTAACGAGAGGGATTGAGGGATTTTATTTCAAAAATCATAAATAACCCTTATCTTTTCTATAAAATATCATGACTTTTTTTTCTTGCTTTCAATATGTTGCTCGGTAGCTTCCTCATTTGTGAAAATATTTTGACGAGTTCTAAAAAATTCCAATCAAATTTAATTTTATGACATATGTGATAAGGGTATCTTGGTAAGTATGATATTTTTATTAATCCTCCCTCACTCAAAACCTCCAATCCAAGCAAGAGTTATTAAAGACACCCCACTTAACTCTCCCTCCAATATGAACAAGTTTATATGTCTTGACTCTACTCCCCGAGTCCCCCTCACTTAACTTCCCTTTCACTTAACCCTACTTAACGCTACTTATTTTTTCCCTCAATCCAAGCAGACCCTCAGGGATTCACTACCTTCCTCGAATCACAAAATGAAGTGAAGAAATAACAACAGATTCCCATATTTCTTATAAGATTTCTCAGTTAGTCATATGACTCATATCCATGAATCAACATCAGTATGAACAGACATCATTAAGAGTGTCAAGCATGAAAACTCTGGAGGTTTTCTCATTAAAAAGAAAATTAACCACGAATATTTACTATTGACAAATAACACAACCATATATCAGAAAAGGTATAGACAGATAACCTAAGCTACTTTGAAACTTCAACCAGCAATTGGAAAGTCTTAAATGCAAATTTAAACAAGAATGAGATTTGGAAAACTTTACATCTTGAAGAATTAACTCTGTGATTCGCATCTGATCTGTAATGCCACAATCTACCACTGTCTGCAAATTGTAATAATCCTTTAGCAAAATAGTCTTCGCAACTATAAGAGAACTATCAGAAGAGACACAGAAGTTACCAGATAAGTAAAACATAATCATAAAATGAACACTTAATACCCTGTATCTCACACTTCTTAGATGTTTCAAGAATATAGAAAAAAATAAAAAAGATTACAGTGATAATAGTATATCAACAATATACAGAATGCATATACAGTCCCTGCAATGAGCCAAGTATAAACTTTCTTATTACATATATTTTTGGTTCCGATCTCTAATGGTATATACTCTTGATGACATGTTCTCCAAGCAACTTGGCTAGTGTCTTGTGGATGCCTCACTGAGACATCAATTCTACAACTGTTATATCAAGGACTAAGTGGCATCGATCAGTAAAGAAAATTTAAATCTTTAGAGTTTTTAAGTCATCTATATGTGAAGGTAAGGGCCAATAAGTTTAAATTTATCAGAAAATTTCGATTTCTTAACTTCAATGAATTTCATGTATATAGTCTGAAGATTAGAGCAAAACTCTGTTCATATAGATCATATCTTGAACTTTTACTTCGGCGTGCAGTATCACAGCTTCAACATTCGGCATAATGTTAACTTCATTATTGTGATGCATGTGGATCTTGTTGTCAGTGGAAGCAAGGCCACTCCAAAAATAACTGCCGTGTTTGTGTCGGAGTAAGGCACATATATTAGACATGGACACTCCAGCATACACTAGGGCAAGACAGAAACCAGTGCAGCGCCCATGGTCGTGCTCGTGTCGTTTACGTGTGCATGCAACACAGGTTATCAGGGTACCAGGTAGAGGCTAAAATACAAGTAGATCTTAAAACTAAATAATATGATTCGAGTTGCCAGAGGGGGCGAAGATGAAATTCCCGCAACAGAAAGTAAATGAACAGTTCATCATCATCACCCAAGCCTTCTCCCATCACAATGGGGTCGAAGTAAACAGTTGATTGAAACAAATAACATGGGAAAGTTGACACATTCCAAGATTTGGTAATGAGATGGATGATTCAACCAAGAACCATGGGAACAAGGAGAGTGAGACAAAATCAAATCAAATACAAGAATTTAGCAGCATTTGAAGAATGCTACATGGCTTCAACCTCGAGAAATTAGTCAAAGAACATTTGCTTCAATTACCTACCAGATAACGTAAAAGAGAAATGAGGAGAAAGTACATATAGATGGACAAGAAAATATAGGAGTGAGTTTTTTCGGTATTTAGGATCAATTGTTCATGATTTTTGAGAGATTAAGAAGGATGGCATGCATAGAATTAATAGGATGGTTGAAACGAAGGAGTGGTTCTAGAGTATTTTGTGATTGCATGATAACTTTGAAGTAGAAAGGAAAATTTTATAAGACTGATATAGTACCAGCCATGCTTTGTGGATGAGAGTGTTAAGCAATTAAGAGACAACATAGCCAAAAAAAATTATTGCAGCTGAAAGGAGACTATTAAGATGAATTTTAGGGAATAAATTAAAAGATATGATAAAAATGAGTATATTAGTAAAAAGTTAGAGGTGTCACCAATGGAGAACAAGATGAGAGAAAATCGTCTTAGGTGGTTTGGACAACCAGACTGATAGATTCTCCAATAAGGAGAAGATACTAATTAAAGGAGCCTCTAGGACTAAAGGTAAGAGTAGAGGTAAGCCCAAAAGAACAAAGATAAAGAACGATGAGGGCATGGCCCTTAAAAGAGTTGAATGGAAGAAAAGGATTCAAACAGCCGACCCCAAAAATTTGGAGGAAGGCTCTGTTGTTGTACCTATCAATGTAAAATAGTCATCTATTATTGTCAAGTAAGGTTGTTATTCGAGACATCACTTAGCAGTGACGGTGAGGCTTGGCACTTGCGTCCTGTGGGATACAAGTTCAAGTTGCAGAAAGTTACCAGAAACAGCCTCTTCATATGGTGGGGGTAAGGATGTTTACATCTTAACCCTCTCCGGACCCTGCATTAGCAGGAACCTTGTCGTATTGGGAAGCCTTTTGTTAACTAAGGTCTAAGGTAACAATCTCACTTTTATATGCGGGATTCCCTTGGCATGCTATTTCATTTAGATACACCTTCCCATATTTTAAGACTGTAGGTTCTCTCTAGGATATGCATACAACCTGAAACATTTGCTCATCCCAATATTGCCAATAAGGCTAACAATTCTCCAAAAGATAAAAAGGACATTCAGTGCCATGAGCCTCCCACTAATGCATGGTGGTCCTAGAAGGATCAAGATGTGCATGGCCTATCCACATTTATGAAGAGAGAGCTCATGAGATGCAAACCCACATACTCTAGGATGCAAGCGTCTTAAGTCACTTCAAACTCTTGATACCTAGATTACAAATAACAACTGTACAAGTAAGTGTCAACAGATAGATTAATGGTTGATTCAACCAGAAATGATAGGTACAGTGTCACCATTCTAATTAGATGTGTTCCTCACAATCAGATCTAACTCGCGCACTTTGTACCTCAATATACCATACCATATGTGAAGCAAGTTTGTTTTGGTAACATAATACTAGTGAAACAGCTAATTAGATTTCAAAAACTGTAACGAACTTAAAACTAGAGTAAGGAGATGAGGGGGTTGAAAAGCTCTTGAACCCATGTCTAGGGCTGCAAATGAGCCAAGCCGTTCGCGAGCTGCTCGAAGCTCGGCTCGATAAAAGCTCGTTTGAGCTCGGTTCGTTTAGTAAACAAGCTGAGCTCAAGCTTCATTTTTGAGCTCGTTTAATAAACGAACCAAGCTCAAGCTTAGAAGTACTCGACTCGTTTGAGCTCGCAAGCTGGCTCGTTTATGAGCTTGGGAGCTGGCTCGTTTAGGAGTTAGTTTGTTTGTTGAATTCTTTTTTTATGTATGTTTGTATAATAATATGGTTGTATGCATTATATATTTGTATGTCCTAAATAATTGATATTAAGGAACATTTTTAATTATTTTTTTATAAATAAATTGTTAATATTACAGGTACTTGAATTCAAGCTTAACTAACTTGAAATCGAGCTCATTAAGCTTGAAATCAAGCTTAATGAGCTTGATTTTGAGTTTATTGAGCTTGTTTATCAAGCTTGAATCAAGCTTGCTTATCAAGCCAAGCTCGAGCTTAATATAAACAAGCTCGAGCCCTAAAATAAAAAAATTATCAAGCTCGAGCTCGATTAATTCTAGTCAAGCAAAGCTCAAGCTTACAAAAGCTTGGCTCGGGTTGGCTCGTTTGCAACCCTACCCATGTCAAATATATCAGAGTATGAATCTAGTGAAACTGCAAATTAGATTTCAAAAACTGTAACAGAACAAAACTAGAAAAATGAGATCAGACAAAAGCAGGCAAAGCTTAGAGGCATATGTAAATATCCCAACTCACAAGAGGAGCAACATATGCCAATGTTTTACAAAAATAAACAAAAAGCAAAGGTTGAGGTAAACAATCAGCAAAAGGATGATACGAGGCAGAACAATTGACATTAATCGGACTCCAAAATAAATTCAAGAGATATCATGGTGTAGCATATTTGAATACAAGATGAATTTGCACACTTAATTAACGAACAAATATCCTCACCTTCAAAATCAAAGGGAGAGTGGATAGCTCAACAGATGGAAGCTCTCTCAGTTCACTTCCCACTGCATGAAATGATTCATCTGTGATACAACCAAACAAATTAAATAAATATCCAAAGCAGAGACCATAAGACATTAGATATATGGAATACTATAAAACGTGGCAACTAAAAGTAAGTTGGGAGTCATCTTCTTAAATTGAAAAACTATTTGGCAATCATAAATAAGTAAACCAAACAAATATAGGTTTGCAAAGGTGGTTAGCTACAACATTTGCACCATTTACAAGCAAAAGGGGTCAGCATAAACTAAAAACTTGCAGAAAGCAAAAGTTATTAGTATTTGGCAACATGTCTAGGATTTGAACCGCTTGCACGGACGTAAGATGAAATCAATAAGGAGCTTTCAAACTTATGAAACTAAAGAAAGCTTCAATAATAATACACTCATGCATACAAAAACCATGTCTTCGTAAAAATGGAACTCATTGTCCACAGTGAATTCAAGACAGATATTTGCAGACATACACAAATTGGATCTCTCCCCTCGCTTTCACTCTCTTTCAGCCAACTCACCTCAGAAAAGTTGCACCCATAGACCCTATTTTTTTTGTCTTCCCATTATTGCCTCCAGACGAGCAGAACATGCCACCAGATATAAGGAATAGTATATTCAACCTACAGTCCCTAGACTCAAATCCGACACAATAAGGACACATCAACACAAGCAATAAATGCGTGTGGATCGGCCGGTACATATATAAACCCCTACCCACCTCAAATTTTAGTAATTTTATCTTTTTCGGACTCTCAGATCTTCTCAGCATCCATACTTCAGCTGAACAACATAGAGTAGTGATGTCTTAGGTTAACATGCAAGAGGGGATTGGCCGGTACATATATAAAACCCCTACCCACCTCAAATTTTAGTAATTTTATCTTTTTCGGACTCTCAGATCTTCTCAGCATCCATACTTCAGCTGAACAACATAGAGTAGTAATGTCTTAGGTTACATGCAAGAGGCCTTGATCATGCCTCAAAGCTGCAAGAAAATCATGTGTCAAGGTTTCTAGTAATAATTCTAGCAACCCATTGGTTAACTTGGTGTGTTAAAGACCTACCTGTATAGTTATGTAAGATATAGTTTATCTATTATGCCTCCATAATGTTTCCCAAAAAAAAAAAATTGTATAAATGAATGTCTAAAAGACATACACTGCCACTTCACTTTTACTGCTTCTGTGAAATACAGACAGGTCACAGGCCTGCCCCCTCCAACTTCGAACTCGAGTTTTCCCATTCCAAACCAAGGCTTCCTACTGCTCCACCATAAGGCCCTCCGCACCATAAGAAACATTTCATAGGTTTGTGCATCATACGTCACATTATATCACATTCATATTTATTATCAACTACTATTTACAAAACTTACCCGCAATTGTGTATTTATTATTGAAAATTATATATATCGACAATATGTCAAAATCCTATATAATGTGCCTTTTCTTACTGTCAACAGGCTATGGGACATCTTCATTGAAACATTGCCTTCATGTCGATGATTAGACGAGGGATTGTGTCTTCATACAGATGAAGAAAGATATAGTGCACTAAGCAGCATATTGTACAAACAAATAAACTGGACAGCACAATACAGGCCAAAGAAGATACCATTTGACTGCAAAGCACCAGTACTTTCAATAGCATCCACTGATGGCGGACGAGAAACATCAAGATCTACAAAATAAGGTCATTAAAAAGTATGTAAAGTAAATATCATAACATGTAGATTCAAACACCTACTGCCAAGGCTGTTAAAATGGATATTTCTCTGTGCTTGGGATATGTGGTCCCTACAAAAAACACAACACTAGTCAATTAAGCAGTGTAAAGCATGGGAAGATCAAACGGCGTGTAAAGACACAATACCATATATAGGAGCATCCTGTAGCCTCTTGAAAGCTTAGTGCCAATTCTGTTGATAATTCTGGATCTCTCCAGGATATAATGGTATCTAATAAGATGAGAGTTGTGAGTTACTGACTATTAAGAAGTAACAAGCTTGATAAATGCAACACATTGTATGTGTGGACCTTCTTGTCTTTTGTAGATATCATCTGAGGAGATGCGGTGCATAAGCAAAGTGTCATTATCTTCTTCATCAACGACGAGCAAACCAAGTTCCTCTGATCTCTGCAAATCATATCCTTCTATTAAAATAAAAGTGCAATGAAAGATAAGATCTGCAAAAGGGAAAAAAATATAGACATGTGGCATCCTTTAACGAAAGAATGTAAAAACTACATAATATAAGAAAGACATGAAAGATTAAAAAAAAAAAATCAGCAAAGTAAAACTGTCCTTTGCACAGTATACCTTTAAAAAAAATCAACAACCTAAGTACAGAGGAGAAATTTTGATGGAAAGGAAGATTAAATATTGACTTTGAACTAAAAAAAAAAAGGAGAGACTAATTGTAGTAGTATGGTTTGCCACAAATCATAAAGGATTACGATGCTTAAATTTGGGACAATCTAAAAGCATCGTCACACCAGTGGCAAATGCTAGTATGAGAAGAAATGACAAAGAAACAATAGACCATAAAATTAATAAGAAAGCATGACTCTGGACATCTTTTAAATTCTCAAGAAAACTGATGTGAGCCAAAGTTCTGCATTCTGTTTATATTATAGTTCGCAAGAAAAACGAATGAAGAAATAAATACACTACCCCCCCCCCCCCAATGTTTCATGGGTATTCCAGGGACTACCCCTATTTTGAAACTAATTACACGGACTACCCCTCTCCTTTATTAAAAAAATAAACATAGGGGTGGTTAGTGTTATAACTTTCTATGTAAAATATAAAACATACGGGTGGTCCGTGTAATTAGTTTCAAAGTAGGGGTAGTTAGTGTAATAAGTATAGAACATAGGGGTAGTTAACGTAAAATGCCCAAGAATTTAATGGTAAGAGAATAGCAGAGGAAGCAAACCTCAAAGCATAAAGCTAATAAGCTTCCACGAAAAATTCCATTATGCAGGCCAGTAGCATTACACGACTCTTCAGCAGACTACTTAAAAGTACAATAGAGGGAATATAGAATTCAGGAGATGAAAGTTCTGTTACTGATTAGTGATTCAAATAGTAGGTGCCTTAGTGCATATATTATAGACTCACAAGTTATGTGAGAATGTAACTCGTTTTCGCTCGGCTTGTGACATAGAGATAAATGCAATTCCCTGTAGCAAATCCTAGCATATAGACTTTTTTGGAGAAATTGGCGGCTGTTCTACATGACCAAAAAAGTTAGGTGCACCTACCCACCAACTGAATTTATAGGCTCTATGGCAAGACCCTTTCTTTCTCATAGCTAAGTTATCAAGGAATTTAGTACCAGCAGAGGGTCGAGTTCAGGTTGACAGTCCATCACAGAAAAAAAATTCAAATATTTTTGGAAGTCCTCTCATGCCCCTTAACTGATATCATTATGAGGGAGAAGGCTTGGATGGGGATTAGGATAAGGATGGTGAGTGAAGACGAGAACCCCCTATCCGAAGATGAAATAAACCTCACAAGAAATAAATAAAACATCTAAGCTTCAACACGCAAAGTTGCTTACACAACGATCCTTCCTGCTAGCATTACGCTACTCTTCGTCCATCTCTGCAAAAATATTACAGTATGAAGTACTAAATTCAAGCTAGGAAGAAAATCTGTGATTCCAATTTTCTGATAATTAATGAGGACTAACAATACATCCTAAATATGGAAGAATTATTATAACAGCCACAAGTTCTGTTGAGAAGTCCAATTGATGTACCCTGCTGAACATGTGGATAATTATACGGTTGACTATGTTAAGACATATCTTAGCTTTGACAGGTCTATTAATATATGTTTAACAGAAAAATTCCCTAACCAAGTTATGAGTACATAGTGACTGTCTGCTTGGTCTTCCTTCGTTGGAGACTTGGAGTTAAGGTTAGGTTTGTGGCTGACGAACATTCTTTCTGACCTAAGCTCCAGATCTTCTATTTTTCTTGATAAAATACAGAGCTTTTGACACGTTTTCACTATTTTAAATTTTAGATTGAAATTTCATATTAAATAACTAGAGGTATAGTTGCAGTTTCTGGACAAACCTCTAGAAAAAAATGATTTTAATTCATGTATGAAATTCACTGGGAAGCTCTTGTATAAATGTTATGATAAGCCAAAAACAGTTATGTTTTTACAGGCACAGAATCTATTGAACTTGAATATTAGCTCAATTTAAAAGAAGTTTGGGTCTTTAAGTTAGATGGGTTCTTGCCCAAGTAAAACCAAAACCAACTTGATCATCTTGTATGTGCAATTGTGCCTGGAGTGCAAAAGGTCTACTTTTCATACGCATGGGGAGTACAGCCTCCCTCTCTCCATTTCTATCATTTGCTTCCAGGATTAAGAGTTAGGAGATCACAATGTTGCTTTTTAGGTTTTTTTGATGATTATTGGGGGGTCATTTGACCAACTCGGAACTCATACCAGTCTATCTATGGTGAAATCAGTCTGTTTTAGAGAAGCCTAAACCCTTGCTGATAACATGGCAAGTCGTGTTTCTTTTCCTATAGCATCAATATAATCCCTGTAAAAACTTGTTGGACAATAACACCTCATCATGAGAGATGATTAACCAAGAGGAAATACGATACCAACAACGCCTTATCCTAAATTTTTAAGGTCAGCTGCCTTAATCCGTATCTTCCATTCAAAAATCCTGAAGGCCATAACCTTTAACTTTTTGATTTAGGCATTTCCAATGATGTTGATCATGATGAACATAGTTGATTTTTAAATTTAAAGAGTTTTACCATAGAGTTTGCACCAGAAGGATTTGAGATCAAACCCCATTGAGAATACTAAGATGGATGAGTGGCAAAATGTTAAAAGATATCGATAGAAAATGAACATAGAGATGGCGTCAATTTAGAACAAGATGACACAAAAATGATCTACATGGTTTGAACATGTGCAACGTAGGACAATAAATGCACTAGTTGGAAGTTGGAGAAGGTAAACATAATCCAAACTGTTAGTCGTGATTTAAATCCTAAGAAAACTCACATAAGATATGAGTTGATTTAGCCAGTTGTATGCCAAAACTGCCATCACTTAAATTTGTACAAATGTCATTCCAAAATGAACCACATGAGAAGTGAACAAAGTACTGACTTGAGAGGTATAAAGCTTCTTATAAGCTACTGCTATATATCAGGTGAGGACTGCATTAGGTTTGGTCAGTAGTAAATATGCAACAACAAAGCCTTTATCCGTCATTTAGGTGGTCGGCTATTTGAATCATTTTCTTTCATTCAGCTCTGTTTAAGGTAATATCCTAGGTAACCTTAACAAAAACGATATCCTTCTTTATGTCTTCAATGCATATGTCTACCCTAGTCTATTATCGCATCTCTCCTTATCGGTCCATCTATTGTCTTCGTTACACATATCTAAGCCACATAAGAGGATTTTATCCCACTTGTCCTCGATTGGTGCTACCTCCAACAACCCCACCCCCACACACAAATACACTCATCTCTTGTCATGATGTATGGTGACTCATCCATCTTCGCATTCTCATTTCAGGCACCCTATTTTCTGGAGATATACCTTATTGCCCTTCAGTCAATAGTAAATATGAGTAAAAAGATGACTACATCCAAGGGAAATGCTAAGGCAACTTTTAATATAACAAGTAATGAGTTCAAGGAATATGGTCCTCAAAAGCAAAAGCAAAAGTATGATAGATTCATAAAAACTGCATCAATCAGCTTGCATTACCTACGAAACTGACCATAAATATCAAGGAACTGAAATGCAGCTCAAACAAATTAATAAACCATGAAAAAATATTGGAAAGGATGGACCTCCAGATAATCCACAGTGACATGCCCAGTTCCCTGGTCATCCCATTTTCCATCATCGTTTAAGCGATAAACCTTCACACGCTGAGAAGGTAAACATAATCGACATTAAGAACACTCTTATAAACCTAATCAACCAATTTCCAATAATGAAACTCCTACCAACCAAACAGAAAGAGAAGTGAGAATTATCAGACAAATACCCTCTACAGCCTTGACCACATTTACCATTGGTCTCTATACAAGTAGTAGCTGTCAATTAAGCATAGATACCAGGAGATAAGCAAATACTGTGGAGCACATCAACATTTGATGCAGGAATGTGAAATAGGTTAAAAAATGAGTTAAGGTAAGCTATTGTCAAAAATGAAGATGACAACAGAGAAGCATAAAACAAGTTTCCCTATTGTTGCGACGCTTGATAACAAAAAAAGGAGAACACAGGATAATCAACAGCTAGTCTATATCATAAGGAAACTTGCATATTTTTGAAAAAAATGGAGGCCTTCATCAAAGTACAGTGAGTGTAGCATGATAAGAAATTAAGAACACAGATCAGTGCCATGCATAACACGCATGATCAAGAAAATAAAGTGGAATATATTAGCAGTGCAGTGAAGGTTTGCATGTTCCTCAAAGAAAGGTTTAGAAACAAGGTACCAGTACAGGATCATCTCTATACAGTTTCAGCGGAATATCGGTCAAAAAGAATTGGGTTTGATTACTCTAGAAGACAATTCTAAAATGTTAAATTTACAGTTAAATACAATGAAAGGTTAAAGTCAGTCAAAAAGAATTGGGTTTGATTACTCTAGAAGACAATTCTAAAATGTTAAATTTACAGTTAAATACAATGAAAAGTTAAAGTTAAAACACGATTTCATTAGTTACATTTATGTAGCTTTATGTTAGTTTTGGTGAATGCATATATGCGCGACTTCTGTAAAATTGTACGATAACAAATTGTCAAAAGAAAACCGGAAGTTTCGGCTTCTCTCAGTTCACCTCATAAGTGGAGAATTTTGGTAAGTTTTGGCCCATGGTTGTCGAAGCAGCCAGCAAGCCCAGAGTGGGCGAGACACCTAAACGCCCAAGCGCCACATAGTAAAAACAAAAACAAAAAAGTGAATGACATGTGCGCCTTTAAGCTCAACCTAGATTTACCAGCATGGTATGCCATATATTTAGCAAAGTGTGGTGAACTAAGCAGTTGAACATTCAAAAAACTAAATTAGGCAACACGTGTAATCTTTCTTTCGGTTGCTGAATCTGTGTTGTCTAGTCAATAGAAAATATGTTCTCCTCTTGTGTGTGTCTTTGTTCGTAGTTCGATATTCTGGTGTCCTTAGGATAGAGCAACCACAATGATCCATCCCGAATTTGGTGGTTAAACGTCCTACGAGAAAATAGCTCGAAACCATAATGATAAAAAGAAGAGAAAAATTAACCCCTCTTGTTTTACTTTCAAGAAATATGTAACTCTTATAAATCCTACACTTAGCACCTAAAGACCATACTAGGGAGAATGAACACTCCGAAAGTTGGCGACTTGCCCATACCGGTACACGATGTACGCTCCAAAAACACACTGACACGCCAAAACCAACCCAATTTCCCCATTCTGTGCCTGGGCCGCCGTGTCCGTATTCTCTCGCGCCTAATTCATGTCCACGAGCAAGACTGCAGTATAGTGTATACATCTACGACCAAGATATCTACCAATAAACCATTAGCTGCAACTAGTACTGCCGATAAATCGTTAACTAGAACTATCGCAAGAAACACTAAAAAATACTAACCTTTACTTCCAGAGATGACCAAGAAACCGACAGACAATTAACCAGTAGCAATTAAGCAAAAGAATCCAAAAATCGAATCTAGGGCATCAAGAATCGCCGAATTTTCCCAAGAAATAGCAAGAAGCGAGCTCCTCGAAGCCCTAGAAGCCACTGACCTGCATGGAATTCGACGAATTGGGGACCTTCGCCTGAGCACCCATCTCCGAGCGGGAAGAAGAGCGGTCCGCCAGCAAGAAACCGAAGGGGATTCGCGAATTGGGCGGGGGGAGCTGGTGGAGATTCGAGATTTTGGGGGGGGAAAAGCGCGGGAGCTCTGTAGAAAACCCTAGTGGAAAACCCTAACCGCCATTAACGTCGCGGAAAACTCGTTTCTTTTTCTCCTCCCTGTCTTTCTCCCTCTCTTTCGCTCTCCTCTCTCTATATTTCGGAGGAGCCTTTTGCGGAAATAGGACGGAATTGTGGGAGGAGTTGGGGGCTGACGACATAGCCTCAGTCTTAAGGAATTATTACATAAAATAACCCTCATTTGAGTGGGGTCAAAGGGAGTCTTCGGGTCGGAGTCGGATACTGTTAGTGGTTGATCCGTTAGTATTTTGTGGATCTATAATAATGCTAAGTTATTACTAAATCTTTATAATTTTCTTACAACCTACTTTACTCCTCTGCTAGCATGGTCTCATCCGATTCCATCTCTCCTCTCTTCCCTCCAATATAGGTCGTCCACATGGCAAGTTGTAAAAGAATATTTGCTATCCGGACGTTACCCCTATAAACTTTGGGTCGGATCCGGTTTCTTCGTACCTTATCCAATCACTGAAGTACTCTCGAGTCTAAATGTTTTGGCGGATGTTTCGTACGTGAAATTTATTTTATTCTCGGACTAAATAATTTAGGGTAGAAAATATATTTTTTATGTTTGGTTTATATTATTAAAAATATTCGGAGAATTGAGAGTATTCGGATAAAAAATGTTGACAAAACATGGAAATATTCTCTCCTAAGTATAGGTAGATTTTTTTTTCGTCCATATGTTTTTCCTCTTATTTAGAAATGGCCTCTTTTGTACTTTATGAAAAATTTAAAGACAATTTTGGGGTTTTTTTATTTTTATTTTCATCTTTTTATCGTTTTCATTTTTTAATATCTTGTCTTTTATCTTTTCTTTTCTTTTCTCTTTTCATTTTTTGAGAATGATTTGTAGTTTTTTGTTTTTTTTTCACCTTTTTTTTTTCATTTTTCCCAATTTTGTATCTAGTTTTATTTATTTATTTTGTATATATTTGTTTTAGTATAAAAAAGATTTGTATTTTCCATTTTTTAAGTTTTCCCCCATTTTTTTATCATTTTCTCTTTTTCCTCAAATTATTTATATATTGCATAAACATGGGAATATAATTTTTTAGTGAATTTAATTCAAAAAAAAATTGATTCCCGACAATATATAAATTTATGCTTTATAATATTCCGCGTACCAACGTCCCTTACAAATTTAGAACAACAATCTCCCATGGATTTGCATTCTCTACTAAGAATTATATGATATGTTACTAAACTTGTTAGTTTATATATATATATATATATATATATATATATATATATATATATATATATATATATATATGGCTTCATCCAAAGTCTAGATCAACTCAATGCCACATCTCATAGAAGAAAAATTATAAAGAAAAAAAACATGAGCTCGAGATTATCTAGAAGATGAATATTCCTAATGTAATAGCTGCATTCCTGTAGTTATTCTATGTAATTGCGTAATAATATTGTTGTACTATTATTTACTTAGGCCTCGTTTGGTTCGCGGAATCTTCGGATTGGGAAAGGAAAGTGATTACTTTCCTATGTTTGGGTGCCAAAGGAATTGAGGAGGAAAGGAAAGTGATTCTCAATGGAAGAGAAATTAGGGGGAAAAGTGATTCCATCCATCCAAGCAAGGAATCACTTTCCCACATTGAAGTAATCACTTTCCTTTTCAAATTCCTTGACATTTCCAAACATCGGAAAGAAAAATCAATGGGAAATAGAATTTCCCAAAGGAAAGGAAATGACAAGGAATTGATTTCCTTTCCCTTTCCTTCCGCGAACCAAACGGGGCCTTAAGGTTACTTGTATTTATCCCATAGTATTTATCCCATAGTGATACCCTAATCCAAACCTAAATTCATTAAGGAACCTAATTTCTAACCAATTTATATATCATATTATTATTATTGTTGTTGTTATTATTATTTATTTATTTATTATTATCATGATCCGTACACTTTTTTTTTTTTGCCCTTCAATATTTTTTTTTTCTCATTTTTACCCAAGGGCATACCTCATGGGCTAGGTGGCATGTTCAAAGCCCATGACTACAACTTTGGTCTTGAAAGTTTCAACCTACCTAGCCCATCTCTCTCTAATATGCAGTTAAAAAAAAAAATAGAAATAAAGGAAAGAAAACGAGGGAGGAGTTGTGAAGAAGAACGAGACGAAACCGTCGGTCCTGAGGAATTATTATGGAAATAGCCCTCATTTGAGTGAGTCTAAGGGAGTCATCAAGTCGGACTTGGCCAGTGCTACTGGTTGTCCCGTTAGTGTTGTGTATCCATACCCGTATAAACTTTGGGTCGGGTCGGGCCGGTTTCTCTATACCTTATCCATTCTCTACAAATACTCTTAAGCCCAAATGTTTTAGGGGGCTTTTGGTATGTGATTTCTTTGGGGACTAAATAATTTAGGATGGAAAATATTTTTTTTTATATTTGGTATATCTCAAAAAAAACTTGTATTGGTTTTATTTGCATGATTTTCTTCCCCTCGCTCATTCTATACATTGGGCATATCTGTGTGCTAAGCATGTCCCCTCTTTACGATCTTTCTGGAGTAAAAGTGGATAAGCAAAGATACACCAGGCACCCAAATTATGTTGAAAAATGTTAAGTTTATAACCTCTCTTTTCCATCCCTTACATATGGGTCCCATCGGGTTCCACCTTTTCCTTTCACCCCCTGCTATATGGGCTCCACCCAACCCCACCACTTTCCCTCCTCCTCCAATCGAAATCCGACACGTTGCGGTTATAAGAAAATTGTAAGCATTTGGTTGTAGGCATAGCAAAGCTCAATTATGTTTGCATAGTTTCCCATCCTGGCATACATGCATGTAACTGACTCAACGACGACGACAAGCAAAGAACACTTCTACCTCAAAATTGTACGGTATGAAACTAAATATTATGCAGTAGAAGCTTTCGTCCTAAATCCTGAAGGACATGGGTGAAAAACTTCTTTATGTTGTGCAATTCAACACAAACCCGAGTCCAAGTGGACTATTTGGTTTGGATTTTTTTAGAGAAAGCGGCTTGTTTTTAGTTCGGATCGTATAAATTGCATTGAGAATCTGAGATAATTGATGTGAATAATCATGGCCGGTCCTATGAGCATCTCCAACCCTATTGTCTTGTTTTGTGTTGTGATTCCTACGTGGCATGAGCCACAAGACAATATATTTCCTATGTGGGAAGATGATATTCACACAAAACAATGAGATAAAAAAACATTCTCCAATGCAAAAGTATTGAAAAGACAATAAAAAGTATTTTTTACAACTTTCAAGACAACTCATCCACTTTTTTATTTTTTTATTCATAATTGATGATGTGGAGACAAAGTCATTGTGAAGTGCATTGTCTAGATCTAGACAACCAACTTCACATTATCCTTGCCATATTATTGCCATGTCAACTTCATGATATATTTTACATTTGCATTGGAGAATTTTTTTTGAAATGAAAGCATGTCATTCCTATGTGGCAACTATTTTTTTCTAAACTCACAACGGGATTGGAGATGCTCTAAGGGCGAATCTAAAACTGGGGACTTCCTTGTTCATCTTTAACTATTTTTTTTCTATCCTCAATGAAATGGTTTTTTAGATATTCCCCCCCCCCCCCCCCCCCCCCCCCCCCCCCAAAAAAAAAAAAAAACTTTGGGCCTTTTTATTAAAAAAGATTAGTACCTATAGTTGATATCAGGCCTATGCTACGTTAGGAAGAATGAACTTCACAGAAATGGGGACCTGGAATGGTTGTCCAGCCATCTCCTGCGAAGTGTCTGTGCATAATCACAATATAAGGACTGTTTTTTTTCTTTTTTTCTTTTGCAGTGTTCAGCATAACGGACGGAATTTTGTACACGTTGCGTCATATGCTATTTGGATCTATTATCTCCAATTTTTATAAGCACGCAAATTTCGAGACCGTCCGTCTAGCCAAAGAAATTATACCTCTCTTTGCTAACCACAAGAGTATAAAGACTCTTTTGATTGCTTGTAAATAAAATTTTGTTACAACTTCTTTGTGAACGATGTTTCAGCCATTTTTGTTGCAACAAAATAGTATATTTAATATATATTTTTTTTTGCAGTAAATGCACCATTTACAATAAAAACAAACACTAAATTCATGTAAATTTTGTAACACCAAATGCAACAGCACTACACTTTAGGCATAATTAATTAATTAAGGATCTAATGCGGTAATCAATCCCGTTACCTCTCGCATAATAAGTGAGCGCCGTCTAAACTACATTCTAAGAGCATCTCCAACCCTATTGTCTTGTTAAGTGTTGTGAGTCTTAGGTGGCTCCTATGTGGCATGAGCCACAAGACAATGTCTTGTTTATGTGGCAAAATTATATCTCAAAAGACAATGAGATAGAAAAACTCTCTCCAATGCAAAAGTATTGAGGAGACAATAGAAAGTATTTTTTCCAACTTCCAAGGCAACTTTTAAGACAACTACTCATCTTCTTTTTTTTTTCTAATATTTTTTATTCATAATTGATGACATGGAAGAAAAGACATTGTCAAGTGCATTGTCTAGAACAAGACAATCAACTTCACAATGTCTTCTTTAATTTTTGCCACATAAGCTTCACAATTGACTTAACAATTGCATTGGAGAAGAACTTTTGAATAAATTTTTGTCATTCCTATGTGGCAACAACTTTTTTCCAAAGTCACAATAGGGTTGGAGATGCTCTAAGAGCATCTCCAACCCTATTGTGAGTTTGAAAAAAATAGTTGCCACATAGCAATGACAATCTTTTTTTTTCCAAAAGTACTTTTCCAATGCAAATGTGAAATAAAGTGTTGAGTTGACATGACAATGACATAACAAAGACAATGTAAGAACATCTCCAACCCTATTGTCTTGTTAAGTGTTGTGAGTCTTAGGTGGCTCCTATGTGGCATGAGCCACAAGACAATGTCTTGTTTATGTGGCAAAATTATATCTTAAAAGACAATGAGATAGAAAAACTCTCTCCAATGCAAAAGTATTGAGGAGACAATAAAAAATATTTTTTCAACTTCCAAGGCAACTCCTCCACTTCAATTTTTTTATAAATATTTCTATTCATAATTGATGATGTGGAGACAAAGTCATTGTGAAGTACATTGTCTAGATCTAGACAACCAATTTCACATTGTCCTTGTCATGTCATTGCCATGTCAACTTCATGATTTATTCTACATTTGCATTAGAGAAGGATTTTTGAAATGAAAGATTGTCATTCCTATGTGGCAACCATTTTTTCTAAACTCACAATAGGGTTGGAGATGCTCTAAAGTTGGTTGTCTAGATCTAGACAATGCACTTCACAATATCTTTATGTCCACATCATCATTTGTGAATAAAAATGTTTATAAAAAGAAGTAGAAGAGTAAAAGTTGTCTTGGAAGTTGTAAAAAATTACTTTGTATTGTCTTTTCAATACTTTTGCATTGGAGATGACTTTTTAAACTCATTGTCATTGGAAAAAACTTTGATACAGTAGGGGCTCGTTTGGATCAAGTTTTTGGATTCCTAGGAATAGATTTTCAATTCCTTTCCCATGGGAAAGCAATTTAACATTCCCATACCCATGTTTGGTTAGGTTGGGAATAGGTAGTTCAAAATTAAAAAAAAATATATTTTCATGTTTGGTTCACACATGGATAGGAATCTTAATTTATTTAGTTTTACTTTAATACCCTTTCACTAATTTCATGATGATTCACATATTTGGGATAGGAGTTGAAAATTTGAAAATAAAGAGAGGGTATAACCGTCCAAACAAAATAGTCAAACATCATTCCTAGAAAAGCAAATCTATTCCCAAGGGGAGGCTTGGGAATAGCTTTTCCACATCCATGGGAATAGCTTTCCTACATAACCCTCTCCTATTCCCTCCTCATTCCCAATCCTAAACATACCAAACATGGGTAAGGAATTCAAATCTCATTCCCAAGCCTCAAAAACTTGAACCAAACGCAAAGTTTTGATACCCCCTATGTATGACATGTGGGCCCCTCCTGCTTTGTAAAACGTGTACACATATATATATACACATAAATTTTGAGAGGGCCCACATGTCATACATAGGGGGTATCAAAACTTTGATACCCCCTACTGTATCATTTGTGAATATAATCTTGCCACATATACAAGACATTGTCTTGTGTCCCATGCCACCTAAGATTCACAACACAAAATAAGAGAGCATCTCCAACCCTATTGTGAGTTTAGAAAAAAATGGTTGCCACATAGGAATGACAAGCTTTCATTTCAAAAATCCTTCTCTAATACAAATGTAGAATAAATCATGAAGTTGACATGACAATGACATGACAAGGACAATGTGAAATTGGTTGTCTAGATCTAGAGTCTAGACAATGTACTTCACAATGACTTTGTCTCCACATCATCAGTTATGAATAGAAATATTTATAAAAAAAATAAAGAAGTGGAGGAGTTGACTTGGAAGTTGGAATAAATATTTTTTATTGTCTTCTCTATACTTTTAGGCCTCGTTTGGTTGGCGGAATCTCCCGGTTGGGAAAGGAAAGTGATTACTTTTCTATGTTTGGGCGTCCAAGGAATTGAGGAGGAAAGGAAAGTGATTCCCAATGGAAGAAAAATTAGGGGAGAAAGTGATTCCATCCATCCAAGGAAGGAATCACTTTCCCACATTGAAGTATTCACTTTCCTTTCCAAATTTCTTGGCATTGCCAAACATCGGAAAGGAAAATCAATAGGAATTAAAGTTTCCCAAAGGAAAGGAAATGACAAGGAATTGATTTCCTTTCCCTTCCATTCCGCGAACCAAACGAGGCCTTACATTGGAGAACACTTTCTTATCTCGTTGTCTTGTGTGAATATCGTCTTGACACATAGGAAATATATTGTCTTGTGCCTCACGCCACATAGGAATCACAACACAAAACAAGACGATAGTATTGGATTGGAGATGCTCTAAACTACATCACCTTACCGGTAGATTTTCTTGAGGAAGCTTATTTAATGACGAGTACTTGATACTAGCAAACTTTATTACACGATGCCTGAGGATTTAAAGATCACCGGAATGCATTTAGGATTGAACCTTGTTGCTTGATTATGATTCAATCAAGCAAGGTTACATGATTCAATCAAACAAATGTCAGTTCAAGTCTGGAGAAAGCTCAAGTTCATGACATACATGCAGAACAATATCCACATGGAACTATATTTTGATATCTACAATAGTCGGAACATGACCGACTCTTGTTTGAGCAACCTTCGCGAAGAATATATAGTCCATTAAAGTGATGCAACCTAGGGGTTCGTAGGTTCTCAAGCTGAGGCATGGTTAGGTCACTACCGCTACCAAATCGCAATTAAAGATGATCAAACCTAATCTAAGCAAACTAAGAATCAATGTAGCGTGAGACTAGAAAATAAGTAGAGCATCAACATGGTTTAAGTTCAGTACTGCACCAATTACACACAAGAAACCTATCACAACACAATATATCCAAGACGTCTAACACAAAGATTACACAAAAATAATACCATACCGCTGCCAAAAACTTTGTTTTGACCTACATATAGATCCAAGCTTCCTAGCATCCACCATGGGCAACAGTTTATCACTGAACACAATGGGCTCTCCCTAAGAAGCTAAACATTCCCTCTCCCCATTATAACCTTCCAGAGAAATGAAGGTTCAAAACTGGCGCCTTGGCGGCCTTGCTTCTGCCGTGGAAACACGGATACTTCTGCCATCCAAATCCTGGAAAACGAGAAGGAAAAAGAAATTATGCCACATACTAACATTACTAAGCAAGTTGCCATTTTTCACATTTGATGTAGGAATTTAACCTACAGATACGTTGATCCATACTGAAGTCTAACCACGGTGATGAGGTGATATAGAATTAATTAGTTTTTTTATGACTCGAATTGCATCCTTACGGATATCTGGATTAATTATTGGAAGACGACATGGCAAGTGACTTTGCCCTCAAAGTATAATCTTATAGAGTGAGAAAAAGGGGAAAAGGGACTTACAGAGCCATCAAGTGATGAAATTGCATTATTGGCCTCTTCAGCGGAGCGGTAAGTGACAAAACCAAAACCCCTTGATCTGCCAGTCTCCCTATCAAAGACAACCCTAGCATCCACAACCTCACCCTGTTCGCTGAACAGATTCTCAAGAGCTGAATTGTCAACACCCCATGAAAGGTTACCAACGTAGAGTCTGTTGGCAGCATCAGATCTGCCCCCACCTCCTCCAGACTGAAATCCTCTTGATGGACGCTCCTCTTGACGAGGAGGAGGTGGTCCTGAATTGACTCTCAGTGCTCTGCCATCAAGTTCCTGATAGGTCATGAAGAGAACTCAAGTAAAAAGGCTAAAAATTGGTAAGTACTACTTTCCGTGCTTATAAGCACACAAGCAGCTCAGATAACAGTTATTGCTGCATACTAGACAGTGGTTTTGCCATTTTTCAAGGCTGATTATAAATGAGTAGCAAATTATACAAATAGATTGCACATTACGAGTACCATCTAGGAGGTAATACTACAAAAGAACAAAGTATTATATGAGTCTCTGTGCTAATGCACCATCACCACAAGCCTTCTCCGATCATAATGGGGTGGCCTATGGAGTTGAAGAAAGGTCCAGCAAGAGACCAAGTTCTTATGGCCGATGGTCAACCTGCCATCAACATATTATGTGGGAGCCAAATTCCTAATCGAGTTAATTATGAGCAAGAGAGGAAGTAGACGGCCAATTTGCAAGTAGGTTGAGCTAGTTTTTGGTCATACAGTTTAAGTTCATGCAACCTAGCATGCTTTATACATCATCACTTGTAGCTTGGAAATAGCTTTCACATTATAAGTACCATCTAGGAGGTAATACTATAAAAGAACAAAGTAGGATATGAATTGCTGTGCTAATGCATCATCATCACAAGCCTTCTCCGACTAGAATGGGGTGGCCTATGGAGTAGAAGGTCCAGCAAGAATAGACCAAATTTTTATGGCCGGTGGTCAACCTGCCATCGACATATTATGTGGGAGCCAAATTCCTAATCTAGTTAATTATGAGCAGAAGAGGAAGTATACAGCCAATTCGCAAGTAGGTTGAGCTAGTTTTTGGTCATGCAACCTAGCACGCTTTATAATTTAAAAAAAAAAACTTTTATTACTGACAGATATCATACACAACAAGATACAGACTGATGATATGGGATCCATATGTGAATTTATCTGAGGTGGCACTGTAAGCATATTTTTAATATGTTATGAGATACTCACATAGCCATTATATTGTTGAACGGCTGCCTCAACTTCTTCAGCTGTAGACATTGTCACAAACCCAAAACCACGACTTCTCCCGGTTAACTTGTCATATATAACCTGCAGAAATAATCAAAACTAGCTCAACCAAAAGACCCACTGCACACCTTGAGTATTTAAATATACACAAGGCAGTGTCCACAAATGCAAGCTTCTAACTTTTTTTACATTTGCACCTAAATACAGGCATTTATAACAGCGACATTTATGTATCATCATTTATAACACAAAAGCATAACTCAACATATGACCTGTCCCCAAACAACCTGCAGTCATTTGAAACACGAGCTTTACAATGCTCCACAAGCTTTAGCTGCTTCATAATTCTCTAATAAGCTTAATGTTTTCAATTTAATAGGGATGTAGCTACCTCATCCTAGATCCAATGAGTTGTCTCGAATAACATCTGAAAGTAACTAAACTTGTACACAATTCAGTGAATTATAGAAACAAATCTAATATAATTCTTAAACCTACGAGCATGGTGGAAAATCTATGGATATGGTTTTAACTTATAACTAAGGCCATCAAGCTCTTTGCCAGCAAGCCTTACAAAATCTCTGACAAAAATCACTTGATGTCCGACTTCCAGTGAGAAAATAAAAAATGAAAGAAAATGCTAAAGTAGGGTGGACGCAAAGTCCATCAAAATCTAAACCTTTTTAAAACTGTGTCCATCAGTATACAATTAAAATATGCATGCTTCCACTAATAGACCAGCAAATAAAGCTATAAAACCTTTCTCAACTTTATTTAGTATTCCAAACGTAAAGCACCAGTAAACAATAATGATAAAATTAAAAAGAAGCCACATTTTAAGCATCTCTGACGCTGTAACATACATCAGATATCATTCACATATATCTAAGTGTACAACGTGGCTGAAACGGTAAAATCATTTGTTTCTTGATCAAAGCTGAACATTCTCAATTCAAGACAAGGTTTTAGCTTTTAAGGATCATAAGATAGCTGATATGGAAAGCACCAAAAATGACCTATTCAAAACCACTGAAAATCCTAGAAACTGCTGAAACTGATACTTATAGGAAGGTACGAGACAGATACTGGAACAGAGTTTTGAACCATGATTGAAAATGGTGAAGTTATTTTTATCATCACTTTCCTACAATCAATCTCGGTCCCTACCTACTCTCCTACTCTTTTTCAAGTATTCTGGAGAAAAAAATCTCTTATTGATACTATTAAATAATTCAAGAGGGTGCTTATTATAGCGTAATCAACTAATTTAAATATCTGCAATACCACAATTTGTTTTCAAGTATGCAGTAGTCAATCATTGCTGATCCTACACCTGAGTCAATCTTCACCATCTACAACATTAGTCCAGATGAACATAAAAACCTTGTGTATATAAATACTAGCATAACAGATGCAAGATGTTTCCTTCATAAAAATTAAGCAGGCACTCTTCATAAGTCAACCAAAGCTTGTATCACCTTTAGGTGAGATGCAATCCTTTGCATCCAACTCTCAAGAACAATCAGAATAAGGGAAATGTTTGATTTACAACCAAACTTTTACAACCTTCTTACAACTTACACACATTTGCTGACATGTGGGCCAGGCCACCACCTGGCCCACATGTCAGAAAATAGGTGAGTAGTTGTAAGAAGGTTGTAAATGTTTGGTTGTAACTGTAGCATTGCTCTCAGAATAAAGGGTTAAATTCTGTACCCCACTTCGTGCATTTAAACCTTTCATTCTCGATTCTCCTCCCCAACCATCATACTGTGGATGTATAAGGACGTAATGATGTCCACTTCACAACTATGACATGCAATTATCTATTGCAATCAATTCTCAAAAAAAAAAATCAACGCACTCTATCTTTCTTTCTGTTTTATAACTAAAATTATATAAGAATGTCAGACTGATTCTTGTTGAAATCCAACAAAAAGCCCTATTCACCTTTTGCTCCAAAATATGTACATGTAATAATCTCCGTTCAATAAATATGATATATAACTATTTAGTTGCAAGCCATACTATAAAAGTCAAAACAAGAAGATTTTTTTTATCGAATCAAAAAACAATCTCCACTAAAGCGGGAATCCAATTATGTTTTGCTCCAATTCCAAAAATGTGGCACATAACAATCTACAATGTGTGCACTTCTCCAACAAAACAAAAGTTCAAAACTTTTCTTTCAACTGATAAGAAGAATAGCAAGCTTTACAAAAACTAATCTTACCTAATTGCTTACAAGAACTCAATTCACCTTTTGCTAAAAAACATGCATGTGCAGTGATGTCCATTCCACATATATAACATCTATGTTGCACAAGTATGGGCACAGATACTGGTAAGGACACGATATGGATACGGAAAACGGACATTTTCAGATAGATAACATATAATCACCCATGTTGCACGAATATGGACACAGATGCTAGATATCATATAAACACCAATGTTGCGCGAATAAGTACACCATTTTCCCGTGTCCGTGCAACATAGTATAACATACAAGCATCTAATCGCAATAACCTCGCCAACAAAATCAAGATTGTGAAGGAAAAAAAAATCTCCAATTGACTAGAGTTACAACACAATCTTCAAGAACTATTTCCCATCCATTTCTAATAAATACCCAATTCACCATTTACACCCCGAAAAAAAAAGAATTAGTTATACCTCAACTATCAAAAGCTATGATTTATTCGTCAAAAACTAATTCTTATAGATTTCTAATATAAAACCCAATCCAACTTTTGTTCCAAATTACGTGAATGTGCAGCTACAAAGCATGGGCACTTCAAAAATCGGTGCCGTGTCCGTGCCACATTGTGCCACAGAAATAATGGACATAACACAAATACTCAAAAATATGCCAAGACAAAATGAAATCAATGCCTGTGTCTGTGTTTGCGTATCTGTATGTGTTTGTTCCCGTGCAACTAGAATTGTGCAGTAATGCCCGTTCCACAAATATGACATATGACCATATACTAGCAAGTAGTTTCACCAACAAAATTAAAAAAAAAAAGTTATAACCTTTCTTCTCCAAATGACTAGAACTAGAAGACAACCAATTATAATGCCCATTAACATACGTATGACATATAACCATATATTTTCGAGCATTTTCACTAAGAAAATCAAGAAAAAGCTAGAAGCTTTCTTCTCAAGTTGACAATAATTACCACACCAACTCTATAAATACTAATCTTTTTCCATTTCTAACAATAATAATAATAATAATAATTTATCATTCACTCCAACAGCACTAGAAAGAACAAGAAGTAGTAGTAGTAGTACCTCGACCATCTCGACGTTGCCGGCGCTCTCGAAGAGTCCGGCGAGCATGGAGCTGTCAACGGTGAAGGGGAGGTTCCCGACGAAGAACTTGAGGTCGGGGGAGAAGCTCCGCTCTTCGCCGCCCAGCTCCTCCTCTTCTTCTTCTTCCTCCTCTTCGAGCTCCGGCTCGACAGATGCTACTTTTGCTACGATGGTGGTGAGCTCTAAAGTCCTCGACTTTCTGAGGAGGGGGAGAGAGGAGAAGGGGAGAGAGTGGTTGGTGATGGAGGAGGAGGAGGAGGAGGAGGAGGAAGAGAGTTTGGTTAGGGTTTTGGGGGGCTGGGAGAAGATGAGGTTGGAGGAGAGAAGGGAGTAGGCGGCCATGGTAGCTATTGAGGAGAAGAAAGAAAGGGCAAGGATAAGGTGAGAAAGGATTGGAACGAGAGGGGGGTTTTATTATGGGGGCGAGATTCTTGAGAGATTTTTGCTTATCGGATAAAATGTGTCCGTGTCCGTGTCTGTGTGTTTCACTTTTACTTTGGCTTTCATTTTTTTTTTTTTCATTTTTTTATTTTAGGATTTTTGGTTCGAGTTTTAGAGACTTTAGAATGGATCCTCAATGACACAAGCTCAAATTAGGTAATAATAACATAATAAAATTAATAAAATAGTATGTTTTTTTTTTTTTTTTGAAATCCCACTCACACACACAACTGGGGGGCTCGAACCTTGCCGGCCCCTCCGGATGTCCGCTCTAATACCATTAGGCTAGAGAGCTCGGACATAAAATAGTATGTTTGAAAAACTAAACAAATTAAGAATTTTATTTCTATCTGAACCAAACATGGGAATAAAAAAATAAAAAAATTCTCGGACTACATTTTTCTAACATAACCAAATATATATATATATGAATGTTGAATGTTGAATTCATTTTCTATGACAAAGAAATTAAAAGTTGTACAAAATCTTTATCCAAACCTTCACTTAAGCTTTAACTCAAGTTCCATTTTTTCCTTAAAATAAAAATGAGTCAAGAGAGTGTTTATTTGACTCGGCTATCACCCCTAAACTAACTTACATATTTACAGTTATTTTTGGATTATTTTGTATAAGGGTACTAGATTTATGACCTAATTTGACTTTGGATACTGGATTTGTCCGTTTTAGGTTTTGGGTATTTTAAATTTTTTTTAGTAACACATTTTAGTGACGAACATTCGTCACTAAAAGTCTCATTTCGTCACTGAAAGTCCAATTTTGCCACCACTAAATAGTTCCAACGAACAAATCTAATATCCAAAGTCTAACTAGGTCATAAACCTGATACACCCTTATACAAAATAATTCGTTATTTTATATAACTCCTTGAATTCATTCTTGTTATTTGGTTAGGTGTCTACAAAATTAGTAACAACATGGGAGTTGAGAAGGATAAAAAGGAAGCGAGACAATAAAATAGTTGTTGATGAGTTAATTTGAAACCTCTTTCCATGTAAAATTTGTAGAGGAGATAACTCTACATCAATATCAACCTCAACCGTTGATCGATTAATCAAATTCACTGTTATATAGTAGAATAGATTAGACTATATTACTCCATCCTTGGATTTACAATAAGACGTTAGAAAATACTTAAGGGAAAAGGTTTGTTTGAACAATTTGAATTTCATCTTAGCCACACTTGCATAATTTTCTCCTCTAAGAATTCATATGTCAGGAGGATCCACAGTGAAAAGATATGGATGACAAAACTTTTAAAACAATTTATGTGGTTCTTTTTTAGAAGTACAAATTTGTTGAAAAGCAAAAGAGAAATATCAACAACAAGAGTGCCTCGATGAATGCAGAGGCATCATCTAATCATATACAAGCATCAAATATATTACAGAGACACTTTTTTGACACATTTCATAACCACATGATTATTGAATGTCAAAAAAAATCTTAAAGAGAGATAATAATTGATATCCAATAATGCATTGTCATATCAGTGCGTCAAGAAAAGTGTTTCCATAGCATTACTCAATATTTTATGAGCATATCGGACAAGACTGATCTACAAAATTATAGTTCCTAAGTGTTGGGGCATTTGTATTCTTGACATGTAGAGAACTTGTTCTCTATATGCTTAGTGAAATTTTAGTCCCACATCGAAAATACACCATGTGGTATCTCAACATATATAGGCTTCTATGTATTGTTGGGATGTGCACATGGGTGGTGACCCAAAGGTGGGAACCATTTGGGTGATTTTACTAAGAGGTAAGAATAAGGCTCCATGGTAAGCTTCTAGCTTTTTGCTCCTGGAAAATTTATTTCCATGGGAGCTAAGTCCCATAGGGGCTTAGCGACTCGGACACAGACTCGGGCTCGGGCTCGGGCTCGGGCTCAATGGCTCATGAGGCGTAATGTGGTGTTTTGTTGGCGCACTTTGCACTTAGCGCGACGATGCCAGTACGCGTAGTGTACGCAGCGTGCGTAGAGTGCGCAGCGTACGCAGTGTGCGTAGGGTGCGTAAAGGGGCTGTGTGCGTAAAGTGCAAATCACGCTGGTTACGCGAGTGGCGCAACTTGCGGCAGAACGTGTCTTTGCATGTTCTGAGCGGTTGCTCCATGTTCGGGGTGGTTATTACCACGTCCCTAACATTGTGCTAACCGGACAGTTGTTGCAGGGGCCTATATAAGGTCTCCTCCTTCTCTCTCACAGCAAGGGACTAATACACAGGTAGTAGACAGAAAGTTTACAAGTGTTTAGAAGCTATGAGAGAGAAGAGAGGTATTGTACCAGCATTGAGTTTTGCACCAGAGTTCGTGTTCATCCGAGGAGTCAGAAGAGCAAGAGTGTTCCAAGTTCTTCGACGAACTTGTTGGTTCCTGGAAGCTATTCGTGTGGGGCGAATAAAGCTTTGAGCAACGGTGATCATTCACCCCAGCAGGAGTTTTTCTACCTTTCGCCTGTCACCTTCTCCGTTTATCAGAATTCTATTAGCGCACGTTCGGTGAAGTGTTTGCGTTGGTAGAAATCTGTGCATCGCCTGTCACCTTCTTCGTTTATCAGAATTCTATTAGCGCACCTTCGGTGAAGTGTTTACGTTGGTAGAAATCTGTGCACCTTCTGTGAAGTGTTGCATTAGTGGAATTTCTGTTACGTACCTTCTGTGAAGTGTTACGTAATAACGATTGTTTTTACAATTGTTACGAATTCTCAGTTTTCTATCGAAAAATTGTGCCCCGGCATTAACAATCTCAAAGCTTTATCGCTACGATGGAAAACGTTAATGTTTCACTCTTCAATTCTGACTTTTGTAAGTTAGAAAAGTTTGATGGAGAACATTACCAAGTCTGGAAGAGGAAGGTTTATCTCACCCTTCAACTCAAAGACGTAGATCACGTGCTTTTGGAGGAAGAACCTACTGTTACAGATGTTGGGTCTGCTGCCGCAATCACCGCGGCTACTAAACTTCAAGCAAAATGGAGAAAGGAAAATAGTATTTGCAGGCTGCTTATCCTGAATGCTATGGAAGATTCCCTTGCAGAATTCTATTCTAAGAAGACTATCGCTAGAGACATATGGGAGTCTCTAGAAAAACTCTACGAAGAAGACAAGAACCGCAGTAAAATCTTTGTGGTTGAAAGATATCACAAGTGGTTCTTTGAGGACGAAAAGTCTATGCTACCGCAGGTGAAGGAGTTCCTGAAACTGCGACAGAAGCTGGAAGACGAGGCGATGTTGTCACGTCCCAGAACCAGAATACTGGAGAGCGGAGGAATGACTCAGCCAGCTACGTATTACGGGTAGAGGAATACCGTATAATACGATCAATGCTGTCTAATAAGACGAGGGGGTGCATACTACATAAAAGTCTCACTATGGTCACTTCACATCTATTGTCTCAATCATTCAAATACGAAACAGAAATAGAGAACATGTAAAATAAAGCAGTAAGGCGTCCCAAATATTCAGTCAAAATGTTCTTAATATCTGGCTTTACAAAACATAGCCAGATGATGAAGCAAGGTATACACAATTGTTTATCAGCTGCAGCCTGACTTAGTTACAATTATGTAAAAGTAAGTACAAGACGATCCGACTAACATGTCGGTGCCAAACGGTAAAATATAAAGTAAGTAACAAAATGGGCGGGGAAGTAAGGAACCCACTCGAGTCCTCCTGCGATCATTCCTCTAGTATTGACCATCTTGGAGGTGGAAGTAAGCTGAGTCCTCGGGAACCGGCTCTAAATCTGGCCATACAAAACCAGAGAGGTTACATCTCTAATAGCAAGTACCGCAAGGAAGCACGATATGAGGAATTAGAACCAGTAATGTCACTCCCCGTTTCCGGAATACGTAAATTTTTGATTTTTCATGTATATGGTATCTGGCACCTGTATCTTTATTGTATTTATCCTGTATTTGTAACTGGCCATGGCATGGAACAGTATCTCGTCGCGGATTAGTGTGCCACCCCTTGTCCTTGTCTGGTTGTAGGCGTGGTTCACTGTTTCGATGATAAGATTTCTGAACCGTGTTGTGGTTAGAATTTTATTTAATTAATTTAATTAGTTGTATCATGTAGCATTTAACATGTCATTAGTCATGTGGTTAAGAGCATGCTTAAGCTTAGGGTTTCTTTGAGTAAACCCAACCCCTATATATATTCTCTTCCTCACTCTCTCTCCTCATTCACTCTTTTCATTTCTTTTCCTCCCAACCAATAGGCAAGTACATCTTGCACCAAATGGAGAGATTATTGCATTTTCATTTCTTGATTTTTCTTTGATATTATTTGTCTATATTGTTCTTCTCTTCATTCTCTACAAGTTTAGTTCTTGGAGTTTTTGATTTAAATGGCTAGTTTGGTGTAGATCTAAGTTTCTAAAACTAGGGTTCTATGGGTTTCCATGGTTTTGATCTATCAAACTTGGTTGTTTTCGAAAACTAATGGTCCTATGTTGTAGGAAATTCAATTCTATCCAATTTTGACCTTTGAAAAGTTAGATTTCGACTTGATTTGAGGAAGTTATGGCCAAAATAATTTTGGTCAAACTTCTATGTTCATCTGTCCTGATTCTGGCAGGGACGATGAATAGTGTCTGGCCGCATGACCATTTCTGGCCGCATGACCATTTCTGGCCGCATGAGCATTTTTGGGCCGCATGACCATTTCTGGCCGCATGAGCATTTTTGGGCCGCATGACCATTTCTGGCCGCATGAGTATTTTTGGGCCGCATGACCATTTCTGGCCGCATGACCATTTTTGGGCCGCATGACCATTTCTGGCCGCATGAGCATTTTTGAGCCGCATAAGAATTTCTGGCCGCATAAGAAATTTTGAGCCGCATAAAGCTGATTTTTGGCTGATTTTGATTATTTGATGCTCTTTTTGACTGATTTGTGGCCAGAATTTCTCTAAACTTCCAACATGAAAGTTGTAGATCTTTGTCTTGGCTTCAAGGACCTTCATGTCTCACTTTAACCAGAATTTACATGTGACTTTTATGTCACGAGGGGTCCACGTGACTTCCTGACTTGACCGTGTTCCTGACCTGATTACATGTATACGTGCTGGTACCTATTCTAAGTGTGTATTGAGATGCAATATTAGTATGCACTGCGGTGCTATTTAATGAGTGCACTGAGGTGTGACTCTACGTGCTAAGTGATCATTCGTATTATATGTCAATACATGTGTACCTTCCAGCACAGTCATGGTAATTGGTCAGTAATAGTGTCGTGGTAAAATGATTGTTGTTTGATGCATTACACTAAGCATGGATCTAGATTGAGCCGATGTGGATTCATACTTAGGGTACACGTACTATGGTACGACATATAGGAGGATGACCATGTGACCACGACATGTA